>SCLH01000250.1:275739-333215 GCA_004367855.1 Oikopleura vanhoeffeni | reverse complement strand
CTCTTAAAATGACCAAAAAAAAATTCTCTACAAGATAGCCTTAACACATTGAAACCGATTTTTGACTTTTGAAATTCCTTATTTCAAATCGTCCTAGCATGTTGAAGGGACAGCCAATCAGAGCCCCCATTACTTTTACGCTAGAAGCGGTGCCCTCTGAGTGGGTGTAACAAAACAGTTTGAAGCTGTAAAAAAATTTATAGATTTGTTCTGAAGATACTAATTAAAATTTTAATGCATTGATATATCTATTATTATGCCCGGGTCACTTTAAAAACTTATTCTCTATTCTTTTAACAGGCAAATAAGTTTTAAAAGTGACCCGGGCATAATAATGGATATTTCAAGTGTTAAGTTGGAAATAAATCAAAGGACGACGCGAGTTTGCGCTCATAACTTTCTATCACCTTTCTGTATTTTTGCGATGATCTGGGGTTTGAGTTTATTTAAGATATGGATCTCCACCTTGAATGCATAGGGAAAGCCAAATTAAAATAATGCAAAAAGCATGGAGATGATTGGCCGAGGTAAACTCTTTTTTGCTTTAGTATACTGTACAAGTTTCAGCTGACTGCATCATTCTCGCCAAATTTAGCAATATTTGAATCGGGCTTCTCGTTTGTATTCGGGGTGGAGATACATATAACACCGGGAAACTGTTATTTTGAACGTTAACTTAATTCAAGTATACTTTAATTTGATTAACTTTATGAGTAACAGTATCCCGTTGTTTTATACGGAAATAATCATGTTAATTAACATCGAATTTGCTTAAATAGAATTTTTCCGGCCTCAAGGTAACATAATTTTATGTAACATAATTTTATATAATTCAATCAATTTTTAGAATAAGAATCTAAGTGTCACAAAAAGTACTAACAATAAATGCAAATAAAATTTAAAAAATTCGCTTAGGTGACATTTCATGGGGGAAAATAACATTTTTTGCCCATAAACTATGGCTTATTTGGGACAGTTTTCTGAAACAATATGAATTTTACTTGGCAAGATTTTCGAGAAGTTCTTGGATGAACCTGAGGCCCGATTCTCATTCTGAAAAATGCGTTAATTTCTTCGATTATTTAAAAAATCTGCTCGAAACAAAATAATTTCTCCTTATAATTTTATTCAAAACTCTCTCACTTTATGATTATGAAATAACCGAAACGTCAAATTAATACATTTTTAAAATGAACCTTTAATAAATTATTATATCTCAAAAAACGCTACACAAATTGAGTTTTTTATTATTTTTTGCCCAGCAAATACTCGATTTCAGAGATTTTCTAGCTATTATATTTTTTGTTTGCCCAAAGCGGAAATTTTCAAAAAAACCGCTGATTTTTGATAATTGCTGCGGATAACTTTTTAGATGGTCTTTAAATTATACTGGTAATTTTTTCTCCAAAAACATCGTCAAAAAATAATGCCAAAAAATTTAAAAATAACAGTGGCCCGGAATTTTCAAAAAAACAAAGCCCAGTTACTTACAGTAAGTAACTTAAACAGTAACTTAAACAGTAACTTAAACAGTAACTTAAACAGTAACTTAAACAGTAACTTAAACATGTAAACGTACTTACTCTGAAATCAAGCATTTCCTAGGCAAATAAAAAAAAATCTTGATGCCCAGGAACTTATCGAAAAAATAAATATTTCATAGATATTATAATAACTAATTAATTTAATGAACCGGAATATAAAATATCACGCACTCATAAATCCCCCAAAAACGATTTAAATTGAGAAAAATGGTACGAAGTTACTGTTATCAACAGCAATAATTTTGATATTAAATTTAAGTTTTTGAAATATAATTTATTATTATTATATCCCTTTATCACCTTTTGCATGATCTAAGAGATGTGGGTTGAGGGAGCCAATCCTAACACTCCTAAGACCCTTTCTAGCCATTCATGAGGCCGCTTTCTCTTCTTTTCAGCCCACATCTCTCAGATCATGCAAAAGGTGATAAAGGGATATACATAAATTATGTACATAAATAATAATTTGTATATAAATATAATTTGTACATAAATAATAATTTTTTATTTTATACATTTGTAATATATTTAAGATTTCCAAAAAAATATTTTTTCTGGCCATTTATGTGACTGTACTAGTAGAAAATGTTACTTCAAGATAAAAACAGATTTTCGAAGAATACAGCCTGAGTTTTTACGTTTGCTGCGCTTTTTTTTCGCAAAAATACTCGACGGTGATTGGTCGATATCCGGAATAACTGTCTATGATTGGTGAATTTTTGCGAAAGAAAAAAGCGCAGCAAAGAAGAAAACTTATGCTGTTGTTCGAATGAGTCGAGCAAATATTTTTTTTCCTAAAATATCAGAGTTTTTCTTGTATAACATTCTGTGTCATTAACAGTTCAATTCATAATTTTGTCCTAGCCCCTAAACGATATCTACATTGGCCCTGCCGTGGCCACCCTAATGTGATAAAAATGCTGCATTTTTTCCAACGGTGCAATTTAGTGCTGCCCTTATTTTGCTAATTAACTACTCTTTTCAGTTAATGATGTTCCTTAATGAAGCCAGGCGTCACGTTAAGGCCAATTATGATAATTTGATTACGTTCAAGACTTCCGGAATGGGGCTCTAATCAAAGATAATCAACGGGCCCGAGATTTTTTGTTCAATTTGATAATGTTTCGCCGACCTGGGTGATAAGGGTGTCAAGGTGGTGTCCTAATTAGTGGCGTTTGGCACTGATATTAATTTAGACAGGAAGCGGGCTTGAAATAACAGTACATCAGCATGTGAGTTCAGAATAAAAACGGCCGGAAAGTTTAACGATAACAACTTTCAGACCATTTAACCCAGTTAAAAAGATAGGAAATCATTCTTTCGTCAAAATTTATAAAACTAAAATTTCTTACCGTCAAAAACTATTTTTTGTAAATTGTTATATTTTTTTGTCAATATTTCGCTATCCGTCAAAATAAAAATAAAGTAAATTTGATGAGATAATTTTACCTAACTCTCATTCTGGCACTTTCTACATTGGGTTAGATTTTGTGTACACACAAATTATTATTACCGCAAACTTTTTAAACAGCCTATTTTTAAAATTAACAAAAATTTTAAATGTTTGAAAAATGTCTCACGAATAAAGTTTTGACGAATAAAGTTTAACGAAACAATTTTTTGACACGGAAAAATTTTTTGCCGCCTAATAAACCGCAAGCCCCTTAAGCGACCAGATGTGACTGATTTGAAAATACGGAATCCGAGCAATTGATCGGTTGGATCTGCCCAAATCTGACCTATGAAATCGGGCTTTTCTTCAATTCAGGGTTTTTATTGGGTGCTAGTATCCCGCGTTTCTTGTATCTTTAGATAGTCACGATCTGTCAAATGAGGGCCCTTAATCCATATGTCAGTAAAATAGATGAAATTACTTCTGAAATCCTGGCGCTATAGTCTATGGCGCTATAGTCCATAGCCTATAAAGCAAAAATCTGAAGTTTGAATTTTGAGGTGTGGAAGTGATAATTGCTCGATTAATATACACTTTATCTTTTTCAGATTAGTCTTAATATATGCAAAATTTAGGGTGCTCTTAACTTTTCAAGGGTTAGCGTGAAAAAATAGTGTCAAAGCTTGATTCTGATTAGTTTAAATTTCAACCGATTAGAATCCAGCTCAAATATCTAAATTTTTTGAAATAATTTTATTCGTGATAAGCGAAAAATTTCACGCATAATTATTGATCTGAAAATTCCTCATGTTTGAAAAATTGCTATTATCCTCGAATTTTTGCGAGGAGTTGTTACGTACATTTCGATTACTTTTCAAAAGTTTCTGTCAAATTTATTTATTTTTCCTGACAAGTTTTCGAAAAAGTTTTCGGTCAATTGACGTTATGATGAAGCTAACAAATTCAGTGATCACAATTTAAATCGCCGCAGCGCCCGGCTTCAAGAAATTATGTTCTATATTTTTTATTTTCCTTATCAAAATAATTTTTCTAGCCTCACAAAGCTTATTTCCGAGATACTTGTTTCCGATACACAAAAATTCCTCTGGCAGACGGAATAAATCTCGCGGATACGGAAATTGACGAAGAACTGGGCAGAAAATACTTGTTCCGAGGTTTTGATCTGTGCTTTTACGCAATTGTATTCAAATATACGGATATAAATTTCCGATGCCAATGGCGGATTTTCAAAGCTTAAATTTAACGCAAAAAGTCTGAACGTCCTACTAAAAATATTAATAGATGAAAATTACCACTCAGTTTTTTCCAAAATGGGCAGTTAAAATAAAATGTTATCGCCCACTGTACTTTTAAATTTTGTAGACATTTAAGAGTACTGATTTCCGAGTACTAATTTTTGATTGTTAAAAACTTATTTTTTTTTAATTGAGTAAAACTAGGTCTCCCGAGCAAAAAATAGGATACTTTATAAAATTTTATATTTTAAATTTCATCAGAATTGTTCACCGGATCTTTTGGAGGTATTTAAAGGTGCTCATAAGCACCGCAACTTGTTTTATTTTTTTAGGTCTAAATTTTCGATTTTCGACCGCCCGAAACAGCGCCACCGAGTGATGGCACCAAAATTTTTATTTAAACCAAAATTTTCAGCGCCAAAAACTACGTTAGTACCTATCTCATCAGAATTATACGACCTTGCTATCGGGCACCTCATTTTTTGCTCGGGAGGCCTAAGTATAACCGAAACTATTCAAGTAATTAATTTTAACTTCCCAATGGCGCATTTTATTATGACATTTTTAACATAAGCCAAACTTCACAAGAAAATTGCAAGTTACTTCAAAACAAGGAAAACATCGTTAAAAACCTTAGAAAAGCCACTTTACCTCGATCATACTACAATTTACATACAGTAAATTATAATTTATAGATATAAAAAATTAACATTTATTTTTATCAATTTGATTTTTAGTAAAATTCCTATCTAAGGTGGATATTTGAATGTAATAATTTTTCTTGACGTTTCAGTAAATTTAAGGGCGCTCGGCTGACAAATCGTGACTATTTGAAAGATATATTCAACGCAGGATACTGGCAGCCAATTAACAACCTGAAAGTCAAAATCAGCCAATGAAATCGGTCTAAATTGAGGCGATCGTCTAATCATATTTGCGCATTACGCATTCTTAGTCATGATATGTCAGTCGAGAGCCTTTAATCTACATGAGACCAAAATGATCCGAAATTTAACTCCGCCCAAATGATCAATGAAAGTCCTTCATTTAACAATAGTTCATATTAGTCCAAGAATTTCGCAAAAGTCGAACTATTTGTCTCTTGTATTTTATTTTTGACTTACGAGCTTTTTGATCAGAATTGTTTTTCTTTGGATCGCTCCATGGAACTAGACCAGATGAATAAAGATCACTGCTTACTGTTATTTGGATTGAAAAAAAGCCCTGACCCAGTACTTGAAAAATAAGCTCTAGTTGATTATAAAATATTTGATTGGAAAATCTATATGATTATATTGATTTTTGTGTAAAATGTGAAACTCATAAAACAGGTCTACACTAATTGCATCTTTATTTCATCATTATAATAATTAATTGTATTTTAATGATTAAATTAGAACTCAATTATCTTTTTTATTCAAATTAATAAGTACAATCACAATTAAGAGCATGAAAAGGTCAAAATTTACGTTTTGAGTGATAAATTCGAATATGGTTCGGTTTGCATTATACAATTTTGCACCTCCCAGCAGCGCCTGGGGGCTACTTTATTTTGAGTGACAACTGAAATATACTCAAAAAAATGATCATTCACGAGATTCAATTTTCTGAATATTGAAAAATAATTTATTTTTGTGAAAAAACTTATTTTTGATGTTCAAAATTATTAAAATTGTAATTATCATCGTTAATTAATTTCTATTTTTATTATGTGATAAAGCGTCTTTAAAGGATTATTTGTTGGTGACCAAATTTTGAATTCAACATGAAAACAATAAATTTTGCGCCAGCGCCATCAATTTTTTGTAATTCTCTGATTATCAAATGAAAATAAGGCTCGTTATTTTGATTGGTCTAAATTATAACCAATAAGAATTGACTTTAAGTACCAAGAAATTATCATATAAATAAATCCAGTCCTGAGGTCGGATTTTGCTGGCCGTAACCACTAAAAGGTGAAGTAAATTGCATTCCAGGATAACCAGTAGGATACGAATGACCATAATAATTTGATAAGTGTGAAGGAATATCTGAGGATATCGAAGCTGGCAAATTGTAATCATTTCCAGGGCCTAGAGGACCATAAGGAAAAGGCTAAAAATGTATTTGTTACTGAGTTAGACCAGTTTTTTTAATATTAAATTGTCATTTCAAAATATTGAAATTTCCTATTTAAAATCGATGAAACAGCTTTTTTTCCTATAGTAACCCAGGTTTTAAAAAAATATTTCTCGATCTGTATCGTTAATTTATTTGTTAATTAGCATATTTCTAATCAATTATAAGGTCAATCATGCAATATAAGGAATGTGTGGCTTAGTCTGTCTTTTTATTCACAAGACGTTCAGTAAACAGCATGAGTTTTTTTAAGTGAGGAACTTGGACTGGTAAAGTTCAAGTCGTAAAAGCCTGCTCCTAGGTCAGCGAAAGTGGTCGATAGTAAAATTAATACAACGGAAAATGTCTTAATTTGAAATTTGAGATGAGAAAAAAGAGTTTCAGAAGCATAAAATTCTTTAAAATAATAAATTATTTATTTTATTGCATGGATCAATCAAAATATAAATTCGCTGAACATTATCAAAATTTGCTGAATATTTTTAAGTTGTACTCAATAAGTACTACTCATGGTGGTTTTATACCTAATCATTTAGCGTGAATTGTGCCAAATTTTGATTTCTAGAAATTTTCGTTCAGGTTGTTTGAACTTGAAAATATGGAATTTATACATTTTACGTTTTATAAATTTCACTATTGACCACCACAAAAATACCACCTCTGATAGCTACCATCAATTTTTTTTCTGACATGTAAGGCTAAGAGTCTGTAAGTGCAAAATTTTGTCTGTAAAATTTGTCTCACTTTTGATGATATATTTTTAGCAAAAATCTCTAATAAATACCATTTTTAATGTAAAATACCATATCCCTTTATCACCTTTTGCATGATCTGAGAGATGTGGGCTGAAAANAAGAGAAAGCGGCCTCATGAGTGGCTAGAAGGGGTCTTAGGAGTGTTAGGATTGGCTCCCTCAACCCACATCTCTTAGATCATGCAAAAGGTGATAAAGGGATATAAAGTAAAAAAAATGGTTCCAGTTTGATACCATATAAAATAAAAAAATGGTTCCAGTTTTAATTGTGAAAATCGGTTTTATCACAAAGACTTTAGTTTTGTTAAGATGTGAAAAAAGCTCATAAATGTAATCCTTGAAAATTGTAATTTTGCCTTCCTAGCTACTAGTAGCTAGTACCTTACTAACAAACTAACCTTATCATAATTGGCCGAATAAGGTGGCCAATGAAAAGCCGCCATTCCCGCACTCGGTAATCCCGCTGCAAGGTTTCCGGCCGTCGCACTCTGCAAATTCAAGTTGGTATTTAGTGCCGATCCAGATTCAGCAAGGGCGGAAAAGGTAGAGTCCGTATTTGCAAGGATCGGGTTTGGCTCTAGCTTGGGCTGGGTTAGAGGCGAGCTCTCGCTAGATGGGGTTAGGTTATTGTGGTAGTCGAAGCTTAGATGATTTGGAAGATGTCCAGAACGTGATTCTGATTGGCTCATATTATCACTTTCTACTAGCATAGATTTCTGTCCAGATTTTCGCCAGTTGAAGAGCAAATGCTGAAAATGAAATTATGGATTGTTACTATTATAGACTGTTATAATTTTGAACTTGATAAAATACAACCAGCCACCTTAAATTTCAATAAGTTTTTGCAGACAAATTTAAGACAAAATAATTTTTTTCAAAATACGATGTATTCACAAAATAAGGATAATTTAAGAAGAAAAACGTTAAATTTTTGAATCCAAAAATCTATATTAACCTCCTCACACCCAGAAACGAGAACTCTCGCCTCACACCCAAAGCCTATCTAAAGGCAATACTTTGAGCGCTTATCACGGGAAAACTGGGAAAGATATCAATTTACTTATTTGTCACTGATTGAGACAAGGATAAAATTAAGTGAAAAACACGTAACATTTTTAAATTTCGAAGTTTGTAAACTAGATAACTGCGAGAGAAAAGAGAGGTTCACTCACCTTGTATTTTTGAAAAACCATACATTTTCACTATGACATATAAGTTACAAATTTAGGAGTGAAACTTCAACGATTGAAACCTGGTCTCAAATTTGAAATATGATATCTTGATCGCTTACAAAACAATTATTCATATCGCCGCGTGTCGAAATATATGCAGTAAAATGTGAAAAATATTGCTAATCAGCTGAAAACTCAAAACCATTACCACCTTATGTCTATATTTGATCGATTTGTCTTTGTCGGCTCTTTTGGGTTAAATTGCCGTTTAATTCATTCGAAAAATAATTTTTTGAAAAAATATTTTTTTTCATTATTTTGAGTTTCATAAAATCACTTGTTGAAAAAATTATTCTTCGTATAGAGACTGCAGATAAAATAACTTATACAAAAGAATCCTCAAATACTTTCCTAAAAACTTGCTTCCTCAAATTACGATATTATGTATCGTTTTCACACAATTAATTTTTTAAGAAATTTTGACAAAAATCCTAAAAAAAAAGTAGGAAAAAATAACTTTCAACGGCTCATCGTATAAAATTTCAACAATATTTTTGGAAATAAAATTGCAAGTTCTATGACATATTTGTATTGTAGGTCTGTGACGATGTTATTTCTGCGCCGTTTTGGCTCCCGAAAATTTTTTTTGCCTTTAGATAGTCAAAAGGTGTGAGGGGGTGCAACCCAGCTTTTTGTTTTCTTAGAGGGTTCTGGGTGCTAACACAGCAATTTGCTGGGGATTTTAGACTACTGTTTAAAGCCCGATAACTTTTGTTTTAAATAACAAACAAAAATTTAATCTACATGTTTCGCTTTTATTGCATTTTCAAGATTTTTTAAAGAATAAAAGGTTTAGGAAAAAGTTGCGAGAGCGAAAACAGTACAAACCAATCCATTTCGATCGTTTGCAAAACGCGAAATAACCTGAAAATCAGCCTAAATTAGTAAGATTTGTGTTTTGTGGGCAAAGGATTTTTGTTTGAAATGTTGAAACGTAAAAATAAAATAGGCGGAAAAGCAAATTCTAATAAGTTGCAATAGATTTCTCAGGGCCGATTTACCCGGAAATTGTATTGGTTTGTTTAATTTATTCAACAAAGAAAGAAAAAAAGTTCATGCAATCCAGCACCCAGAACCCTTTTAATAAACTTAAAAATGCACAACAACCGAGAATAAAGGCCAATAAAACTCAAAAACAATCATTTTCATTCTCAATAACAATGATACTTCCGGTTTATTAAAATACAAAAACGAGACATTATGGAATTTTCAACAAAATTCAACCACAGCATTCTGTTTATATTTTCAGTACAGTCAATCTGAGAGAAAAATCAGGAACAAATATGGTTTTAAAATGCTAAAATCAACGAGTATCTGAATCTGAAAGGAATTACAAAAATATTACAGGAAAATCCAGAACGAGTTCTGGTTTGAATTAAGAAAAGGTCGTATTGTAACATCTTTGCAATTGATTCTATGGTTCAGGGATTGTAAAAGGCAAAAAGACAATTTGTCATTTTAATTTTGTAGATCAATGTTGAGTCTACAAATAAGTCCTTCCGAAAGATCAAGGATTTCTCTTAAAGAGTCTTCTCTTTTTTCTGGAATTTTTCTCTCATAAGTTGCAAATACGAGTTGCCAACTTGCCAAGCAAAGGTTTTTATCGGTTTTTCAGCATTGAAAATCTGTGATAGTTAGGAAACGGAAACGTACATATTATACATCGTTTGGCTTGATAAATTTAAATGAACTCCGTCCCTTAATCTATCCGAATATGACTTGATATTGATTATACAAGGTGGTAAAAAGAGCGATAACAGCCTAGCAGCTTCATTTATATCTCAAGAGAAATTCCCAATAAATGCTTGCAAGTAAATAACGGTTATATCATAGAAAATTAGCGAAAATGTTTTTTTTGCTGCTACACATCTTTTAACCCGCTTTTCTAAGTCATTATTCTTTGACTGATATCCAAAAATGTACTTCAATCAAGTTGGTGTCTTGTGGTAGAAAGTATTATTTTTGAAGTTATGAGTCATTTTGTGAAAAAAAGGCAAAAGTTGACCAATGAGCGCTTGATAAGCGGGTATATTTCTTATTATGAAATTAAATCTTTTTAAAAATTCAATTAAATAAGTGAAAACGCGCCAAAAAGGCATGATTTTAACTTCATCAAAAGGCTAAAAAAAAATCTGACGCTGACATTGGTTGATGAACTAATCTACGAAAGAAAGACTTCATTTTGAAAAAGACAGTTCACCTCAACTGCATTGTATGAAGCGTTTTATTTTTAGAAAAAATTCACTGAGCCAAACTACCAATTATGTTCTATTTCCAATTTCTCGATCACTCTTTTTCAGATCAAAAAATAAGTAAATAATAACAGTCCAAAATAAGAGTCCTCGACATTCCCTTTACAAGTACCCCCACTAGTCCCATCCCGCCCCGCCCCAATTACATCGGTCCATCTTTAATAATTGCAATGGACTTGTTTTAAATAGCAAATAACTGGTGCGCATATTTCAGGGAGAGTGTACCCTAAAGGCCACAAAAAATGGCCTCTTTTTCGGCTTCACATTTTTTATATATTTTTTTACTGAAGATTGGCTTACTTTTTTAAGGAGGTTCCCGTCATGACTTATATTTTTAGCTGTTGAAAATATTATCCTCAAAATTTTGCAATGTTTCATAGACTGCGATTGACTACAGTTGATGACCTTTTGAAAGGGAGGTAACTTATCTCAGATAAAGCGTCTCATTCAAAAGTAACTGAACTTCTTTCTCTACGAAAAAAATGAAGGTTCCAAAATCCAAATGATGCAAAAGAGACAACCAAATAAACCTATCTACCGTGCAGTCAATGTGAGATTGTGAAATTTCTTATAAAAATACTTATCTTGAATACAGGAGAAAAAAAGAACAACTTTCCACCAATGAGCGCCCGCTTAAAACCGTGGACATTATAATCAGGAAATATATTTTTTTCATAAAATTAAATCACATAAGTAAAAAACGCGCTGAAAAGGAAAATTTAATTTAAAATGTTGAGCAAAAATTTTCAAAATTTAATTTTCTATAAATTTCCACAAATTTTTCTGTGAAAATCCTAAAATGAAAATTCCAAGCAAATTTGACTAATTTTCAAAGTTTTTTTATTACAAATTTCCAGTTTACAACGAGTACCTCCTTATGGAATAAAGGCGTATTTAGTAGTATATGGCAGCACGCGTCACAAGAGCACCAAATATATACAAGGCCATTCCTTTCCTAAGCATTAATGTACATCTAAATCTAAACAAACCCGAATCAGATCAGCCAGAGATCAACAACGGCTGACCTCTAAAGTAAACAGTTTTTGTTTCAGGCTTGCAAATGCCCAAACTGACCAGCAAAAGTTAGCGAGCTGTTTTTGAAATATAGAAAGGTTTAGAGTGGAGGGTTTTTTTGACTTTACGAAAATTCAGAAAAAATATGTTTCTAAAAATATCAGTTGATTTATCACGATGAAAATTACAAAAAAAAAGTATCTAGTAGTTTAAAAGCTGTTATTTATAGCACTGAAAAACTACCTATTTCCAGCAAAATTGATTACTTATTTCCGGCGAAATAACATAAAGTGGTTTGTGCTACGAATTTAGTGTAAATATAGTTTCGACCATTTTAAAAAATCATATATGCAATTTATTATTACCAAAATTAATTTTGCATATATGAAAAAACAAATTTTTGAGGATATCAGAAGGTTAGGAAAAGTAATATAATTGTTTTTAAGAAGCCATGAATTTTTAAAAATCACAGATGACAAGTAAGTTGATAAATTTAACGTTTTAAAACAATGTTTTTCCTAGACTAATATTTTTTGAGTTTCTTCAATAATTTGTTCATGAAAAACCCTAGACGCTTTATCTAAAAAAATTATATAAGATTTTTACAAAGGAGATTTAAATGACGAAATTTTTGGCTTGAATTAACAGAATAAATTATTTTGCTGGCGCGTGCCATTCACGTTCCGACATCCTCACAGTTCCTAATTACCTTTAAAATATCCTAATCACTCTTAACTGATAAACTTTTTCAGAACTTCCAAAGTTTCAAATTTGGCCAATTTCAAGGTGCTTGAGAAAACAATTCGTTTCAAATGGCTTTGAGAATTAAAGATAAAAAACTGGTGCTTGCAGCTGATTATCAGATTTTTTAAATAATTTACTCAAAAATTTAAGATTTCGAATCACTGGGTTTTGGCTACAAACTTCAAAATGGCTTTTTTAAAATGAGAAATTAGCCGTCGTTTTCACCAGAAGATAGGTAAATCTGTTAAAAAATGAATAAAAAGTTCACAAATTATCATATCAGCTTGTCAGGACTAGGTAGTATCGTAAAAAAAAAGTGTGAATGTTACATTTTTGATAAAATCTATAATTTTTGAGATTTAATATAAAACATTAATTATCAAACTCAACCATAAATTTATATTAATGTTATTTATCATAGGTATAATTTATAGTTTTAATTAATTAATAATAATTACCGGAATCGAAAAAAAAATTTAGCAGTTTATTTAGCATCTTTGATTTACCAATTTATTTTTGCAAATTATTTTCAATTTTTTTTGTTAATTTTTTCTGAAATTGAAAAATTTCTGATTGATGCTATTACTGTTGAATGTAAAAACATGGTCATTATACAACTCGGCACAAATAAGTCATTTAAATCTCTTGAAAACCTGTCAAATACCCTAAAACTGTAAACCGAGGCATTTTTCTGGATAGGTAAAATAAATCAGAGAGTTAATTCCCCGAATTCTCGAACTCAAACTTACACATGGATTCACATCTCACTCAACATCTCTTAGTTTCGAATTTTTCTCTATATGGATTTTTCTCGTCTAAAAATCCCCGAGTGGCGTCTCCTTATGTTGAAAATAGCGGATTTCTTCAAATATATTCGAGCGCTAGATTAATTTGATAATTAAGAAGTTTAAACTCCACCAGTGGTCACATGGTTTTGGTGGAGGGGGAAAATTAGAATTTCACGGAGGTGCCCTATGTCGACTATGTTGGTAAGGGGTGATCTGTTTTAGTGGTTAAAATCTAACCGTCTTTTCATCTCTCTTAAAACAATCTACCAGACTATTATTTCCACTGTTTTTTTCATCCACTACCGGTACCTACCTCGAATTTCTTATCAAACGAAAAATTCCGACGTATTCTTTTCTTATAGATTTATGAAAGCAAAAAAAAGTATTTTTTTAAATAAATATTTTTGAACCGACCGTTAAGGACCATGCAAAATGTGTAAGGGCGGTATAGAGGGCGGAATATAGAGATTGGTCTCCGCAAAACGCTACAGAGGGCGCTACCATGAAAACTTAGAACTTTTTTTTCCAGTTATTGAGAACTCAATTCAGTTGCGCAAGTCTCAACACTAATTGACCCGGTATCGTAGCATCAGTTTCGGAGGGTCTTGAAGGTTAGATTCGCGAGATGATTTTAATTCTAGAATAGGTCCTTGGCTTTGGTATCGATTGAAAGCTCTATAGAAACAGTTTTATATATATAAATATCGTATATTCTAAAATCGATTTTTTAAAATTAAATTATTATAATTGAAAATTAAAAGACTCAAAAGACCTAAAGCTAAGAGTTAACATAACAGCACAACATTTTGTTCACAAAATAATTAAAAACAATTCTGGAAAATGCTCGTAATCTTGTTTGCCGCTAAATTTTTTGAGAATTTTATATTTTTTTCAGTTTAACTCGTACTGGCACTTTCAGCCAACTAGTTGCCAAAAACCACATTTTCGTTATTCATTAACTATAGTTGTAGAAAATATTTTTTTAACATGACTACAGTGCGTGAGGGCAATGGGCAACTTACCAAAGGCTCGTGTCACACGAGTCGTGTGTTGCCCATTACCTTAACCCCATGTATACGAGGTAAAAATAAATCTTCTTTAGTTTATTTTTCGCCCTTTCTTATTTTTTTAATTTAGAACATTTTTCAATCAAATAATTTGTCGTCAAAATTCTTGCGCAGCTCATTTTGAATGTCATTTTTTTAGATGCTCCAGTAATTTTTTCTTTTTTATTGGTAAAAACTTTATTTGTAAATTTTATAATATCACTTTTTACCCTTTCATTGCCAACTTTTGAAAACATGCAACCAACCGGTTAAATTGAATTTTTAATCAAATCTGATCTGACCTCAAAATGCCCTTGAGTCTTTCAAAAACTTACCGTTAAACAAGGAAGTATCTTTGATTAACATAACCAATTAAGAATCCGAGTTAATTAATTGATTAAGCATCGAAAATTTCATGCTTTGGTTTTGTGATGAAACAAAATGACGGAACGATAATTGAGTCCCACGGTCTCAAACAATTTTTACGGTTTCGGAGAATTTTTACAATGTCAAAGGCACTGTTTTTAAAAGTTTGTTGAACGGAAAAAATAGGCGTAAAAAATTAATTAAAAAATTAAAACTCTTTTTTTACTTAATTTTTTTTTTAATTATTTGTTTCAAGACCACGTCTGATTGGTGAAAATTTGAACCAATCAGAATCAAAGCTCATAATCTTGTTTCAAACTTAATGTTTGGTCTGATAATAGAAAATAGGTTCTTTTTAAATATATTTTTGAGTTATAATAGTGCATGTCAAATGCCAATAATTCCTTTATCAAACAATTACTTAAGGGGTAGGTGTCCGTTAATCTGGTACTTTCAATCACGCTCCAGAACAAATCTAAGGCAAGTTGTGAAAATTCTGAGGATACTTTGTTTGTAGATCTAGCCTTCGCCTAACGATTACACATCTCAAGTCAATCTTGTTACATCACACCACCAGGTGGTGAGTCTATTCTAGACACTAAACGGTTTTTTCAAAATCGATCTTCTTTTAGACCCCACATACAAAGCGTCTGAAAATTTACACAGAGTACGGGAAGAGTGAGGTCACTAATATGTTGGAGCCATTTTTTTTGAATTTCGCTCTTGAATTTTTCTAGAATCACTTTTGAACGCCGATTTTACAATTTTTCGACTTCAAACTCTATCTTCTTTTAGACGAATGTTCAGAAGAAGCCGTTTTTTCGACTCAGGTACATAAATATACTGTCGTCAATATGTTGGTGTCTCGGATTTTTTGAATTTCACCTAGAATTCTAAGAAATATGACTATAAGTAAACCAGAAATGAAAAGTTGAAAAAAAGTTCGTCTGATCGGAACAAAAGTACCACCAAATTGAAGCTGAGATTTCACTGATCAAAAATTGCTTACAGCTAATCCAATTTTCAACCAGTCAGCGTCAATTCGATAATTAGGTTTAACATTTTGCTTAAAAATAATTGAAATTTCTAGAATCGATTAAGACATTTCGATATTTTAATGTCATGCATCGTTTTCGGTGGGTCATATTCACCAATAAAAAATGTTCATATCATGGTGGAATACGGTTTTTGCGCGGTTTAAGCAAAAAAATATTCGATTTGAAATTCAGATTTTGTTTCTAGATTAATTTTGAAAAAAATGATTGCCACCACGAGATTTCTTGGGTCAACTTTAGTCATAACCGATATTAATTTATCATAAATTAATTCTATAGGAGCTTCAAAAAATTACGACACCTACCCCTTAATTTGCGAATTTCCCGATACTGTATTAGTTAATTTGAAAACTTGATAAAATCCAAATCTTTGATAATGCTATAATATATAATAAAAAAAGCGAACGTTAGAAAATAAAACGAGAATAATTATTATTTCTTAGTCTTTTAATTAATTTTTACATCTGGTTAACCGGAATATGAACCAAAGTTTAATTTATGACTAAAAGAATATATATATAGTATATATTTGCAGTCATAAGACCACTCACATTTACAGTCATAAAAGCATATATATTTATAAGCAGTCACGGTAAGACCATCTATAATAGTCAATGAACCTGCAAATTTAAAATAATATAAAGTATGAGTTTTCAATTAAATTTTTTCACGATGTTTCGCTTTATTGCATTATCAATTGATTTAAAAATGCAGTGAGAAAACTCTAAAGGTCCAACCTAAAACCAAATCTAAAAGACTTTTTGCGGAATTTCAAGTCAAAAATTGGTCTCGATTTTATTTGTCCATCTTGTAAAGAATATTTTCCGGTCGTTTTATTCTCAGGGAGTCTTTATCAATCGGAGTCTGCGACCACGTGGTCGACCTCAAATAATTGGTGAAAGTTCAAGGTCATTTTAAGGTCATTGTGAGTAATCCCTCCCTTGAGAGTATTCTCAAAATAATCTCTGGTCGACTTTCTGACGAACGTACTAGCAACTATGGGTCAACTGTATACTGAAAGGTCGCTAGAGAGCAAAAACTGGTCTATGTTAGAAAGAGGTCAACCTAAGAAAATTTCACCGGAAAATTGATACTCAGTTTTCACTTTTGGAATTCCGTATTTCAAATCGTATCACTTTTGATTGGCTTAGATTAGACTTTTATTGATTTTGGAACTGAGTTAAATTAAGATAATCACAAGATAATTCTTCACTCACAAAAAAAGGAGGTTGTCAAATTGTCCGATATATCTTAAATACGGTTAGAGGGCCCATTTTTAATAAATTAAGCCAAAATTTCAGTATAATTTAATAAAAATGGGCCCTCTTCCCGAATTTAAGATATATATACAGTATATATATACAGATGTAGTATATATGGATTACCGGACCTCAGAGTACAAATCCTAAATCTGAGCATTTGATTGGTTGATCCTTTCTCAAAAGACCAGGAAGACCAGAGAGAGATTGTTAATTTTTTGGAAACTTTATAAATCCAAACTCTTTGTATGCTATTAATATTTCATAATAAAACGACGTACAATAAAAAGGAACAGGAAAAAACCCGAAATAATTATTTTTAGTCTTTTAATTAAATTTTACATCTGGTTAACCGGAATTTGAACCAAAGTTTAATTATGACTAAAAGCATATATATATAAGATCTATTTGCAGTCATAGACCCACATTACAGTCATAAACGATATATATTTATAAGCAGTCGGTAAGACCATCTATAATAGCAATGAACTGAAATTAAATAATATAAAAGTATGAGTTGTCAATTAAATTTTTACGATGTTTCGCTTTATTGCAGTATCAATTGATTTAAAATGCAGTGAGAAAACTCATAAAGGTCAACCTAAAACAAATCTAAAAGACTTTTGCGGAATTCAAGTCAAAAATTGTCTCGTTTTATTGTCCATCTTGTAAAGAATATTTTCCGGTCGTTTTATTCTCAGGGAGTTTTATCATTGGAGTCTGCGACCACGTGGTCCGACCTCAAATAATTGGTGAACAGTTAGGTCACATTTTTAAGGTCATTGTGAGTAATCCTCCCTTGAGAGTAGTTCTCAAAATAATCTTGGTCGACTTTCTGACGAACGTACTAGCAACTATGGGTCAACTGTAACTGAAAGGTCGCTTAGAGAGCAAAAACTGGTCTATGTTAGAAAGAGTCAACCTAAGAAAATTCACCGGAAATTGATACTCAGTTTTCACTTTTGGAATTCCGTATTTACAATCGATCACTTTTGATTGGCTTAGATTAGACTTTTATGATTTTGGAACTGAGTTAAATTAAGATAATCACAAGATAATCTCTCACTCACAAAAAAGGAGGTTGTCAAATGTCCGATATATCTTAAATACGGTTAGAGGGCCATTTTTAATAAATTAAGCCAAAATTCATATAAATTTAATAAAAATGGGCCCTCTTCCCGATTTAAGATTATATATACAGTATATAATACAGATGTGTATATATGGATTACCGGACTCAGAGTACAAATCTAAATCTGACATTTGATTGGTTGATCCTTCTCTCACTGACCAATGAATCGCCTATTCCGGCAATCAAGGGTTTGATTGGTGCTAATATCTTGCGTTGTTTGATCATTAAATATTTAGGATTGTACTCTGAGGTCCGGTAATATATATCAATTACGGGGGCTCTGTCTTCCTTTTTACTAGTTTTAAGCCATTTTTTTATTTTAATTCGGCTTTTAAAAACAACTTAATTCTTAGATAGCTCAAACTGAGCACAAATAGACACAAAAATTAGTTCATCGATCAATTGTTCGTCAGTTTTTCTTAAAAAAATTGGTAACAATCGGATTCGGACCAATTTTTTAAATTAAATTATACAGATTTTGTGCTCTGTTAAAGGGGGTGCCATAAGTCCTGGCATTTGGTACAATTTTTTTTCAGAGGGCGATAATGAAGGAAAAAAATGTGAAAAATTCTATTTCTTATTTTTTTAATCTTCATAAAAAGTGTCCATCTCTTCGCAACGTTTATATTTTTATTTTCTTCGCATAACTAATTATCTGGAAAATATAAAAAAGCACTTTACATGGGCACATTTCCAACTCAAACTGACTACAGATTTTTTTTTAAAGACGATATTAACAACTTCAGACATTCGTCGGGTGTAGTGCGCTAAAAAGTCTTGTTTTAAAGTTGCCTTCTTCAAATTTTCCTTCGATAAGAAGTTTTTTCATGAAAATGGTCAAAAAATGGCACAAGTAGAAAAAACAACTTTTTTTGGATAAAATTGACCTTCAATTGCGTTTTGAGATATTAAATAAATGTTCTCACTAATCTTAAAGAAATGGCGCCTATTCACCCCTACAATTTATTAGGAAATTATTGACCAGCATAAAATTTTAATATTAGTGCCAATGGCACTTATCGAGTGTACCACCAAGCGTTAAAAATTTCATCGATGTTTAGAAATGAAAATCGCGCGACAACTCATATAAGTTGACATACGGATATTTAATCGATACCAAACATTTAATATGTGATTTCTGCTTATGTTTTTATGGAGAGTGTCAAAAAAACACTAATACAAAATTTTGGAACTTGATTGCGGAAAGATTTTCCTACTAACTTTTTCTAAAAAAGTCGCAAAAATGACAAATAAACATATCATCCGATTTTTCAAACAGCCGTCGAACAATAATGTAGACATGCGCATGAAAAAAGTTAAAGTGGCTATTTTTTTAGTTTTTATTCATATTAAAAAAAAAACGATCCAGCCCAAAAATTTTGGACAAAAAATGCGGAAAATTTTCATAATAGTCTTGAATTTTTTTGAAATTTTCACGATTTGCAAAAATGAAGAAACTCGAACTCAAATATTTCTGAAATGATTAAAAATAATTTTATAAAGCTGAAGACATATTTTATCTGGTTTCAGCTAATCTATACATAAGCATAAAAAAAATATTGACTTATCATTTTCGTAAAAGTTAATAACGACTCCAGTTCTGCTGGGTTTATGGACCCCTTAAGCTATCTAAAGATTCAATGTCGGATGAGTCGTTAGGCAAGCCTGAAATGAAATAAATAAATGTTTAGCTAAAAATCTAGTAAAAAAGGACCAGGAGCCCCCGTAATCGATAAAGTAATCCTGTGTACACACTCCAGGGTTTTTATATTTTAACAGATATTCCGGTCGTTTAGAAGAATACAAAGAAAGTATACGTTTTCAAAAATGAATACTTTTGCTTTGATGAAAAAAAATATATTTTTTATACACCGCTCTGAAAAAATGTTGCAATGAGCTTAAACTTTATTATCAATAATAGTGAAGAAATATGGTATTGAAAAAATCAGATAAAAGTTTTCTTTGATTTGAAAGTTTTTATGTTGGAAACTGTGAGAAGAACTGATACAAACAAGATGATTGTTGGCGCCGCCATCATAATCGGGAAACAATATAAGGTACTGCCAGCCCAAAATGAAGATAGAACCTAAAATAAATGTATTGATTGTTTAATATTAATTACCAAATTCTAGAATTTATTTCGAACTTTTAACATTCTGTATTATTTCTAGAATTTCAGAAATAGGCCGGATTTAGGTTCAACAAGGAGATCATTGTCGCGTTAAATAACACAAGTAAGTGATTCGCTACATATTTTTGGTTTATTTTTTTATAAATAATTAAACTACACTAGATAACCTAAGTTTTTTTTGGGGTTTTTAGATTTTTTTCAGAAAAAAAATCAGTTTCAACTTTCAAGGTTCAAAATTGGACATTTTACGCCACAGAGTCTGTCGGGAGTAAAAAATAACAAACGAAATGTTATGAAAAAGACCCGGTTCCACTCCCGAGGCGATTTTTTTGGTCACTATCTGATGTACCAGTAAGTCAAGATCGGCCGGTAAAGTTGAACCACTTGTACCGCAAGTGAAATTTTCAAAAAATTTATACTGTCAAAAGATCCGCCATAAGCTGTTTTCTGAAAACAATATTATAAACTATAGCTTATGGTTTATAATATCGGTTTTAAAAAATTGCTTATAGGCTTTAAGTTATAGCGCATCTTTTGACAGTAAAAAGTTTTGAAAATATCACTTCCGGTACCAGTGGTTCAACTTTACCAATCGACCATGACTGAATGGTAAATCAGGTAGTGATTTAAAACAATCCACCTCAGGAGAGGACTGGTATCTTTTGGATAACCTTACTTGTGTTTGTTTTTGTTATTGTAAACTCACTGTTGACTCCATGGCGTAAAAGGTCCATTTTGAACCTTTCAACCGATTTTTTTCAAAATCGAAAAAAATATAAACACCAAAAAAAATCTCTTTCAAATCGTCTTGTAGAAGTGTGAGACGATTTGAAATATGGAATTTTAAAAATAAAAAATCGATTTTAAGGGGGTAGGTGTCGCTTTTTGGTACCTTTCAATCACGCCTCAGAACAAATCTAGGGCANTTGTTCTAGATGTTTTAAAAAAATAATTGCCACCTGAGATTCCTTGGGTAACTTTAGTCATACCGATATATGTATCATAAATTTAATTCTAAAAGGGCTAAAAAAAACCGACACCTACCCCGGCTTAAGGAATTGTGGGGTTCGATAATTGGGCTCTTTTTTAACATTTTCAAGTGAAGTTTCTGAGAAACCTGGCTTCAAAATAATTAGTTTTTTTTCCAAATACGTAGTACAACTCGTAAGAAAGGTGGCCAGTTCTATTCAGAGCATCTGATACCTCAACCTACGGCTCAGAAAATGGGTTTTAGTAGGCGTCCCTAAAGCACTAAAAGCCTACTCTATTCATCTCTCATCATTTTTATTGATATTGCAATTTAGAATGTAGATATATTACCTCATCACCAAAGGAAGCTTTTTTCAAAATTTTGCCTTAGTTGGTCAAAACAGCTTATTTGGGAGCCTCGCGCAAACGCCTTACTCCTCTTTAAAAAATATATGGAAATTTTCAATTTGTACATTCAAATTCACCGCAAAAGCTGAATTAACGGTTCAAATGGAAGCCTTTTTTCGATTTTATCCCAAAGTCTCAGGAACGACTTTGTGAATGTCGTTATTTATTTTTGTTAATTCTTTAACTTTTTGAAATTAAAAAAAAATTAAAATTGAAAATTCACGTTTTTTGGCAGTATATTCGACGTTAAGTGTCTACATTTCGCACATTTTGAAAGGTGACAATAAATTATTAGATCGAAATTGGTACCTTTCACTTCAAATTCTCAAAATCTTAATCTCAAACTTATTTTTTTGAAAAATCAAAATTTCAGAAAAAATCCTAGGCTTTAAAAACTCCAGTGGAAAATTCTTTACAAAATGGGGCTATCAAAAAGTTTTCTGAGGAAATCTCAAATTATCGTCGCCCACATCCTTAAGGTAATTTTTCGTGATTTTACAGTAGTATGTGATTCATTCTAGCGAAGCCGTATGAAGTTGCTAGAAGGCTGATTTTTTGACCAGTGAAAATTTAAGCGTTTTTCGGTTACCCTTTTTTTGATTGAAGGGTCGGCGACCAAATTGTTTGATCCTGTCTAATGACACGGTCAAAGATTCAAGGGTCAATTCAGGTCGCTAGTAAAGCAAGAAACTGGTACAATGCCTTTCTTGCAGTTTGTTTGCTTTCTAGCGACCTTTCAGATACATTATATAGCCATAGTTGCTATTACAGTTCATCAAGAAAGTCGACCCTTTTCCGATTCTTTTGGAGTACTTTCCAGTCTATACGAGAACTTGAGATTCACCTTGAACTTTAGGCCGGTCCATTAGAGGTCAAATATTGGTCGCCGACTCTCAATCAAAAAACGAGGTAACCGAAAAACGCTTATATTTTCACTGGCCAAAAAATCAGCCTTGTAGCACTTCTTACGGCTTCGCTAGAACTGGATCACATACTACCTGTAAAATACCGAAAAATTGACCTTAAAATCGATTTTTTTTTGAAAATTTGACATAAAATAAAAAAATCCTACGTCTTAAAATGACCAAAAGAAAATTCTCTACAAGATAGCTTGAACACATTTAAACCGATTTTTTATTATTGAAATTCCTTATTTCAAATCGTCTGAGTACCTTATGTCAGATCTTAATTATAGGGACATTCTTCTAGAATTTTCTAAAATTTTGTAACATTTTGTAACGGTCCTTTTTATTTTGCGAAATCTTAATAAGATTATTATAATAATAATTGATAAGAATTAATTATCTTTGACACTCAAAGTTTGAGTAATAAATTATAATATAAACATTACAGTCGACCTTTCGTTTGACCATTATACAGTATAATTGTTACTTTGGGGAACCGGTAATACCTCGTGACTCATAATGACTCAGTCCAAAATTAATACTGATGATGCAATAAATGCGAAACGTCTATTATATCTATATTTTATAATGAGTCATATCGTTTGACGCGTCGTAGACGTAACACATATCATTGTCACGTTTTTAAACAATAAAGGTGTGGGTGTCGCTGATAAGGCTGTTTTATGAAGTTTTTCCAGGAGTTTTCTAGATAATATGGATTAGGTAGAACTTGCTCAAATTGAAGGATAAGTCTTCAAGGTCAATTTAGAACTTAGACGATTTGAAATAAGGAATTTCAAAAGTCAAAAATGGGTACTGCGAATGTTTTGACCCATCTTGTAGAGAATTTTTTTTTGGTCATTTTAAAAGTCAGGATTTTTTGTTTTTATGAAAAATTTTCAAAAAAAAATCGATTTTTCGGTCAAATTTTCGAGATTTTACAAGCAGTTCAAAAGCCGGATCTAGCGACCGCGTATGAAGAGCTAGAGCGCTAATTTTTTTGGCAAGTGAAAATTTAGCGTTTTTTAGGAAATGTCTGTTAAGGATTAGGGTCGGCGACTATGTGGTCGACCTTAAATAAGCGGTCAAAGTTCAAGGTCAATCTCGAGTTCATCGTTTAGACTTGTAAGTACCCCCAAAAGAATCGGAAGTGTCGGCTTTCTGATGATCGTATTAGCAACTATTGGTAAATTATATAATGTAAGGTCGCTAGAGAGCAAAAACTGGTCAACACTCAAGGTCAATTTCAAAGTCATCGTATAGACTTGCAAGTACCCTCAAAAGAATCGGAAGGTGTCGACTTTCTGATTAACGTATTAGCAACTATGTGTCAATAATGTACTGAAAAGTCGCTAGAGAGCAAAAATGTCAAAAATTTGAAGTTAATTTTAAGGTAATTACTGTGACTCGAACAGGCAAATACCAGGCAAATAATTCTCGCTGACAATTTGCTGAATAATTTATTTAAAAGTATGGCTGAATTATAGCCAGACAGGACGGTAAAGAGCAAAAATTCACATAGTAGAATGTAAAATGGTCGATTGATAAGAATGTTAATTAAATGATAATTTACATATTTGAATTAATCAATTTAGTCAAGAAACATAAGGGTCTCTTTGTGTACACGGAGAAAATTCAGAAAAAGGGACTTGATGGGTCCAATTTATGACTTTGCTACAGAATAATTTATTATCCAGTAAACAAACTTCACATAAATCAGGACAAACAGAGTGAGCAAAAAAAAATTTGACGGCAAGTCTGCGTCTTGGGCCACTGACAATTGCTGCCTTAGCCATTTTAATCTGTCTGATGCCTTTTTTATATGGCCTTTGATTAAAAAGAAAAGTTTGGGTTGAAATATTGGTTAAAGCAGTAGGGTGTTTGAACATGCTGCTATTGTTGACCATGTTTTCGCCTGTAAAGAAATGAAAAGTATAAGACTTCATTTCAGGCGAAATAATTGATATTTTCTCATTAAATTTATCAATAAATCGTTCAAGGCCGAATTCTGGTAGAAACCCATGAGTATTTCGAGAAGAAATAGGAGAAATATTTTCCGTTTTTATTAAAATTTTATTTTTCATCTTTATAAAGACGAAATAATATTTGAAACTATAGTTATTGTTCTATAACAATCCATTGTCAAAGTTTTGCTCTTTACCGACCTGTCTGGCTATAATTCAGCCATACTTTTAAATAAATTATTCAGCAAATTGTCAGCGAGAATTATTTGCCTGGTATTTGCCTGTTCGAGTCACAGTAATTACCTTAAAATTAACTTCAATTTTTGACATTTTTGCTCTCTAGCGACTTTTCAGTACATTATTGACACATAGTTGCTAATACGTTAATCAGAAAGTCGACCCTTCCGATTCTTTGAGGGTACTTGCAAGTCTATACGATGACTTTGAAATTGACCTTGAGTGTTGACCAGTTTTTTGCTCTCTAGCGACCTTACAGTATATAATTTACCCATAGTTGCTAATACGTTCATCAGAAAGTTGACCCTTCCGGTTTTTGAGAGTATTTCAACTCTCTACGATGAACTTGAGGTTGACCTTGGGTGTTGACCAGTTTTTGCTCTCTAACGACCTTTCAGTATATTATTGACCCATAGTTGCTAATACGTTCATCAGAAAGTCGACCCTTTCAATTATTTTGGAGGTACTTACAAGTCTATACGATGAACTGAGATTGACCTTGAACTTTGACCGCTTATTTAAGGTCGACCACATAGTCGCCGACCCTGATCCTTAAAAAAACATTTCCTAAAAAACGCTAAATTTTCACTGCCAAAAATTAGCGCTCTAGCTCTCATACGCGGTCGCTGGATCCGGCTTTTGAACTGCTTGTAAAATCTCGAAAATTTGACCGAAAATCGATTTTTTTGAAAATTTTTCATAAACAAAAAAAATCCTCAGTCTTAAAATGACCAGAAAAAAATTCTCTACAAGATGGGTCAAAACATCGATACCCATTTTTGACTTTTGAAATTCCTTATTTTCAAATCGTTCAATAATATTGTAATGTGATACAATCCAACCTACGCCCACACAGGAACCTTCAATAAGCCTCCCGAAAAATACACTCAAGAGTTATCTCCTTCTACAATATTCATTAATTTTTTAATTGTTTATGTCAGGATCCGGAACAGCAGTATAAACAATCCATTACAGTCCTTTTTTTCAAAATTTTGCTTGAATTTACCAAAAAATCGCCAAAAAAACGAAACAAAAATTTTGACGAAAATTGAACGAAAGAAAAATTGTCCGTCAAAAACAAAATTACACAAATCGGGATCTAATGGATTGTTTGTACTACTTCTGTGGACCCTGAAATGAAAAAATTAAAAGAAATAGAGAAAAATTCTAGGAGAAGATAGCTTTTTAGTGTTTTTCAGAGATGCTTATTCAAGGTTTCAGTGTGAGCGTAGGTTAGATTGTATCAGATGATAATAAATGCTGAAATGATTTTGAAGACTGGTTCTTTAAGTTAAGAAATTTTTTGCGATTTTGGCGACTTTTGCCAGTTCACCGAGAAACCGCGTCGAAAAACAGGCTAATCAGCGACACCCACACCCTTAAGGGGGTGGTCATTGAACACTGGTCAACCCTGGAAAATCTGATTTTTGACATTTTGAAATGTATTTTATGGGCAGAACAGATGTTTAATTTAGAAACAGACCAACTATAACAATTCAAGTCCCAGTATCTCAATCAACGCATATAATAACTGATTTAAAAAGGGTCCCAAAGGTCAAGATTCCTATTTATTTCCTCGCCGCCATAAAACGTCGTAAAATCTGTAAGCTCATTTTCTTGAAAATTTGCTTTACGTGCAAGAAAAAGAGATCGCCCTCTAGATCGTTAATACAATTATAATAAAAAATACATTTTATTAAAGTCATTGGCGAGGGTATTACCCTCAGGGTAACAACTTTGTAGGCTGCGTTTACGCAATTTTTGCCTCAATTTTAACCCCGAGTCGCACACATTTTCGAAATTTTCACAATTTTTCTCAAAAATAAAATTAATTTCCTGGTATTATCAATTTAACTTTATCAATAAACAATGCAGTGAATTTATGACACAAATAGAAAAATACAACGGCAACAGAAATAGATTCAGATTTTTATTTTCTTGTTTACGTCACATTGTAATTATTTAAAGGGAAAATTTTTCTGATTCCATATATATATGATATATACATTCAAAAGGATAATTTGTTGATTTCAAAATCAATTTTAAAAGGAAAAATTGAATAATTTCCAAAGATACAATTAGGACTACATTTGTGAATATACAAGATAAATTATCTATCAGTATATAGTCAGTATAAATTATATCAAGATTAACTTAAGATCTCTGGTGATTTTTAAAAGGGTGGTCGTCGTCAGCTAAGGACAAAATACAAAATAGTGTTGGCTCGAAAAGTTTCGAGTCATAATCAACATATCTAGTCAGTTATATGAGCAGTTGGCGTAGTGGTTAGCGCGACTCGACGATCGTCCGTTACCTGGGTTCGACTCCCGGACTTCTCGAACATTTTTCTATGGTGATAACCCAACATAGCTTAAGGGGGCAGCAGCGATGTGGCAGATTGGTACATTTTTTGGAGTGATTTATGAAAGAAAAAAATGTGAATTTTTTTTTTTACTTATTATCTTCAATAAAAGATGTTCATTCTTGCAAACGTTTATATTTTTAATCCTCAACATAGTTAAGGGGGTTCTGAATGTGAATTGCTGTAAATGCTGGGTATTTGTAACCACTTTCCAACAGTCTGTAACTTGTGATTAAAATGATCAAACATGAAAATGAAAAAAATATATTGTTCTGTAAACACTTTTCATGATTNAAAATACGAAATTTATGAAATTTTTTACATCGAACATTTTTTTTTTTTTAATTTTTTTGGAATGAAATCGAATCAAAAATGAGAACTGCAGCAAATTAACATTTTTCTCATGGTCTGAGTCCGACGAATATAGCGTCCGTCGGGGTTACCCCTATTTTCTTGATCTTAAGAAAAGTGAAAAAAAATTTTTCGAAATTTTTGTTTTTTTGCTACATTTCAGATTGAATTCACAGGCCAAAATGTGCAAGCAAAATTCAGATTCAACGGAATAAATTACTCTTCAAGATACAAGTAAAGTGAATGAAAATAATACTTCGTAAAAGACGAAATTATGAAATTGTTTTTATATCGATTTTGTTTTTAAATTTTTTTTGAAATGTGAAAATCGATATCAAAAATTGAGATGCATTAAAATTACTTTTTCTCATGTCTGAGTTCCGAGATTATAGCGTCCCGATCGGATACTGCTTAAGGGGATGGGTGTCGCTGATTTTTGACACTTTTGACGAAGGCTATTTTTGGATAAACTGCGCAGAGCTGATATCCAAGTTTTGCATCTTGACGAACAAACTCTTCGCGCTGAATGTTATTTAACAGTAATCTGATCAATCCCACCTTCGCCGACACCTACGTTTTCAGAAACCTCCTAAAAATCGCTGCAAATTGCACATATTCTCGTCAATTTTCACCATTTTTCATTATTTTTTTGTCGTCTGGCTTCAAAGAAGCCTGAAACATAATGCAATATTGTCCTTACTTCGAAATTTGCTTTTGGCGCCAAAAAATTCCAAAAAATAAAACTAAAAATTATTAATTATTTATGATTAAAATTGAAAGTGCGCTAATTTGTTTTCTATTTTGCGTCCGAGTTAAAAATTGCACCAAAAATCTTAAAAAGTGTTTTGGATTTACGCGAAACAAATTATTTTGAAGCATTTTTTCTGGTTTCTAATTTTGTCAAAATTTAGGCTCGCCCCCACAATTGAAGTTGACATGGCCCTCAAGAGACGCAATCAATTTTGAAAAAAACTCTTATTGTTTGTCAAACAAGGCCTGTGCTTTTTCAGATTGCCGTGATGGCCGAAACTGTAATTCCCTTTAAAAAGGGGGGGTTGTGGTGTAAAGATGGGCATGAGTGGAACAAAATAGGTTTAATATTTTTTCTAGTATCCGTTCAATAACAATAAATTTAGTTCTTCAAAAAAGTTTGATGAAATTGTCACTGTTTTCCACGCGTGGGTATCCACTCGCCTCATTTCACCACAAATAACGCAAGATATGAATTGGTTCTAGTTCGTTCAGGCGTCGCCCACGCATTTGATTTTTCGTCGTTGCGTAGCGACAACGCAAGACAAACCAACAAAATTCAAAAAACAACAAACATTCTACTGGAAATAATATCAGCTGACTTAATTTTACTTATAAAACAAACAGGAATAATTGTTTCAACGGATTTTCCCGGTGGTGAATGTAGGGCAACCTTTGCATACCGATTCTTAAATATTCTGTTTATTCAATTTTGAACAAAATTGACCGGAGTATTCAGATTTTAAAGAGAATTGCTGAATTTCAATTTTACCGTTTGCAAAAATCAAAGGAGATTTTTTTTTAACACCGGACCTCCGGTAATTGATTCTGAAAAGACGTCGTACTTTCACGAAACATCTTTGTTTTGAATCAATTTAAGGCAAATTGACGAGAATTTAAAACTACTGTGTGAACTTGAGAACAATATTTTTACGTTTTCAGTGACGGCACTGGTGAGCACCTTTCACCAGAATCAAAAAATGTACTTGCAGTTGATGAGAGAAGCTTTAAGTCTCCAGTATTTTTTCTCATTTATTCTATGCTTGCCCGTTATCGACCTTTCAGTCCAGGCTGGAGGAAAGGGTATTTTCCCCAGCAATTTCCAAACTTCTACCCCACCAACCCCCTTAATGGTGGAGGAGAAAGCTTTGCGACTTTGGCCTCGACTTAGGATTTCAAACAATTTTGGCCCTAAAAATGAACAGTTGAACCGTGGCCCTCAAGAGACGTCAGAATTCAAAATTTCGAAAAACTCTCTCATTTTTGGTCCAACAAGGCCTGTGCTTTCAGATGCAGTATTGAGCCAAACTGTCATCTCCAAAAACTGGTGGAGAAGATAGCTTTTGACTGAGCCTCAAAAACTGATCATTCAAACAATTTAACTTTTTTGTTTTTTCGCGAATTTTTGTCCGCCAAAAGCAAAATTCCGAGTTAAAGGACAATATTGCATTATGTGTTAGGACTTTTCTGTGAAGCCAGGACACAAAAAAAATAACTGAAAATTGAGGTGAAATTGCGGAGAAAATGACGTATTGAGCGTTTTTAGGGAAGGCTTCTTAAAAGCTAGGTGTCGGCTAGGTGGGATTATATCAGATTATGTTCGATCACCAATTCCCGCGAAGAGTTGTTCTTCAAGATGAAAACTTTTGTGGATTATCAGCTCTGCCAGTTTATCAAAATCGCTTCTAAAGTGTCAAGATCAGCGACATCCACACCTTAAGGGGTTTCCCTGCTCCTAATTTGACATATTCTCGATATAATATTAGCCGAAAAACAGGGTTCGAGGATATAATCAGAATTAGCCAGTTTGTTAGACTAGCCTTCAACTTGCAAAAAAAATTTGAGCATAACTTTTTGCATGAATACACTCCCAGACACTTTAGCGAAACAAGAGAGACCTACCAGCCAAAACCGAAATTCCCTACTCCTCTGAGGTATATTTAGAAATAAAAACCTTAATTTTAACATACCTGTTATAATTAGTATACAAAACTTTACAGGTGGCGTTTTTGTGGATGAAGTCTATATTTTTTCGTAGAACACCTGCAAAAAACCACCGTTTTATGAACATTAACGTCTCGAAACATCCCTTACTCCTTGCCAGTTCAATTTGCAATCCCTAGCCTCAAATTTTTGCAAAAAGCTAGTTATAGAACAATAGAAACTGTACAGTGGCTGTTTTTTTGCATTGCGATCCTTAACTCAAAATATAATTTTTCAGGTCACGTTGAAAAAATTTTCCGAAAAAAAAAGTGCTTCAATTTTCTCGAAAATAGGCTCAAGAAGCTGAGAAAACACTGAAGAGAAAGTTGGCTTACGGCATGACAAATTGTGAAGTCTTTAGTGGTCAAATTTTTGAACAACACGTTATTCTTTGAACTATTTTTGAGAAAATACTTAGAAAAAAAACGCAAAATTTTCGAAAAAATTTTGTTGTAATTTGGGTTGTTTGATGCGTTTCAAAACTGACTGAAGGTAACAATTCGTTTGGTGCTTTTTTATGACATATAACTGCAGAATGCGTAAGGGCAGGGATACCCTTTAACCCGTTGAGCACAGAAAAAAAGTCCCGCCACGGCACCCGACACCTATATATAGGTGGACTGTTCAAGGCCTATTACAAGAAAGCCAAGGTAGTTACGAGTTTCATTTTTTTTGGCATAAGGAACGTCTCAAACATATATTTTTTGCATCCGACATTTGAATATTTTAGAATTTTGATTTTTAGTTCTAGAAAATTTACTGATAAGAGCAAGGCTAAGATATCGGCTGATACAAGCTCACAGTGGTGTCCACAAATTATTTTGGTATGGAATGCATGGCACAAGATTGACTATGTCATCGTTTTTTCTGATTTATTATATATAATCAATCAAACATTATTCTAAATAGGTTTAAAATTTTGGATAAAAAATAACATTTTGGCATAAAAAATTCGGTTATTTTCCCCGTAAAAGCAGATAATACACTTCTGATATTATTTTCTGGGTCTCGACTACTAATTAAGTGACTCTTGTGACAATATTTAATTGCTCGAATGTAATTTTTTAATAATAAAATATTTTCGCTGAAATACTTAAAATTGAACAATTTTTGAAATATCAACTTTTGATTAAATGAAATATCTGTTCTGTATACATTAATCTTGTGTTTTTGGAGTGTTCAACCATGGACAAACACTGCTCCTAACAAACTGGCTATTTTTTCAATTTTAATTTGACGCAATAGGTCGCATTTAATTTTATTTAGAGGTGAAAAAGCATTGAAACAAATCTCCAAAAAATCAACTCCGGAAATTTGAACAAAATTTCCAAAAAAATAAGTCACTTTGTTGAAATCCTTGCAAAATTCTTCTTATAATGTATTCGAAGAGGACAATTCAACGATTGGTTTTTTGCTATTTGTAGTGGATTTTAAATGTGCAGTCACCTATATATAGGTGTTGGTGCTCACACGGGTTAAGGCGTCGTAACGAACATGTTTGAAATGTCGGGGCGAATGTTTATGCGGGTTAACAGTTTCCCTTACATTTAATTTCAACTGGAGGGCTGCGTGTAACTAACACATAGGTGTGAACGAGATCTCAGGCTTTTATAGATTTCGGAGTGCACATAAAAAATTCAAAAAATTTTTGGTCGATATGTATTCCGGGTACCATTCACGAATAAGTATTTCTTTAAGATTTTTGCAAATCTCTGCACGTGAAAAAGATCTATTATTTGACGAGGGAGTGTCTGAAGAATGATTCAACGCCGTATTAATGTTCATTACGGCAGATAGCGTTTAGACACAACAGATTGTTTGATCATTATTGTCATAACGGTTTTTGGCCAGATTAGCTGTCGAGAGGTTTTTGAAACTCTGATTCAGGCCTTTTCGATAAAATAGAGCTTGAAAATAAAGTTGAAATTATTTTCAACCATTTTTTCGGCTGTAATGTTAAATCTTGGTCCCAGGTGTTAATTGCGGTTGAAATACCGTCACAGCCCCTTTTTATTATGCAACACAAGTCGTCCCGCATAACGGGTCACAACTTATGGACTGAACCTGTTTGTATTATTTTTTCACAACTTCACGCTCAAGGCACCCCAACAAAATATTTGAAATTTAGGGTGTAGTGAGCTTCCCAATTGGAGACCCTTTAATTTGCCTAAAAATTCCCACTTGGATGGAAAATGCTTAAAATCTGTTAAGGGAAGTACTGGTCGCAGTTTTGAAGGCCAAAAACAGGGTTTTCAGCGTGTCGCCTCATGAAGTACTAAAAAACAGCACGAACATATGTATTTTCTTCAGTTTAGGGATAATTGAACATTATCGTGCTTTCACAAAACAAATCGAAGGCCTGTGCTTGATTGGCCGACCCATCAGGGAACGACCCTTTCAAAAAGCTGGCACTTTTTCACTTCAAAAGCCTACTCCTCCCTGAGTTTTTGAAGATAGAGAATACTCTTTATAGGCTTTTATTGACCACAGAGAACTGTGGGCAGAACGCCTAAGTTTCAGTTTTACCCAAAAAAATTTCATCCGGCGCTTTAAATGAGCAAAAAACTGTTTTTTGGTCTTATTTGAGTGCCTCGGGAAAAATGTACTACTCCTCCCTGGATTTTGACGAGAACCTAGTAACTGGTATGTTTACGATCCTTAAGGATCACGCGCAAACCCAGTTCGACAATTGCATGTTTGTATCTCGGTCTTTTTGGGAAACCGCGATTCAAATTCTCAGAAATGTATTTCATTAGTTTGGCCCTAAACAGTGTGCATATAGACATAGTTAAATTTGTCCCTATATTTTCAAGTTATTTCATCGTGTAAATTAAAATTTTCTAGTTTTTGAAATTTTATTGGGTTTTCGAATAAGTTGCCCAATTTTTTATTTTATTCACTTTTTTCAAGGATGATAAAGTCATTGGTTTTATCAACCCCTAAAACTAGCATTAACGGGTTATCTTTTTTGAATTTCAGAAATTTTAACGTTCTATCGTCTTTAGTATAACATTTTGAGACGTCTTTACCACAAAAAGAAATATATGAACGTATATGTTCTATATATCGATTTCTTTGACATTCGATTTTCTTGCGTCGGTCCTAAATGTTTTGAACATCTCGTTTAATTCTAGATAAAGTTAACTATTATCATTTCGACTAGACCCGCCAAGTGCAAATTCATTACCCATCCTTAATAATGATAAACTTCAGGGGGTATTTCTATTCCAGGCTGGTTTATAACTTTCGCTTCGTTAAAGTTAGGATAATTTTTATTGGTCAATTTGGAAAGCTTGAGATCTCGTTTTCGATCAGAAGTATGAGCAGCTTTATAAACAGCTTTTTTGATATTTTAAAGGGAATGAGAAAAATGTTTAGGGCTATCAGTATTTGTACAATAAATTTTTACTAGGTTCAAAATCTTGCTCTAGTTTAATTAATTTTTCTTGATTTTCTTTATCGCATCGGATAGTCGTGTGGCTTCAAACTTACAAACTTGGATCGCATTTTGTTAGTTTTAGCTGTTTTATAGCTCAACTTGCAAAAAGCAGGTGTTAACTTTCTCTGTTCACAAGCCAAAGTGAACTCCAAATGTTTTCGTTGTCTGTGCAGTCGAGAGAACGAACTAGTCGTGATTTCAAAGTGGCCAGTGTCTCTGGGTTGATCGGAGGTGGCCATGATCACAAATTTTATATTTTTATTAATCTACGTTTCGCGTTAGCATCTTTCAGTTTTTTTGAGAAACAGTAAAAGTAAGTTTCAAGACTTCACAAATTTGAAATCTATAGTTCACAAAAAATTGTCTGGGCAGAGAAAAGTTTAATTTTTTATTATATTCAATTTTATTATATTCAATTTCATAAATTACTTATTTTGCTCAAATTTTCCTTACTTGATTTGTTGCTCAGTTGTTTTTTGTATGTTCTTTGTTCAAGTTTAAGCTGGTTTATAATTTTTTCAAAGAAAACTATTTTTCGAAATTTTTCAAAACCTATTGTCATCTATTCCTATTATGTTGCAGGAAAAGCCAATCAGAGACGCGCAATTCTTCCACACTCTCTGGGACTCTCTGAGTGAATTGTTAAATGAAACAGAATTATAGATATCTAGTTGGCTGAATTAAAAATTTTTATATGGGCTTTGCATACTTTAGTATAATAAGAGTCTTGAAATTTATCAATTTATGTCAAAATAGCAAACCAAGATATTCTCAACTTGATCTGAGCTACCTTATTTATGAATTTCTCTGAACTTGTAATCATGTCCATGGTGGGTTGACAAATTTTATTTTTTTACAAATACTTACTTCCACATTCACCGCTGTGTGTTAATGTTAGGGGAGTGGTTAAGTGATTTTTTAGATTTGAAACGCTTCGTACGGCTGAACCGATTTAGATGAGAATTTTTGGAGAAAAAAAACAAATGAAAATCTTTTCTTAAAAATCCCGACGATTTTCTATGTTGACACTCTAGTATCACTCTTACCCGGATTCGGCATAATTGGATCGTATCGTATGTTTCGGATCGGATCGTACGGTTTTTGCGATACGGATACAATCAGATCCCGTTTTGCGGCATGCGGGCAACCTGTACTCGGTTTTTACTTTTCGCTCGAAAATAATTGAGAGCCCGGGGGGAGCGAGGAGGGGAGTTTTTGTGTGCGAGAGAGCAAAGCCATGTGATTTACTCGGGGCTCATTGCTAACCGCAATCTGGCTTCAATTAAGGTAAATCATTTCCGGGGAAATCCCTTGGGAGATGTTTTCGTAAACACTTTTGCTTCATGGGGGATTTTGTACACAACAAAACTTTAACATATGTGATAATTTATTTCAGCTGGAATACGAAATTTTATTACTGAAATTCCTCTAGGAGGTTCTTGAGACATTATTTTGCGACTATATAATGCAAAATTATTATGTTCAACAAGTTACAAAAAAATGGAACTTCAACATATCCCGACATTGGCGGCTGAGACATAAATTTGGTGGGAGTTTCAAACTCCATATTGGAAGATGTATGATCGCCAGCGTGACAATATAGCAGACTTGTTCCACACTCGTGAAGACGATTCGCCTCCCATTCATTGAATCGCCGGTTTTTGAAAGAAGCTTGTGAGCTGGTCAAACTACCTCTTTAAAAAATCTTGTTTAAATTGGAGAAGATTTTAAAAAAAACTTTATCTCGAAAATTTTAACCCAAAAGCCCGTTAAACGAAAATCAAAATGAAACGCCAGACGGTCCGAAAACCGTCCACCCGCCAACTGAAAAACTCGAGAAAATCATTGAGATTTAAAAAATCTTTCTCTTGATGAGCACGTTTTTCTCAAGCCGTTTCTACAGCATAGTCAATTGGAAACTTGAACAAAATCACAACAAGTTCAATTTTCATGTCTTCGAAAATCCCGCATCAAACTAATCTTTCCGTCGGATTTCTGATTAATTATCTTCATCTTTGTATTATTTATTTATTTGAACTTCTGTAAAAAAATACTATTTTGTGCTAAATTAGTTTCAGATCCTGAGTAATTATCTTCCTATTATTTTATGCCTACTTTTCTTAATTTTCAAAACGCCGCAATAACACTCTTTCTCTCCCGCACAAAAACGCCCGCAAAATTATTTTCCGAAGCGAAAAGTTAAAAACGAGTACAGTTGCATCGTTACCCCGTTTTTGAAATCAACCGCTCTAGATACGATACGATCTATTTATATTCGACCTCCTAGATACGATACGATCCTGTTTTTTAGATCACCCCCTCTAAATACGATACGATCCAGTTTTTGAATCAACCCCCTCTAGATAACGATACGATCCAGTTTTCATTTTGACTCCGATACGATGACGATCCTAGTTTCAATATTTGGCGAAGTAATTTGCTGGCTGTTATCCAAAGTTAAATTGATTCCTTCGTATTCAGCAAAAAGTGGAGATGTTATATTATTGAAACAAACTTTAAACATAACCGCGACTTTTTCCGAAAATATAATTATTTGATCATTTAATGGAAATGTGCATTCATAATTACTGTATCAGACAGAGATAACGGAAATTGATCGATTTGAAAATTTTAAAAAGTGAAATCAAATTGTAAAACTGATTTCACGTAGCCCTTTTTAAATCAGGTGTTCTATTTTCGTCGGTATGGTTTTCCTATATTTTGCTATCAGAATTATTTAAGCGTGAGAATAACCTTTAATTGAAGTAATATATCTACAAATATATCATAAATGTGCATTTCAATTGATAAATTTTCATATAAAGAAATTTAAAATTTTATAAAAATCAAAACACCCTCGTATGCGTTATCACAGCAAGACACCTAATTTGTCCTTGCTGACACTCAATCTGGCACCGCGGATAAAAAGCCCTCACATCTGTCGTTGTAACTAAAAGTTGCTTTGTTAAAATTTCAATATTTCGCTCACCCTTTTAATTTATAGCGAATGTTAGATCAACAATTCTTCTTTTCAAAACATTTTTCAAAGTGACCTTCCACGCAACAAAGTGACCACTATTTTAATTAGAAAATATTATTTGCAACTAACGAATTCATCGCGTTTTTACAGATAAAAGTGTTTTCGATACGATACGATCCAGTTTTAATTACGACCCCCCTAGATACGATACGATCCAGTTTTCAAATCACCCTCCCTAGATACGATACGATCTTGTTTTTATTTTCTCCCCCTCAGATACGATACGATCCAATTTTTTTAACACCCTCTTGATACGATACGATCCAGTTTTTTTCACCTTCTGGATACGATACGATCCAGTTTTTATTTTACACCCTCTAGATACGATACGATCCAGTCTTTATTTCCCCCCCTTAAAAACGATACGATCCAGTTTTTGAATCACCCCCCCCCTAAATACGATCCGATCCAGTTTCCCTTTTTTATATGCCGATGCCTGCTCTTACCAACCATTTGGTTAAGCGGGGTGAAATACGCGTCCCTCGGCTTTTCCAACTTAACGAGGATCCTAGAGTACATCGGATCCTAGAATACATCCCTGTACATCGGAAAATTTAGACATTTCGTGGAAGTCTGATGAATTTGTTAGAATTTAAGCGAATCGGTTTTATTTATTTTCGATTTTTCCCTCAGGGGCCGGCAATCGAGTCGAAGGTGCCGAAAAATGGCCTTTTTTAAATGTTTTGGCAAATGCTTTTTTGTAGCAAACCTAAAAATACCATTTTCATAATATATTCCTTTAACGACCTTTTGTGAATCTAGGATGTGCGGGTTGAGGGAGCCAATCCTAACACTCCTGAGACCCCTTTTAGCCACTCATGGGGCCGCTTTTCAGCCCGCACATCCTAGATTCACAAAAGGTCGTTGAAGGGATATAAGAGCCTCAAGCTGGTCGGAATATTGAACCGGTTGTTCTCTGAATTTCGGCCACAAAGGCTATTAATTGACGAAAAAGCGAGCGAAATTGCCAATTTGAAAATAAAAGTGATAATCAAACAATAAAAATACCACCAAAAGATTCCTTGCGTACAATTTGCTGGGAACTACATATTTGAATGTATGTTTTAAACTATGGTCTAATTTTCAACACACGCGGTGCTAGAGATCAAAAAATAATAATTTTTAAAAACTCCATTTTTTCTAGAATCCGCTGCGTTGAAAATCCGACCATAGTAGATATTATCGTTTTCAGGAAATCTCCCCCAAGGAATCTTTTGGTAATGTAGTATTGTCGGATTATCATTTTTTTTCTCAAAATTGTAAATTTTGCGCACTAGGTGGTCGATTAACAGAGTGATCTGCACGGACTCTCCAGGTACAAATTCATTTGGGTTTCGAATTTGTGACTTTAAAATCCAGGAGGGAGATACATTTTGATACCCCTAACTTAGGGGCCCTAAGAAATTGTTTATGATGAATCAGAAACCCAGATTTCTGGGTTTGAGCGACGACCACCCTCTTAATGTACAGCTTGGATCATCAAACCATTCAAAAGATTACAAGCAACGATGAAATTTATTTTCAATTACAGAACTACTGAATAATAATGAATGTGACATATGGAAAATGCATCTAACATATATACAATAATAAAATTTGGAACATCATATCAAGTTCAATCTATTGCTAGTGATCTATTCGTACTGATATCCTCTTTTCACACTTTGGTAAAGTTATGAATGAGTGCCAGTAAAAAAAATGAACTCGTTCAAAAATTTATCAGATTTGAAACAGGAGATGTTCCAGGAGCAAATTTATTAGCAGAAATGATCAGAGAGGTCCTTATCTATTCATACAATCAAATATATCTATAATACGATCTATAATATATCTATAAACGAAGAATAATTGACAGACTAACGTGAATTGGGTAAAGTACGCGCTCGAATGGCTTAGTTGGATTTTTTCTGCTTTAAAAACCATTTATTTAAAACTGAAAATGAACAAAGGAAGAAAACATATTTTGTTTGGAATATGTTTCTCTGTTTGGGCGTCTGGACTTATCATCATCGCCGTGAATTTTGCTTTAAGCTGCAACTGGTTCGGAAATAATTCGAGAAATGAACAATCTAGATCCGAAAATATAATGAGTAAATAGTTTTGATTTGAGCGGCAGCTTACGAGCAAGCCAATAGACAATTGGCATAGTATTACCTCTCTTCTGAATTAATAAGACAAAACTTCAAATGTCTAAAAGTTTTAGACTAATCAACGATCTTGAAGTTCAGAATACCAGCATGATCTTAAATATCAGGGAAAAAATAATGAGCCAGCCATACATCTTCTCCAATAAAATCCCATTCGCCAGTTGCCGGTCTAGACTCTAGGCCAAATCAATTATTGAGTCTTTTTATTAATAATTAAGTGAAAGAATACGTTTATTAAAGAAGGCAACTGCCCGCAAGACACTTTTCCGCAAAAAAAATTGCCTGAAAATTAAATATAATTCTTGATTGCCATCAAAAAATTATTTTAAGTTCTGTCGAGGAATTTTTTGAGTCTTAAGATAAAGTAGATAACTTACAATTGACGATTTGAAATAATAAATTTCAAAAGTCAAAAATTGGTTTCAATGTGTTCAAACTATCTTGTAGAAAATTTTGTTCTGGTCATTTTAAGATCAAGGATTTTTTTGGTTTTGAAATTTTTTTCAAAAAAAATGTGTTTAAGGTTCCTACATTTTCTGCAGTTATATGTCATTAAAATGCACCAAATCAATTGTTTATGTTTTGAACGCATAAAACAACTCGGATGACAACAAAAAAAATTTCGAAAATTTTGTGATTTTTCGATTTTTTTCTAAGTATTTTTCTCAAAATTATGTTCAAAAATAACGTATGTATTAATTTGACCACTAAAACTTCAAAATATCGGGTTGACTTCAGCCAACTTTCTCTTCACTGGTTCCCCAGCTTTCTTTGGAGCCTACTTTCGAAAAAATCGAAGCACTTTTTTTTCCGAAAATGTTTTCACGTGACCTTGAAAAATTCATATTTTGAGTTCAGGGTCGAAATTCAAAAAAAAACGCTCTTACTAAAGTTTTATATTGTTTTGAGCTTCTTTGTGCAAAAATTTGAGTACATTTTGAAATATAACTTCAGAGAAGATAAAATTTCCGATGGAAAATGTCAAAAAACGACGGTCTATCGCATATTTTAGAAAAACTAAAGCACTTATCGACAAAAACGCTTTCACAGATATTTTGTATTCTAATTGTGCAGGTTATGTTAAAATTAAGGTTTATTTCAAAATATAACTTCAGAGGAGATAGAATTTCAATTTTGGCTTAGGTCTCCCTGTTTCGCTAATNAGCCTTCATCTTGCGGCAAAACATGTGTGCAAAACTTTTTGCATGAATCCTTGAAGCCGTGTTTCGCTAATATTTTATCGAGAATATGTCAAATTAGGGACCGGGATACCCTTAAAGGTCCGAAAAGTGACTTTTTAGTCCCCGGGTTCTCACGGAAGTTAAAATAAAGATATCAGAAATAAAATGAATTTACTTGACAGCGAAGGGTTTTCTACAGAGGAGGAATTTTTTTCAACGTTATCGGATGCACCAACTGGACAAACCGGTACCGGAAGTCATATTTCATTAATTTACACGTACCAAAAGATGCGCAATTATCGGTTTTCCGGAAACGGTATTATAAACTAGAGGTCATAAGTGACCGCAAGGTGGCCCCAGAGAGGAATTTAACTCAGGATATAAATAGTGCCGCGTCATTGAAGCTTGACAGAATTCCATATCACAGGATTTACAAGCAACTTTTGTCATTTTGTTTTATTTTAGTATTTTATGAATATTGATTATTATGCTGCTTTGTTTATGTCATATTTCGTGCCAAACCTAGTGGAACCTCGTCAAACCTGTTAGTTCCGGCAAACAACCGGAAAATTCTGAGTTTTCAATAAAAAACGTAATTAAGAAACGGAAAAAATATTGCCTGAAATTTACTTTAACCCACCGAGGCATAGAAAAAAAGTTCCCCCGAGACATAATCCCGTTTCAGGAGGGCACAATTTGCACATTCACAGCACCAAAACGGTTTATCCGATTTAAAAAATTCTAATTGAACTATAATTTTGGGAACTTAATTTCATGTCGTTAGGCTTTTCTGTGGAAATGCCAGAAACGTAATTTTTGCAATAAAGAAAGCTCAAGGTGTCTTACATATCACCTTGGTTGTAGTTTTTTCGAATTTCGGCCTGATTGGCTCTAAATCGACAAAAAAATGGGCGAAAATGATAATTTTGAAATTAAAAGTGATGATCAGAAAATTTAAATGCCACCAAAACATTTTTTGGGTCGCGACACATTCGACCCAATTGTAGCGCTCTTAGACAAAAATCGAAGAAGAATAGAACCAAGCTACTAAAATTCAGACACTTTCCGGGAGTTTTATAAAATCTCAAAACTTTCCGATAAAAGCTCTAGGATCCTTGTTTCTTTGAAAAAAGCTGAGAGACTCGTGTTTAACCGCGGTTAACCAGATGGTTGGTGGTAGTGGTACAAAACTGTCTGATGGTATCGCGAGATCAAAGATAGATTGTCCTAATGTTTGTTTAAAAAATGTCCAGTCTGCATTTGGCTAACCGTACGAATCCTCTGAAATCCAAAAAATCACTGACACCACCCCCTTAAATAAGGGGGTACTTAAGGGGGTTGTGGGTGTAAATGAACCAAGCAATGAAGAAAATTTCTCTATTTTTCTTGAATTTAGCTGGGAAAAACAAATAACGAAAATTGATTCTAATCAACCAATCAGATTTTCTTTTCGTCATGCGTAGGCGACAACGCAAGACAAACCAACAAATGAAAACAACACTACATCTACTGGGAAATAATGTTAGCAAAACTTATTTTACTTATAAAAACAAACAGAGAATAAGTTTTTCACCGATTTTCCGGGTAATGTATGGCAACATCACATACGATTCTTAATATTCTGTTTTATTCAATTTTTGAACAAAATTGACCGAAATTATTCAGATTTTAAAGAGAATTTCTGAATTTCATTTTTACCGTTTAAAAATCAAAAGAAATTTTTTAAACCGGACCTCCCGGTAATTATTTGAAGACGTCGTACTTTCACGAAACATCTTTGTTTGAATCAATTTAAAGCAAAATTGACCGAGATTTTAACTACTGTTGTGAACTGAGAACATATTTTTACCGGTTTTTCAGTACGGCACTGGTGAGCCACCTTTCACCAGAATAAAAAAAAGTACTTGCAGTTGATAGAGAAGCTTTAAGTCTCCAGTATTTTTTTTCTCATTTATTCTTATCTGCCCGTTATTGACCCTTTCAGTCCAGCTGGAGGAAAGGGCTATTTTCCCCATTAATTCAAACATTCTACACCCACAACCCCCTTAAGGGGATTGTGGGTGCTTCCAGTAATTTGCTGGGGAAAAATAAGGCGTTTTAAAAACTCTAATATCTTTTGTGAGAATTGAGTGAACGTTTATTTTTCCAATTGTATATTGTAGTTCGTAACCTTGAGAAGTCAAAAACTGATTCATTTTTAGAAAATATTATCACATCAACCTTTAAATGCATAAAACCTAATTGCTGGTATTTCTTTTCATTGAAGTATACCGTCATATCCACGTATCCAAAAATCACATAATGCCGATATTATTGATCAGAAAAAAATTCCCTTCAATTTAAACGAAGCATATTTTATAAATTCATCTTAATTCGCCGTATATTATTTTTGAAAATTCCTTGCTATAGTTAAATATAGGCATAATGAAGATTATTTTACAAAAAAAGTATACCTCACGAACGGCACATGCGATTTCTTTTCTCTTTTTCATAAATTCTTCTCNAGACCACCAAATTGAAGCTGGGATTTCACTGATGAAAAAGTTGGCTTACAGCTAATCAAAATTTTCAACCAATCAGCGCAAATTCGATAATTAGGTTATATTTTGGCTTAAAAATAATTGAAATTTCTAGAATTCGATTAAACATTTCCATAATTTTAATGTCATGCATCGTTTTCGGTGGGTCATATTCACCAATAAAAAATGTTCATATCATGGTGGAATACCGGTTTTATGCGGGTAAAGCAAAAAAATATTCGAATTTTGAAAATTCTAGATTTTGTTCTAGATTGTTTTTGAAAAAGCATGAGAGTCAACTTTAGTCATAACCGATATTAATTTATCATAAATTAATTCTATAGGGCTAAAAATTACGACACCACCCCCTTAGGGTTGTGGTGTAGATGTTTTTGAATTGCTGTGGGAAAATAGCCCTTTCCTCCAGCTGGACTGAAAGGGTCGATAACGGGCAGATAAGAAATAAATGAGAAAAAAAATACTGGAGACTTAAAGCTTCTCTATCAACTGCAAGTACATTTTTTGATTCTGGTGAAAGGTGGCTCACCAGTGCCGTACTGAAAAACGCACAGTAAAAATCATGGTCAGCTGTAAGCCAACTTTTTGATCAGTGAAATCCCAGCTTTAATTTGGTGGTCCTTTTGTTCCTATCAGACGAACTTTTTTTTCGAACTTTTCATTTCCGGTTTACTTATAGTCACATCTCTAGAATTCTAGGGTGAAATTCAAAAATCCGAGCCAAAAATATAGACGACACTATATTCATCTACCTGAGTCGAAAAAACGGTCTTATTCCTAACATCCGTCTAGGAGAAGTATCACTTTGAAGACGAAAAATTGTAAAAATTGGCGTTCAAAAGTGATTCTAGAAAATTCAAGAGCGAAATTCAAAAAAATGGCTCAAACATATAAGTAACCTCACTCTTCCCGTACTCTGTGTAAATTTTCAGACGTTTTGTATGTGTGGTCTAAAAGAAGATAGATTTTGAAAAAACCGTTTAGTGCTCTAGAATAGACTCACCACCTGGTGGTGTGATGTAACAAGATTGACTTTGAGATGTGTTATCGTTAGACGAAGGCTAGATCTACAAACAAGTATCCTCAGAATTTTCACAACTATCCTAGATTTCTTCTGAGGCGTGATTGAAAGGTACCAGATTACGACACCTACCCCCTTAAAGGTGGTTCCTAATTTGACATATTCCCGATGAAACATAAGCCGAACAGGGCTTTAAAGATATTATTAAGACCAGACAGTTTGGAGAACTAGCCTTCATCTTGCGTAAAACATGTGTCAAAACTTTTTTGCATGCAGACACTCCCAGAAACATAAGCGAGACAGGGAGACTTAAGCCAAAACAGAAAATCTATCTCCTCTTAGTTTTTATTTTGAAATAAAGCTTAAATTTGATATAACCTGTATAATTAGTATCCGAAACTTCTGTGTAAGCGTTTTTATCCATAAGTGCTATATTTTTCTAGAATATGCCATAAACCACCGTTTTTTGGACTTTGTTCATCGGAAAATATTTCTCCTCGTATGTTAAATTTAAAAATTTACTCAAATTTTTTCAAAAGGTAGCTCAAAACAAATTATAACTTCTGTGAAGCCGTTTTTTTCAATTTTGACCCTAAACTCAAAATTTGATTTTTTCAAGGTCACATGAAAAAATTTCCGAAAAAAAATGTGCTTCGATTTTTTCGAAAGTAGACTCAAAAGAAAGCTTTGGAAACACCGAAGAGAAAATTGGTTTACGTCAAGCCGAAATTTCAAAGTTTGAGACTAAAACTTTTAGTGGTAAAATTGACACAAACGGTATTTTTTAAAATAATTTTCAGAAGAAATACTTGAAAAAATCGTAAAACCACAAAATTTTTGAATTTTTTTCTTATTATTTGAGTTGTTTTATGCGTTCAAAACACATACAATTGATTTGGTGCATTTTTATGACGAAACAACTGCAGAAAATGAAGGAACCACCATACCCTAAAGGGGGTACTCAACGGTTGTTGAACTTTTAGATCAGCGCTCAGAATAAAACAGAACAAGTTATGAAAATTCTGAAAGGATTGATGTGCAGATCTATCTTTCTGCTCCCGATTGTTATTAGAAAAAATATATTTTTTGAGTACCATAGGCTATGCACGATTGGTCCATAGCAGCAGGTGGAGGGAGAATTCTAGAATACTAATTTTCTCTCTAATGCCTTTTTTCTCAAAAACGGCTTGATGGAATTTTATCAAATCTTGTATGAATAATGACTTGAACTCGGTCTAGATTTTCTCCAGAGTGGTTCCAAGAGATTTTTTTCTTGAAATTTCGATCGGACTTGTTCTGGAATTATGAAAAACTGTTTTTTGTGAGATTTTACAATTTATATCTTAATTTTCTCAAAAAGGACTTGGCACTTTTTTTTTAAATTAAGCATTAGTTGGAGAAACTTGTCAGCTTCATTTCTGGTGAAATCGTTTTTCTCGAAATATGCTCCTATTTATATAAAATTGTGCATTTTAGTTCAACCGGATGTCAATTTTTCAGATTTCTAGAATAATAAAGTTGATCCGGTTCAGTTTGAAAAGACCACCAAATGAAACTGATAGTCTACTGAATAAAAAATCTGCTTACGTCAAGTCGAAATTTCGAATCCGATAATGTCTAGAATCATGAGAACGCTAAAAGTTTCAAATTAAAACAAATTATCTCAAAACGGATTCGGTAGAATTTTTTATAACTAATTATAAGTCCGGAAATAAGCATGTCTTCTAAATTTCAGGTCGAAATTTGTTATTGAAATATGCTCCTATAAATAGAAAAATGCATTTTAGTTCAACGCGCAAGTCAATTTTTGGAAAATTATTCATCCGATTTTCTTGCATCCGATTTCACGAAAGTACCCTTAAATTGAAGCTCATGCAAAACTGAAGTAAATGTGCTTACCACTTTAACTTATTTCAAGCACTGTCATTAAAATTAAGGTTTATGTATTTTATCCCAAAAAATACTTAGAAAAAATTTGAAAAAACTCAAAATTAAAAAAAAAAATTCATTTTTTATGATATGAGCATAAATGCATTTTTCGCCTTCCTGGGGCTATTTGGTTGCATTTATAATAGTCTCTAGCCTGTAATAAAAAACTGTTAGAACACCCCTTAATCCACGTTATTTAAATTTCGAAAAGCGGTAGTATTAATGGACCCAAATTCAGGCATAGGGGTTGATAACCCTACTCTTCAAGGAGGGTTTAAACAAATGAATGAGAATTAAAGACTAAGGTTTGATTCGCTTATAATCATCATATCAATCCTAAAATCGAACATCGTAGAACAGGTCAAAAAAATGGATACTGTTTTTTCAGTTTGATTGCGAAGCTAAAAGTTTTGCTAATAGACTAAAAAACACCAAATTTTTTAAACAAAAACACAGGCAATCGGAATCCAATTTTATTTAATACTTTCCGTAACACTGTCTTCATTATTAAGGGGGTGGTGTGAGTGATTTCTGACATTTTGGAGGCTTGGTACGGCTAAACTGCTGACGGTAGAACATTTCTCAATAAACCATATGAAAGGTCTATCCTTGATCTCGCGATTCCATTGGACATTTTAGAGCCACTCCCACCAACCATCTGGTTAACCGCGGTTTAACACGGTATCTCAGCTTTTTTCAAAGAAACAAGGATCCTACAGCTTATACCGGAAAAGTTTGGATTTGGTAGAATCCGGTTAGTTGTCTAATTTTAGTGAATGGGAGCTATTTTTTCAATTTTTGCCTCAGGGGTCAGCAATTGGGTCGAATATGCCGAAAAATGGTGTTTTTTTGACGTTTTGATACAAGAGTTTTTGTGGAATGCCAGAAACGTCATTTTCGGAATCATAACAAGCCCGGGTTGATGAACATCCATTGGAAGGTACTTTTCTGGATAACGGCCTGATTAGCTGCAAATCGACAAAAACTGCGCGAAATCGAAAATTTTTGAAGCATAAAAGTGAGAATAAGAAAATCTTAGTGCCACCAAAAAGAATCCTTGTACACGATTTGCTGGAAAAGATATTAGCAACTATGGTCTCACTATTTCAACACATCGAATTCTAGAAAAAAATATGGGTTTTCTATAATATTTCGTTTTGCTCTCTGGCACTGTGTTGTGTTGAAAATGAGACCATAGTTGCTAATATCTTTTCCAACAATCGTATACAAGGAATCTTTGGCGGCATTAAGATTTCATATTTTCACTTTTATGTTCAAAATTGTCGATTTTCGCGCAACTTTTTGTCGATTTACAGCAATCAGGCCGAAATTCAAAAAACTACTTCTCATTCGATGTTCATCAACGCTTGAGCTCGTTATATTCTGAAATGACGTTTCCGGCATTCACACCAAAAAGCCTTGTATCAAAACGTCCGAAAGACCACCATTTTTGGCATATTCGACCCGATGCTGACCTCTGAGGCAAAAATCGAAAATAGCTCCCATTCAAAAATTCAGACAATTTTTCCGGATTCTCACCAAATCTCCAATTTTCCGATATAAGCTATATGATCCTTGTTTCTTTGAAAAAAGCTTAGGAACTCGTGTTTAACCGCGGTCAACCAGATGGTTGGTGGGGTGGTACTGAATTGTCTGATGAATCGTGAGATCAAGGATGGATATTTATATCCCTTTATTACACTTTGCTTAGAATGCGTAGCCATTACTCATTCAACGTGTGATTTTAACGTTGTGGCTACGCATTCTAGCAAAGTGCGCATAAAGGGATATGTTTGATGAGAAATGTCTACCGTCATCAGTTTAGCCGTACCAAGCCTCCAAAATGTCAATAATCACTCTCACGACCCCCTGAATGTCGACAATTTTTTTTTTTTACGTATGAAAAATGTAAGTTAACCGAGTTTGTTCGAAAATATTTCGATCCTTTTAATGGGGAACTCTAGCAATCCGATCCAATTTTCACGATAAGTCAACCGATCAGATCAATTTTCTTGAAAAGATATTGATTTGATTAAATTTGGAGCAAACTGACCGAGTTCCCTCATTTTAATAGTACAGTCTTTATTTTAATCGAGTTTTTTATAATTTATCGGTGAGTATCTTTGACCCGAAACAAGAATTTTACGTTGCAGTTACAAGATTAGGGTTTTTAAGGTCTCGAGTATTTAAACCTCGCAAATTGTCCTGAAAGTGATCTTTCTGACATTCGGAGAAGTTGTGGTAATTAGTTTCACAAAAGGTGTTGTGGTTTGGTCAGGTTTACGACCGGGCAAGCTTGTTACTTATTTTGCTTTAGGGAAAAAACAGCGGGTCGTCAAGATGAGGTTATAACTACTTTATACAACATTAAGAGAAAGATGGAAAATTACTGAATGTACAGAATTCTGGTAAATTCTGTGCCCAATGGAGGATCCATTGGTGAATAGTACAACTTACAATATTTACATGCACGTTTTATTGCAAAAAAAGAGGTACAGGAGATTGCTTGTATCGCCACTGGCATTGCCAGGCCAATATCGCCCAAAAAACCTACTCAATTCCCCAATTCAATGTGGTAGTATAAAAAAATAGTTCTACTGACGATTCATAAGACCGATCATATAAATTTATAAAAATCTAATAAGTGTTCCAAGCTTTGTATGAATAAAAAATTTCTTGCAAAATGTTCCTTCTGACAAACATATTGACAGCTTCAATTTCTTATTTTTCGATTCAACTTTCTTCGATCAAAGAATTTTTTTCCATCCCTGAAGCCGAATTGGGTTATAATCGAACGCTTAAGCGTTAAGCGTATATAAAAAAAATACAATTTTATATGACTCAACATATGAAGAACAAACGTGCCTTCAATAATGTTAAATGACCACACCGGCGCGGAAATCTCAGTTTATTATTAGTTATTTGAAATATTTGATTTTTCAATTTTAAAACATGAATCCACTTTCCGAACTTTTTTTGTGTTTCTCCGATATCTTCATAAAACCCTTTTTCGGATTTTTGTCCGTTTTTTTCAAAAGTCCAAAACACATTGTTTTAGCCACTGTTAAATTGAAATTAAAAAACTCTGCTGATTACATTGTGAAATTGCATTAAGCCTGCATCATGTTTCGGAAAAATGAAAAAAATAATATATGTGCCCAAAAAAGTTAATACTCTATTCTCACGTTTTATCTTGTTCCATGGCTGCAACATCAAAAACATCCACAGTGCGGTCACCATATTTTTTTATTAAACAACTAAATGCCTCTTTAGCTGTAAAATTTTGCAATTCCTCAATGATGTTGCGGAACTCATGCTACTGACTTAGCTGATGATTGAATATGACTGATGACGATGGAGACAATCTTGCTGTTTATGGTCTATTATGCAAGAAAAAGTTGTGGTCACTGGTTAAATTTAAGTTTTGTAATTAATTTTTTAATTTTAATTTGCACGTTTCGCTATTCGATCATCAGGCCATTTAAAAAATGACAAGTTTTACAGTTTATAAAATAATCCAAATTATCCAGTCTTAGAACAGTTCAAGTTCAAATAAACATATGGTGCTGAATTTGACAAATTTTATGCCCATGTTTCAAAAATTTGCGAGAAATAACGGTTGCTTACACTGATCGTTATAGAGTATGGTTTGAATATTCTTATAAAAAGCCTTCAGTGTTTCGTCTTTCGAAATAGTTTCCGAAATTTTTCTGTAAGTTTTCTGTCATTTTTCTGTAGTATTTTTGAAGTGGTCCCATAAAAATTTTGTCCTCTCTTTTGATTGTATAGTGGCTTGGAGTTTGGAGGAACATTTGTCTTTCAAACTGCTTCCACTTGCTCTATATATTGTTGGGCCGGCGGTAATATGATGGTAAGTATTTTTTGGCACTAGACGGGGTTCTGTGTTCGTTAGCTCTGATCCGTAGAGTTCTTTAGTCATCCTACAATATTGTTTTATTACATGTACATTTAAACTGATAGTTTGCAATTACAAGTGTCGGGTTAGAGTCATGGGTTAAGTGTCTTTAGTAAAAATTGTTTTCTACCTTTACATTTAGCTATGTAATGTTTTCTTGCGAAATTGAAGCAGATTGACAAGAATCCTTGATTTAATTCTCGCCAATCAAATTATTTGAAGTTGAAAATTGACGCTTGTTTTCGACTAACACAATTTCTCGCCTATGTTACTATGCTTACTTGATCGTATAAGTGAACCAATGAGCGCGCCGCCCCTGATAACTCGATTCACAAACAAATTTTGAAAATTACTTTCGAACACATTATCAACTCGAAATTCTCTAATCGAGTAGCAACTCTTTGAGAAATGAGTTTGCGATTACAATTTAACTTATTTCAAACGCTGAATTTTCCAAATCCCTCGGAAATTGAGGAATTATGTTTGTTTTGAAGAACCACTTAAGGGAGATGCCCGCTGGGTATTTAATTTAGCTTCTCAGAATGGTAGAAAGCTAATCTTTTATCACATTCTCATTTTTTGTTATCGTTTCAATCCAAAAAATTAAAAAAAAATTTTCTATGCAAAAATTTTTTTCAAAATTTCCTATTTTTTTCAAAAGTATCAATTTCGTTCTATTGTCGTAACTTCACAAAGTTGAAATCCGTTGACGCTGATTTTTTGTTGCATGAGTTCACTTGGATTTAATCTGAAAAAAAATAAATTTTTTTTAAATTTTCGAAAAAAAATTCTGAATATTTTCTTAGATTGATAAATCGACGTACCCCACGCGGGTTTATTTCGGCTCTCAGACATGAGAGAAAGCTAATTTTTTATTCGCATTCTCATTTTTGTTTACGTTTCAATTCACAAAAAAATAAAAAAAAATTTCGATGTAAAAAAATTTCCAAAATTTCCTTTTTTTTCTAAGTATAAATTTACGTTCTATTTTTGTCCCCTTGTAACCCTTTCAAGTTGTGAAATCGCGTTGACGCTGATTTCTGTTGCATGACGTTCACTTTTGATTTCAATCTTAATAAAAAACAAAAAAATTTTTTAATTTTTCGGAAAAAAAAAAATTCTGAAAAAAATTTTTGCCCTTTAGAATTGATAACATTGACGGAACCTTATATTTCGGCTCTTCAGACATGGTACGAATGCGTAATTTTTATCTCATTCTCCAATTTTGTTATAGGTTTTATCCCAAAAAAATTAAAATTCGATGTTAAAAATTTCTATATTGGACTCGTCATGTTTCAGCTTATGTCGACAGAATTCAACGTGTTTTATGAGAAAAGCACCCGATACATAACATTTCACTGTGTGAAATTAATAGCCCTGTTCATTTAAAATATGAATTTGTTAAAAACTATAAAAAAAATTATAATCTTCCAAGAAATATATTATCTGTATTTTTAGGGAAAGCAAAACTTTGACTGCGCATTAAAACCATAACTAACAAAAGATAGCCAAATACTGAGCGCATAAAAATCCACGATGCTCGCAATTTAAGAGAAGTGGCTTTTTTTCGCGAAAAAATTGCTTATGTTGGCTCCAAATGAAATTGAACTGCGCTCAGCGCGTACCAAAACAGCCATTTTGAGGACTTTGATCAAGTGATTGTAGGCAAATTAAGGAAAAAAAATAATCTCTGAGCGATAACTTTTTTTAACTGACAAATTAGGTATGCTCACAAAAAATCAGAAAATTATGTAATACATCGCAAATGAAATTGAACAGATAAAATAAAGTCGAAAAATGACTTTTTTTGGAGGCGGTAAAAAATACCGGTTACGCATCAGTACAAAAATTTGTTTGTCACTTTTTTCGAGAAAAATTCAGACAAATATCTCCTGGGTCTTGGAACATGAAACTCAAGCAACTTTTATCAGCGCTCAGGAAACAAACGTTTCGAAAATCACTAAATGGCGTGGGTACTCCCTTAAGGGGTAGCAGCGAGTGGGCAAGATTGGTACATTTTTCGGAGTGATTTATGAAAAAAAAAAAATTGAAAATATTGCTTTTTATCTTCAATAAAGTGTTCCATTCTTTGCAACTTTTCATATTATCAATTTCTCAAACAAATTGATTATCTGTTAAAAATATCAAAAACCCTTTCATTATAACTCCATTCCAACTTTGACCCGATGGTGAGATTTTTTTTTGAAGGCGTGTATATAATAAACTTCGGGGTTTATGCGCTAATTAGTGGGAGAGAATCATATCCATCTGAACAAATTTCCTAAGGGCCTCGGTGGAGTTTGAACAGTACGATATGGGCTCTTGATAAAACTTTCACTGATTGATATATTCTTCCCAATAATACTCCAAAGTGATGTTTCATAATCCAGGCAACTTTGTGACTAGCGGAATATTTTGCCTTATGGCTTTTTAAAAAATTTTAGTTCGAATTGAACTTTTCGAATTCGAGAAGATTATGAGAAATTTTGGATACAAAGTTCTTAAAACATAATAAAAAATGCCGTAATTTTCGTTCAAATTTTTTTTCAATATTTGTGTCAAATCCACGAAAAAAAACTCTACAAAATGGGTTACTTTAACTTTTCAACTAGGGCTGACACAATATTTTTTATATGCTCTTTGAAAACCATATTGACATGGGTTTAGTGATTTTTGGTTCAAAAAATATTAAGAAATATTTCGAAATTTTTCTAATTTATGTTCAAAAATTTTCAAACTAATTTTTTTGGAATCCTTAGCTGAAAATATAAGGAATGGCTACTTTCACTATATTAAATTATGTTTTCGTTTTGTTCCTCGCTCTTTTTATACTCGTGAATCATACTTTTTTGACATGAAAATACGGGTTTGCGCGAGAATTGGTATTAGCCCTCTTTAAGTCAAAAATAAAAAAAAAAAATTATTTTACCGGAGACTTGCGCTAATTGGTAAGCCAACCATTCACACGTAAAATTTGATAAATTTAACTCATGAAACTAAAATATTTCCTTTCGATGTGCTAAAATTTCGTTTTTTTTTGTCTTTTTTAGGAAAATTTTTAAATTTTCGATTTTGACCGTAGGAAATTATTATGAATTGAATTATAAAATTTTTGATGGTGGTCGAGACCATTTTTGAAGCTTTTAATTAATAAAAAAAATAAAACTAAATTGTATGTAATTTAGACACCTACAAGTAGCAAACACCGTTTTTTGAGTGTTTATTTTAAAGACGATTTATAAGTAAAAATAATCGATCTGAAAAAACAAATTATACAAAGTTAGCTCAAAAGGTAGCAACTAACGCTTGAAATACTTTATTTCGAAATTATGAGGTGGCAAAAGTTTCCCCATGAAGACAAAACGAATTGAAAGGCAAATCTGCCAAATGCACCAGGGCCTTTAATATAAAAGTTCGTTTTCCCATGAAAAAATATAGAAAAAAACAGCTGTTAAAGGAAAAAAAATTGACCTTCAATGGCGTTAAATAATCAAAAAATCTCTTTGACTTTGTGAAAAAGAAAGTAGCCTTTAACAACCAAAATTAATTGAGATTTTTTGAAAATAATAAAAATTTTATAAATTGCGCTGCCAACATGGGCACAACGGTTGCACAAGCAAGTGTTGTACAATTTTCATTGATGAAGTATTCAGAAACGATATTAGATTGACCCTTCTATCGTGTTGAAATACCGGAAATCCAATTGCTACCAGAAAATAACCACAACTGATTCGGTCATGTTTTCTTAAGAAAAAATGCAAAAAAGCATTAATAAAAAATTTTGGACTTGATTTTTGAAAATTTTCCAAATATTTCTAAAAAGTGACAAAAAATAACAAATGAAACATGTTTATGATTTTTAACAGCAGTTCCAATATGTAAACATGCATGAAGAAAAAAGTTAAAGTGGGCTATTTTTTTCGTTGTTATTCACAGATTTTTCAGGAAAAAAACAAAAAATATGATATTATTATTTTTTTAATAATTTATATCTCTTATTCTGCTTAATTAAAAATTTAACACATCAAAATCAGTTTGATTTTATTTATAAACAATTATCTGGATTTTCTGTATCTCCACAGAAATTGGCGTTTTAATGAATAGTTCTCAAAATCAATCATCTTCAAGAGTTTGCACCTCTATTTTTTTCCGACTGTTTAGGAAGACCGGGGGAACGTCGCCTGTATTTATCAACGAACCCAAAAAATGACGAAAATATTAAGATTTAATTCTTCAATATATTTCATCATTTTTTTGGTTCTGTGTCTATAAATAAAGCGAGTTTCGTCCCTTTCCTGTTTAAAAAAAACATGGTCTGAATTCGGACCAATTTTTTATTCGTATTATTCACTAGTATTTGCTGCAACAGTGTGAGCTATTCTAAAGTACCTAATCGGCTGAGTCGTTTTTGAAAACCCCGTTGTTTTCTCACCAGGTGTTTTTGAGGGACCAATCTTTGGAGTGATGGCAATAAAGGGAATATATGGCTTACCGGACTTCAGAGTACAAATCCTAATATTTGAATGAAACAAAACAACGGCATGATTAGCACCCAATCAAAACCGTTATTTGCGAATGGCCGATTTCCTTGGTCAGGTTGAGAGAAAGGATCAACCATCAAATGCTCAGAATACGCATTTTTTTCGAATTTTAGGATTTGTACTCTGGAAGGTCGGTGTCCATATAACTATAAAAAATTAATTGAATTCGATGACCCGTTTTTTCGGTTTCTTAATTAAAAAAATAAAAAATTTTTAAAAGACATTTTATCTGGTAAGCCTGATTTTTTGACATTTTTGTGCATATCGAATTTTTTTCGTTTTCATTCACAGAATTTAGATAAAAAAGATCATCTTTAGTTTTTGGCTCATTCTTTTTAATAAATATTTTTCCGTAGGAATTTTTGGAATTATTTAGTTTAGTTTCCACAAAGAACTTAGCCGCGGCGGGAGCTGTTAAAACAATCAGTATATTAAATAAGCATAATAGTTATATTATGATATTTTGGTTAGAATTCCGATGTAATTCGATGCGACAAAGACACAGCTGAAGATTATCATGCCGAGTAATCAAGCTTCCAGCGGACCTGCCAATAACTCAGTTTGGTTCTTTTTTAGTGGCTGAAAACTTCTGCTATCTAATAACATTTATTTTTATCCTCAAAAAATAGGTTGCTAACCAAAATTTCCAAAATGTATTTTTTTGGCACAGGGAAAAAGGAAGTGATCATGTTCTAGACTGAATGGAGAGAGATATTTTAAATCAGAGAACAGATCAGACGGCCCACGGTTTGAGTTATTTATATACCAATTTGCGTAGTTACATGGAGAAATCGGTTTTTTGAAAAAAATAAAGTTCAATTTTATGGCGTATATTGATCAAAAATAATTAAATTTTTGGAACTTTTTTTATTAATTCTCCAATTCACCGTGAGGAGGCCTTCAAAGTTAAGTAAAAAACTAATTTATATTCATTTGGTTCAGATTTTGTGCGTGCATTTTGGCTCGAAGGATACGAAAATTTGTTTTTCAGACTATTTAAGATAAGCTAAAATTTGAAATTCAGATCATATTCTGAATAGCCAGTGTTCCTACCTTAATCGTTTTGTAATTCATGGCTGTAATTTTGAAAAAATGTATGGTTTTCCAAGAATTACCTGAAACTAAAACCCTTTTATTTCTCCTGCATTTATCGAGCAAACAAATAAAAAATTTGAAAAAAATTCTTAGCCTCCCAATTAATCTATCTTGATCTCGGGCCAGCGAAAAATAATGAATATTCTATTGCATTATATCTCCGGCAATAACCGTCAAAGTGGCGTCCCCCGAATGCGTTTTGGGTGTGAGGAGACAATGGTTTTGTGTGTTAGGGGGATACTCAACCCGCCCCCTTTTTAGTTGGGGTTTATTTATCCTATAAATACCACGATTTTACTGAAACAAATTATCAAATGTAAGGAATATTTTATGAACAATAAACATCTTCACAAGTTGAAATATTTTTTATCTAAATTTAAGGGCATATACCCTCATATGTCTCAAGTACTGATAATAGCCAAGGTGCTTGATACTGTGAGAGCGCAAGCTTGAAATCGGGTATAAAAAGGCTCACTCACACAATGACTAGACCAATAAGGTTGGATTCGAACACGCGGCTATAGGATAGCACAATTTGTAAAGATCACTTAGGTTTGCAAAATAAAAAGTATCAAATTCAGCAATGATAGAACAATACTGTACTAGATTTAAATGATCAGCTGGTTCGAAGAAATTTTTCAAATTTTGCCTGCCGTTTGTTTATAGGCGTAAGATATAAGTAATACTTGTGTAGACGACTGAGATATCAATTTAATTTATGAGACATATTAATCCCTTGTTACACTTCTGTGAAATCTTAGCAGCTCACTCGGCAATTATACATTATATTGTCTATTGACTGCCTTGATATAACATTACCGTTACATGGGGATAAAGGAATGTCAGAGTTTGAACAATAATTTGCAGCCCATATGTGAGTCTTAAAAATGTGTGGTTTTCCGGAAGAGAAAGTGAGACCAAACGTCTATTTCTCTAGCAGTTTTCGAGATAACATAAATTAAAAATTTTATGCGGTATAAAACTTAATTCCATTTCATCTCAAATATATATGATATATGTGACATATAATAAAGGGTGACATACAGTGGGTAGACCAATGGGCAACAGTGTACCAATGAGCAATAGTGAACAATGGCAAACAAACTTTCTTGCAATTTGATTTTTTCAGACCTATGAGACTAATGGCACACTCTGAAATTTTTGGGTAATTTTATATGGCAATTTTGTTTCGATTTATCCCTTAATTTTTATAAAATTCATAATGAAATTAATATATATTGTGAAATTTTTGTAACAAGCAAATTGTCGACCACCGTAAATTTTCTTAAATAAATCAGAAAATTGGTTAGTTTGAGAGATTTTCTGAAATTTAAAATATCGTCAGACTCAAAATTCCAAAACTCAATATGTCAACCGAAAAAACGTGTTTAAAATGGCCAAAATCAACATTTTACGGTAGGCGGGCTTAAATAAGGTGCATAAAAATTAATGAAAAAACGGTTTGCGGAAAATTTTCTGCGTGACATATTCGATAACAAATGGGATCTCTTACGGCCTCATAAAACAATCAAAAACAATAAGTTTTGGCATCGACGGCCATTTTGAACATTTTAAAGTTGCCCGCGGCCATTTTCATGGATTGGCCCAGCGCTCCAATTCTGCGTGCTATTGGTCCGACAAAAATACAGTTTCAGGGAATGACATAAATGAGTAATGTCTATCAGGGTTTCAGGCAAGAACAGTCTTAAATTTCACGGCCCATCAAAAACAGACACTTGCGGATAATGCAATCCGATAAAAAAATAAACTATTTTGGCTCCAGACAAAATGAGAAAAATGAGAAAATACCTGGAAATAATTTGAAAATCGCGCTATTCAGCCATAGTGGCCCATAGTAGAATGCACCTCGTGTCCAGGAGTGGACATATTTATATGTTTTTAAAACGGCCTTCGAGATGGTAGTTAACGGACAAAAATCTATCAAAGAACCTCTCCTGGCATTTTTTTGGTAATTGTTATCGGTAAATGTCTTTCTCGTTGATCAATTTTAACATAAATTTTATAAGGAGCATTTACTATTATTTTTTCCTCATTTTCTGAAAATTTTGACAAGGAAAACTTCGTCAGACCAAATAATCCACCATCTTCTAATATATTTAAACACAAATCTTGCATCCTAAATTATAAATCGAAAGACGGGATTGGCTTGTCTAATCAAGAACACCTCTTACAAAAGTACCGAACTTCGTTATTATTCCTGAATCTTCAAAAACATACGTTTAAAACGGACGGTACCTGCAGCGAACGAATTTTGAAAGGTTGTAACCAGACAGTTTGGTATCGAATAAATATCATAATTTGCAATTCTTACTCAACGTCAACCAAAACTAGATGGTGACTTAAAGGGGGCTACTGGTCCTCGGTTTTATGAGGCATTTTGGGGCTTGTGAAAATGGTCCAAATTGATTTGCGATGATAATAAGTGTACTACCCGAACCAATTATGGAAAATTTGTGGCTTCTTTTTGATACCCTTTTCGAATTATATATCATATATTAATCTTTGATCATATAAACGATAATAATTCTTTAGAAAAAAAAAATGGAAAACGTATTTAAAAATGCCCACATTTCCTTTAATTTTTATCTTATTATAG
>SCLH01000250.1:248096-275718 GCA_004367855.1 Oikopleura vanhoeffeni | reverse complement strand
AACCAGTCTTAATCTCTTTACAAATGTTCTGGAGAATACTTGGTAAAAAATTTGGACCAACTTTAGGCAGAATAATATCTCAGAGGAAGATAGAATTTGAGTCTTGAAATTGTGGAAAAAATCGTCGGTTATTTGGGTTCTAGAATTGTTTCAGTCGTCGCGGATCCGATAAAAAGCTCAAGTCTTTAACACACGATTGCATAGCTACCGTTAACGTTGATCTGTAAATAAATTTGAGCTCTTGAGTTTGATATACGTCTGGGAGGAAATATTTTGCAGTTTGGGAAAATGTCACTGGTTACGATACTGTACCTATTGGTGTAAGGATTCAGAAAATATTTAGTGTGTACTTTTTTATTCGCAAGATTTAAGGATAGATTCAACAAATTAGCATTTTCGATTTTTCTCAATGAACTGTTAGTTTTCAGTATATTTCACCGAGAAATATGTCAAATCAAAGTCGCATACCCCCTTAAGGGGGTAGGTGTCGGGTTTTTTTGTAGCCCTTTATAAGAATTAATTATATGATACATATTTATCGGTTATGAACTAAAGTTGACCAAGGAATTTATGGGTGCAATTTTTTTTTTTCAAAAACAATCTAGAACAAAATCTAGAATTTCAAAATTCGAAGATATTTTTGCTTTAAACCCGCATAAAACCGGTATTCCACCATGATATGAACATTTTTATGGTGAATATAGACCCACCTAAAACGATTGCGTGACATTAAAATTATCGAAATGTCTTTAATCGAATTCTAGAAATTTCAATTATTTTTAAGCAAAATGTTAACCTAATTATCGAATTTGACGCTGATGGGTTAAAAATTTCGATTAACTGGTAAGCCACGTTTGATCAGTGAAATCTCAGCTCAATTTGGTGGTCACTTTGTTCCGATAGACGAACTATTTTTTCGAACTTTTCATTTCCGGTTTACTTATAGTCATATTTAAAATTCTGGGGTAAAATAAAAAAATCCGAGCCAAAACAATATTTGATGACACTATATTCACTACCTGAAGTCGAAAAAAACGGTCTATTTCTGAACATCCGTCTAGGAGAAGTTATCACTTTGAAGACGAAAATTGTAAAAAATCGGGCGTTCAAAAGTGATTCTAAGAAAATTCAAGAGCGAAAATTCAAAAAAAATGGCTTCAAACATATTAGTAACCTCACTCTTCCCGTACCTGTGTAAATTTTCAGACGCTTTTTTATGTGGGGTCTAAAAAGAAGATAGATTTTGAAAAAACCGTTTAGTGCTCTAGAATAGACTCACCACCTGGTGGTTGTGATGTAACAAGTTGACTTTGAGATGTTTAATCGTTAGACGAAGGCTAGATCTACAAACGAGTATCCTCAGAATTTTTAACAACTGCCCTAAGATTTGTTCTGAGCGTGATTGAAAGGTACCAAAAAGCGACACCTACCCCCTTAAGTTTCTTTAAGTTTTTTGCAAACAACGTTGAAATTGGCGACGATAGAGTTGGTCCACGGAACCTTTTTCTAGTGCATCCAATGGTTAAAAGGGTTTGTATTTATTATTTGTTTCAAACTATTTGATTCATGTAGTAAAAAAAGATTGTGCATGGACTAACAATCCAACTGTGACTCACAGTCTGTGAGCCTCTTAATTTTGAGAGCACAAATAAAAAAACAACAACAACAAACGAATTTGTTAGCAATTTTCATATTTCGAACTTATCTAGCGTCGACCGAAATTCAACAGATTAACAAGACTTTGCTCAAAAATATTTCATAATAAAAATATATTTTTAGTCTTTAAAATTCAATCCCGAAATAAAATTTTACCTTCCTTGAGTCTCTTTGAATGGTTGTTTTAGTGCTATTTCTCCGCGAGTTACCGATACTGGAGAAATTCTACAATTTGCTTTTTCATCAAAAATTTCTTTAAAACACTGGTTCCCCATGAGTTTTAACAGTTAAAAATAACTCTTGAGAATATATCTCTTTTCACTATTCATCACTGTTTACAGAATGAAATCATTGTTGAGACTCCATTTCAAAAACTGAGAAACGGGTCGATGGGAATTATAGTTTTTTTCAGTTTTTTCTTTATAAAATGAGAAACTACGGATTAAAATAAAGCGCTTGTTTTGCACCCTGATTAAATCGGAAAATTAACAGCTACGACTGAGGGTGAGACAGGATTTAGGGTTTTTCGGAATTTTCAAATCGATATTTTTTGTCATATTAAAGGGATTTCTTTCAGTGAAAAATTAAGTTTTAGTGGTAAGCTGAAGATTATTGGAACATAATCAAAGTTGCTGCTACGGTTATAATTCACAAAAATATTGAGAGTATAAGCTTTATCAGAATGGATGTGCATTTCCATGAAAGTTCATTTCGTCGAAAAATGTTGTTCAGAAAATCTTACAGTCCTTGTTCACTAACTGGTACATTTTTTTGTTGGTAGTCAAATTGACTAAAAATAAAAAAAAATTTCAACTTAAAATCTTTTTGATATATTTCAAAAACCAGAATAATTCGAGAAAATCTATGATAACAAAATAAAAAAAAATACCGGTTTGGGCTTTTATAGATATAAGCAAAAATTTAAAAACAGCTCCAAAAACTTGTACCAGTGAGGGAAACATTATGTCCACAATTTCTCCTCATTATTATGAAAGCCCGGAACCGCTATTTTTCATTTACTCTCAAAGATTTCTTCGAATTATTATGGTCTTTGAAATATATCAAAAAAAAGTTCAAGTTGAAACCTTTTAAAATTTTTAAAATTTCCGATTTGAAAACAAAGTTAACTTCGGTTACTAGTTTTTCCCTTAAAAATGATAAATAACTGCTTGCCCGTATTTGTTGTACTTTTCCAATTTGAAGTCGAAATAAAGCAATTTCAATCTACGATGTAGCTTTCTAACCAAAAGTATACTATAAAAATAGATATGAGCCCTAAGTTAGGGCCCCTAACTGGTACAAAGTTTGTACTACAAACTCCCTAACTGGTATATTTTTTGGTGTCGGTATTTGTATCAGTTAGGAAGTGATGACTGTAGTAAAGATGACGCAGAATTTGTTCTGTATATAAAAGTCGAATGTGCATATAAATTATGCAAATAAAATGCAAACAATATCGGTAAGTATGCTCTTGAACTGGTCGTTTGATGGATATTTCAGGACTCACTGACCAAACAAATGAATAATAATGACTGGGCTTACAGTATAAATTTGAACTAAAATGTAAGTTTTTGTGATTAATTTAAAAAAAAATCTTAAAACTATCATTTAAGAACTAAGCTCGATTGCGGACAAGCTGTTTAACTATCAGCCGCTGATAATCAGCGTTGCTTTTTGGTCACGCGTGTTCAAAGTCCTTTTTATTGTTTATTATTTAACTTTTACAAATCGTTGGACCAAATATTATCTCGGATATATTTGAACAAAAATCTTGCATCCTAAAAAAAAATCGAAGGTGACGGATGGCGCGTCCAATCAGAAACGTGCTTACATAACTGACGGAATTCTTATCTCGAAATATATCTTCTTCCTTAGTTTTCAAGGTACAAAAATGATTTATGTCATAAATTTCATGGCTTAAATTAACCGGGCAGAACGTGAGCAGGTCGGGAACCGTTAGACTTGGTTAGCCCTATTCTACCCAACTTATTGTTCTGCTTATTTCAATAAGAAATGCCGCGAGTGTGGTGTTTCGTTTGTATTTATTTACAGATTAAATAATTTTGATTGTTTGAGAGACAAACACTAAAACCATCAGAATAAAAGTACAGATGATAATCAGACAGGGATAAACAATTACAAAATTGTTAGTTCAAATTCATATTGAAATTTTCAAGCTCATTTTCGAATTATTAAGTGCTGATCAAACTGGATCATTTTCGACGACTTCTTCTTGGAATCGAGGTTTTTCATAGTCGGAAAAAATATCCAAAATCGGATTAACCGCATAGAAAGCGAAGGTTTACAAAGTTGGCAAATTTATAGCAATACTGTAAAACGAAAAGATATTTCCATCATAAGATAATAATTCATATTCATCGGCAATTTTTCGTCGATTTTTCATATTATTAAGAGTTTTAGCTTTTCGTGGTTTTGAGTTTAAAAATAAAACTTTATATCAAATTCGCAGTTCCATAAACTTTTAGTCATATTATATTCCGGTTCGAAAAACAATTGGTGCGATTTTAAAAAAAGTTGCACACGCGGGGCATGAGTAAATTTTGGTGGATGATACAAAACTTCCCAATTATTTAAATTTCTGAGCTCAGGTTCGTCAAATTTTGACCTAAATTTGCCATTTGATTTTTTATAAAAATTAGAAAAAGTTTGAATGAACCCTGGATTAACTCTTACCTTTGCAGTTGCCTTACAGTATATCTCTCAAATTGTCTCATTGTTAATTATACGAATTGAGGCCTGGGCGACCAACAAAGTTATGCAATTTCAGAATATTTTTCTTTGGCTTTTTACTCATGTTTTTAATTTCCAAACAATCAGCAAGAAAAACGGACTTTTAACCCTGGTTTGATTTACTTTGGTCATAAACCGGGTAATATTTTTTTCCTAAGAAACAAAATAGAAACCGTCATAACTTTGTCCTTTTAACGAATTAATCATTTTTTTCAAATTTCTGGGTCATACAGGCCTGGCCTTTTTTTCGACACCGAAAACGTCAAAATTCGGAACAACCTTTTTTATGTGTACATTGAATTTGAAATCAACTAATCCCTTTAATTTTCAAAATAAAACTTAAATGATACTCCTTTTTTGATTTTCATTGAAATTTTTATTAGGAATTGGTCAATACACTTACTGCTTCGGCGGTAAGTTAAAATCGCGGGCTTATGGGGGGTCAATTCGAGTTGAGCTTGAAATACCTACCTGTAAATGAAATAAATTTAACTGTATTTTGGAAGTTCAGACACCTCCAAGATTGTCCTCAAAAGTTTTACCTCCAATGCGTCTTAAGAAAAAAAATATGGCATTTAAAAAAAATCATTTTTCACAAAATTTTCAAATTTTAAATAATTTCTGCGGCTCTGGGAGAAAATTCGGGCAAAAATTGATAAATGCAGTTCAATAAGAGTTTTCACTTGGATTTAATAAAAATATTTTATTGGTTTCATCTAATTTTCTTGCAAATTTGATGATTCCAATTCAGGACTGAACTGTTTTTAATATTCCTGGAAATTGGATTGAGATATTAAACCAAATATTTCCGGTTAGCGCGAAAAATCGACTAATTTATTGTTCACTAGAAGTTTTTTTCGAATGATTATTCAATGAATAATGTAGCATTGGCAATGTATTTCAAAAGGTACACATTTTCAGCTTAAAAAACTACTGTAGTTTTTCGATAAGAAAATGTTATCAGTTTGTTGTATTGACAGATCGAATTTAAATTGTTGACGGATACTTGACAAGTTTGATTTTCAAATTTTACGAAGTTCAGCGTCACGACCGGCCTTGACTAGGGTATAATACGAAAAACAAAATGTTCAATGTGTGAAGTCAAGAAACCTTGGTTTAACCTGTTACACTATGAACATTATATAAGATTATTTTATTCAAACGCATATCCTTTTCCCAACCTAAGTCCATCTTAAAAATGCTTGCTCTATAGCGCGTGTTCGAATCCCACTAATGTTGTCTCAGTGATTGTCTTGAGTATGATTATAGGCAAGCGTGCTTGATATTGAGACCGCCAAAGTTGATCGGTGTGTAATCACTCAAGCAATCACTGAGACAACATAAGTGGGATTCGAACACGCGCTATAGAGATAGCAAGCATTTTAAAGATGGACTTAGGTTGGGCAAAGGATATCAAATAATGTCTAGATTCAGAGTTTTCGATTCACTTTCAGATGGATCAAAGAGACCTTTAAGGGGGTACAGGTCGCTGATTTTATAAGGTCTTAGGGAAGTTAAAAATGCTTCAACTTGACTGGGGGTTGTTTAAAATACGCAATCAATCAAATCGTCAAACAAAATTCCGAAATTTTCGCGATTTATTGACTTTTTTCATATATTTTTTTTTCGATATAAACTTTAAAATAACCTTTGACTACTAAAACTACAAAATATTGGCTTGACGTAAACCGAATTTTTAATCAGTGTTTTTAGGGCTTTATTTTGAGCTTACTTTCGAAAAAGGAAAGCTAATTTTTTTCCAATTTTGTCTTATGGGTCCTTAAAACAATCATATTTCGAGTTAGAGGTCGATATCGCAAAAAACGCTCGAGTTTAAGATTTGTATTTGTGTGAGCTACCTTTAAAAAAAATTTGAACAAATTTATAATTTTTCCTATGAGAAAATAGTTTTCCCGACGAATAGTTGCCAAAAACGGTGGTTTTTTGCATATTCGAGAGAAAATATAGCGAAATATGGAAATTCGCTCGAGATAAAGTTTGGCCTGTCACAAGTTATATCAAAATTGCAGCTAATTTCAACATACACCTAGGAGGACATAGTTTCACCATTTTCGCTTAGGTCCTTTTGTGTCGCTTATGAGTGAAGGAGTGTATACATACAAAAAACTTATGTCATTTTGTTTTTACAAGCTAAAGAATAGTTCTAAAAAATGGCTGATCGGACTAGTATCCTGAACGCCCTGTATTGGCTTGATTGTTATCGAGGAAAGTTGAATTCCAGTCGACCTATCAACCTTCAGTGGGTGTCATTTACAGAGCTCAAAATATGAAATTATTACAAATTTTTTGAAGACAGTTGTCATGAAAATCTAGAGACCGAAAACTCCGATGCGCCTTTAGAAAGAGTTTATGGCTTTTTTCAAAAAAATAATATTCATTTTGTAAAAATTGTGAAATTTTCGGAAATTTTTTCGACTCTTGGATGAAATTGAGGCAAAAGTCGCAAAAACGCAGCCTTCAAAGTTGTTCTTCTTGCCGTTGGCTTTCATAAAATGTATTTTTGATCGTGATTGTATAAACGGTCTAACAGACAATTTTTCCCAAAGATTTTCCCTGAATCGAGTTTTATCCAATTTTCTTTCATGTGAAACAAAATTTCCAAAAAATCAGCCCACATAAAAAAAGAGAGAGATGCAAGATCTAAAATAAGTTATCAAAAAGAAGGAAAAATAGCGAATCCAAATTTTGCCCAGTTCATTCTAAGCGCGCTATCCAAGAAAATAATTAAACAATCTTCTCATTTTTTTTGTTATTCGCCTCTCGTTCATTTTCGTCTCCGCGTTGCAATACTCTTAGTTTTCAACGTTTCCGATCTCACGCGCACAAGCACTAATGAACTATTAATATAGGTTTCAGATACGTATCATAGCGCGATTTCGAACTCCTAGAGCAGATTAAGTTTTTCCTCTTGTTTAATTAGTCGCCAAAATAAAATAATGAATAACAAAGATTGACACCAGTAATTATAATATTACATTATCCATCCGGTCATTACCTGATCAAGTTATGGATCGAAGGAATGCACAATGACGAAGTAACTCGCATATTTGGAGATGGCTCTCTCTCATACGTTTGAGGACATCAAGGATTGTCCAAACATAAGGTCACTCTTATTCGAATTGTGAGCTTCCCGATCTGATGAGCAAGATGGAAATAAAGGAAATATCCTACTCACGAATCCTATATCGCACAATAAATTATATCCAGTCATTTCAACGAAGTACAATACTTCTCAAAAGGCTTGAATTCAAATAGGTAGAATCAACTTGATCACAATAAAAATCATATATTCTTGATAAACGTCACTATAACGTACGATCGGCTTAATGATCGTACAAGACAACAGAGATACAGAACCTATTTCACACAATGATACAATCACGCAATATCGAGGGGAATATTTGAATCTACCAACCAATGTTAGGAGCAATAAAGCTGCAATAGAGAAAGTATTCAAATTCACGCGACCCAAATTTCAAGAATCAATAAAGGAATTTGGGTATATAGTACCACAACAAACCACAATTAGCGTCATCTTATATCTGTACCCACACACACAAAGCAACAACCACCATTAATTATTTTAATCACCTTTGACGAGATCAAGAGATAAAACTCCTTGTGACCATTTGGAGATAGCCTTTTAAATATATTCTTTATAAATTGCGAACCAAAACGAACTTGATATAATCCTCCTCATAAGTGCATTTATCTCCTCGATCAGGAAACAAGTCTATAAATACTAATTTCTCCGAATCGATCCATGCCTGACTCATCATTTGTAGTAAAGTTTAATAATACGCCCACTGCATATGTTAGTTAATGAATAGCTCCCAGATACTACCACCAATCACTATATTGGACTATATGAGTCCCGAAAATACTCCCAAATCGAAATATGATTGTCTGAACGCACGTAATCTCAAGCACCAGAGGCATGTGTAACGAATTCCGACAGAACTACATATATACTGTAATGACTGAGCACGAAATTAACAAAACACTGACAGTTAATATAAAAACTAAAAATCCTACGCACAATACCAAGACAGAAGACCGGCTCATCAAATAGCATCATACAATATGACTTTATCGCATTAATCAAGCAGTTTCCTACAACCATATCGGGTCATATCAAGTTTTCTCACACGACCAAAACTTTTTGAAAGAGCAAGATCGAAATGCACAAGTAAACAATATTTATAATTGAAATTACTCCCAGATAACTTGCTAAATCCAAAAGACACATTGACACACTTGATATCGGATAACGAGTGAATACAAAGCGACAGTCTCTAATTTTTTTCTATATCTCGTTATGAAGAGACAGATACATCCGAATAGATATATATATATTTATTGCAGTAAGAGATCGGAGAAGATAAACTCTTTGACACCCTTGATAACGAATGCCAGATAATAACAGAGCGAGACGCATGAAACGAATCATGAGAGACCTCGGACATTACCACTTCGGGAGGGACGATCTTCACTTTCTCTTACGTAAGCTTCGTTGAGATCTAATATTCATTTAACACCTGGAATTTCCCTTTATATTAGACTCAATATTTGAATATATAAATCACCTTTGAATTGCATTACTAATTCATATTAAATAAATAGCAAATCGAAAAAGATTTACCTACTATCTTCCGAGAAATAACAGTTCAATGAACTACAGAAGAATGTCGGATAAAAATAATCATAAGATAACATGAAAGAAGAGCATCATCCAAGAATTTTAGATAAAGTTATTGAGAACACACAACGATACTCGTAAGTAAAGCTACGATTTGACATTGTTGACCTTGTTTGAGAAAAGAACGATTCAGTGAATAAGACGAAGTCGCAAATAGCGAGGATATCCTCTTTAAAAATATTGAACAATACATATGAATGGAATCTTGACCAGTTTTCTAGACAACACACGAGAAAACTTCAGAATGTCCAAACATTTAGAACCAACACTCACAATCTAAAATCAAGAAGCGTTTATCAGTGAGTGAGACATAAAGGCAACATCAGGAATCCCTTGAGATAAGAACAGGAACAAATTCTGATTGTTTTCGCCTCAAACTGGAAGCAGTAAATAACATTCTCCCATATGCCTTCCCTTATAAAACCTATATTACAATCTCTTATCAACATTCTGCCTTACAACAACTCCTCGAAGAAACCCGAAAACATGGAACCTGAAAAGTTGCGAGACATTTATGACCGATTCTAAAGCTCTCAATATTCGGCATGCCAACCACAGTTTTTGTCGAATGACACAATTAACGAGTGCTGAGATACTAAAGTAAATTATCTCGCTTTTTTATAATAAATTAGTTGGAGCTATCAAAATGCAGGGCGGCGTTCGAAATCAAAAGTCCTTAGGCGCTCCACATTGAGCGTGCGTTCAAAATATGCAGGGCGTGCGCTCAACAAGAGGTCGTAGCGTTCAAAATGCCACGCGGATTGTCGAACACGTTACAAACACTGCAGGGCCGTGCGTTCACCGAAGATCAAAATCGAGCGCCTCAAAATGAGGTCGACGACGCTCAAATGCAGCGAGTTGCGTCAAAATGCAGGGTCGTGCGTGCAAAATCAAAGGCGTGCACGCTAAAAAAATTGAAGGGACTGCGTATCAAATGCAGAGGTGTAGCGTTCAAAAAGCAGTCGTGCGTTCAAATCAAAGGTGCCGTACTCAACAACAATGGCAGTGTAAGTCATCGTGTGCGGTGCCTACAAAACGCAACTCGTACAATGAAACATATAACAACGTATACGATTTGTGCTGAAAAACCCATCCAGCAACTATAATAAAGCACAAATATTGAATAATCCTCAGTAATAGATTTGATAACCAAGAGCACAAAATGTACACAAAGTCCAACCAACATTAATAAGAACATCCTCATTGGCATTCGTAAATACCACGAAATGTAAAGCAACATTGGCTTGGTCACATGTCTCCGAACCTCACAGATTAGGACTCAAACTACCGAAAAACATATAAATAACTATTGGCCAGAAACTTAAGTTAGGTGACAACAATTATTCTGTAAAATAATAAAAGGCGATGCATGTCGCAAGAAGTGCGCACAACCGAATAATTTGTGCTAAACTTTCAATTCAGACAAATTTGGCTTCTGATTATCCGACGAGTGTAAAATCGATCCTGGTATATTCGATAAACATATACCAATCCCGAGATACTAGAAAAACAGAGACATCATAACCACGCAGAATTATTGAGAATCGAAAGCAATAAATGAACGACGCAGTCTGGAATCCTTATGCCATATGAAATCCATCAACCTTTAAGTGCAACCAAAAATTGCCGAAACAAATACTTCACTTGAAAAGTTTGAAAAGAACGAATAAGCAAATTTCTCTGAAACAAAGGAATGATCAAGAAGGCTTACAAACATCTGACATCTAGAAGAAATCCATTTTGATAGCACCTCCGTAACACATGATTTGATATGCAAAGCGACACGAAAAATGCTATCTCGACCTATCAAAATATGAACTTGAGAATCGTAACACAGGGTGAGTTTTATCCCTCTATTTCCAAACTGTCACACTGATTCCGACCGGTGCTTGGTTGTCAGACAAAGTTTTACCTCAAATTCAACACAATAACGTTCGAAATCAAGTGACAGTGGAAAAAGAAGAGGATAAAACCTACACACTGTAATTTCAAAATAATAATAAGAAATCCACAAATAGTTCGACTATACACGATTGTTGTCCCATACCACCCTGGCAAGTTATTATAGGCGGGCAAGAAATTACACGATAGCTGTCTTCGCACCCATACAGCTCATCACACCGTACAGATGATAAACTACAAAGTATTTGATGGGAATGCTGAGTGCTTTCCGATAACACGAGCGAAAACAGCCGTTTCAATTCCGTTTAAATCGATTTATGACATAACACCAACAGATTTATAACGCCTCCCACAACATCAAGTCAAACTACATATGATCCAACGAAGATTTAAAAATAATCATATTCACAACTCAGCAATATGCGCCCAGAACTTCAGAGGATCATTCACTGTTTTGGGATTTTGGACTTGATGCTACAACGCCCAAGAAGGACTTGGTGACTGAACTTACTGCAGCTATTGTGACAGCCGCGAAAAATAAATGACACACATATTCCGAAATTTCAAAGTAGTATCATAAACAGACTGTATCATCAATTACTGGAAAAATATGTCAATAAAAATAGAGAAAAATAAACGACGTTAATTCATCAGATTTATCATATCACACAAAGCTACAAAACATGTTTTCGAAACGGTGCAGCAACTACGTCTTGTGCGAACCATTTGTTTAACAAACGGTCCCATAATAGAGTAGTGTTGTGTAGTACTCTTAACGGATGCTGGGTCTCCAACCATGTGCTGGGAAGAATAAGCTATCTTTAAAACTAAAATATATTTTGTGAGAATAATTGGACAATTATGGTTTAATCACATTAGTATTCGCAACTTGAAATGTATAAAATTGATAATTCTAAAAAAACTAAAAACCAAACAGCTAATGCATAAAACTCATGCTGTATCTCGTCAATTGAGAGTTAACTTCATATCACGTAATCCAAAAATTACATGATGCCCACTCATCTATTCCAGAAAAAATTCTCTTACAATCGCAACCAAAATATTTTTATAAATTCATCTTAATCGCCGAGATCTATTTTGAAAATCCATTGCTATATAAATATACGCAAAATGACATTATTTACAAAAATATACTCACGAAATAACTTAATTTTTTCAGAATTCCTCGCAATCAGATATTATTACGCTGACAAATGCGCTGACTATCACATTGATCATACGCGAAAATATGGAATATTGAAAAGAGACAATGAAAACTTAACAATAAATATGCATATACTTTCATTAGTGTAACCTTTGCTGTGATTATTCTTCGATGATTTGAAATCATTCCTAATAGTCTAATTGCATATGAATAATAAAATTATTTTTAGCTCAAGCATATCCGTATGTCACGCGAAACTAGTTATTCATAGATAATTGAATCTGTCTTGCCAATCAATTCTCAAGATGATGCTGACTGTCATCACAGAAAGAAAATACCGATTTAGACCGTGTCCGAAAATAACCTAGCACCACAATCCCTTAAGTTACTGACATAGTGGCTTCAGCCACACCCACTGCAATCAACCTGAATGAAAAAGCTAGATATTTTAAAAGGTATCTTAAACGCTTGAAATTCAGTCGGAAAGCCTTAAATTGTCATGCTAAAACACTATTGTTATTAGATATAAAACTACTACAGAATTGGGTTATCCATTTTAACACTGGAAATTTTAATGAATTTGAACCAACTTTTCTGGATGAAAAATCTCCAGTTTAATAAAAACAACAGTCTGGCTACGCCAAAATTAATTTAACATGAGGAAAATAAAAATATTGAAAAATCTAACATTTTCTCAGTGTAAATTGAATTTTAGACCTTATAATATTGAACACTTACAAGAATATTAAATGCTATTTGTCCCTAGCTTTATAAAGTATCATTATTACAAATGACGCAAAACTTATAAAGTTAAATATTTTAGCTACGCCAAAAATCATATAAAATTATAGTTTATGTCACTAATTGCTTATTTTGTAAGTTCTCATAATTTGAAACAAGCTTGCCTTCTTCTTTAAAGGTTTATTAAAAACTTTCAATTCTGGCACAATAAATTTTTTTAATTTTAGAACGCTATAAAATAATCCTAATTTTAATACAGTGAGTGTTTGCTACTCCAATTATTATCTTAATGAGAAAAGACTAATAAAATGAGTGCTTATATAAAAGCTTTTTTAGTCTCCCTTGGTGCTATCAAATTAAAAACACTGATATTCTACTCATCCAATATTAGATTCTCAAAAATAGCATTAAGTATAATTTATTTTCTCAAAATTGCTACATAAAGCTAATAATCATCTTCAGATGGTTACCTAGATTTCAAATTAGTCACACCAAACAGATATGAACAGCACCCCTGCTGATATGTGAACCAAGAAAAAATACAACATAGATTAGGCAATTTAGAACATATGAGGCAGGGTAGGTCCATTTAAAAAACAACGAGTGCTAGGACTCAAGACCCTTCTAAAACATGGAGGTTAGGGTTAGTGTGTCTTTAAAAACCTATGTGCTCAGGATGTATGGTTTTTTTAAAAAATATTTTTCGCACCAAATCCAAGTTCATCTTTACACTGGCGCCAAAGCGCGCCACACCATATCGCCAGAATCAACTCTGCGCCAAAGCACCAACGCGCACAATAAACTTTGAGCCAGCACCAACAGACACCACTCTCTGCAATCGAAGATAGCGCACGTAACACGTACTCTTCTGTGCAATCTCCACCATTCGTATTGTGACATCTACAACTAAACTGTATAAAATAAATACATAAAAAATAAGCGTATAGAGTAACGAGTATAAGTAATAATGTGATTTGTAGCCTTTTTTAATATATCTCATTTTGGTTTAAAAAAGGGAAATGTTATTACCACCTTTTATTATGGTAATTAGGAGTTGAATTTACGAGAGAGAAGAATAGAATTCAAGACATTTAAAGAAAGGAGCGTTTAAGCCATCATTTTTTATGGATAACTCCCCGCGTGGAGTAAAAGAGAGAAGGTGAGTGAATATCTCTAAGTAGACTAGAAATCGCAACAGATAACCAAAAAGATTAATGAACAGTATTTGACAACATTAACATTATCAAAAATGAGACCGGATCTCAAGAATCCCTAGGCCCACTACCTTCGCGTTCGGTTGACCCGTGCTTTGACAATGAGAGCCCGGAAATACTAAATTGACCAATCAAGAACTATCGAAAATAAGTTCACGCAACGCGCAAAGTAGGCTTTAAGGATCCCCTTTTAAGATATACTACACATTCCAGCTTGATTGTTTAGCTTAGAAAAACGACTCCTTAAAATTACTGTCAGAAATTTTTGCGTGCTATTATTATTTCTTAGAATAAGAGATAGATACAAAGGCACAGGTTGCGGAGTGTGTTTGACAATCCGCTCTAATACATCATGGCCGGTTATTAACCAAAACACAATAGCTACGCCCACGCCAGAAATCGCCATTCTCAGATTTAATTTGTATAAACATGAGATATCCTAAGTTTCTCATAAGCCCTTAGTTTTCAAAATTATATAACCGAGCAATAGTCAGGAAAGATGCCTTTAGAAAACGAATCCCTCTTCACTTTTCTTCGCATAAAATCTCTTCATTTCGCGAACTTATCGTGATAAGTACGACTAGATTTTGAGGTCCACAAAGTCACGCTACCAAATTGACCCCAACTAAAAACCTGATGTCATCACTGAAAGGATTATCTGAATGGAGATGTCAAATAATAATGTAAGAAAGAGCAGTCGCTGTTATTATAAAATCATGGAAACACAGGCCGGGAACTCACAACATAATCATTAAAAAGCATTGAAGGTTAATTGTAAATAAAAATGAAATTATAAACCACAGCCCCAAGACGGCTTGATTACTGCACAACTTTTACGATAGGAGATAGTCTTAGCTAGATTTTACAGTTTTATGGGTGTACTGCTCTGGTTGAGTTCAATGTAAGGATGGAAATTATGAAATTTTGATACGATTTTTCAAAAAAAATTCTTAATTTTTACAATAAACTTATTATCAGATTTTTTTACAAGAAAGAAGAAAAAAGAATAGAAGAGGAATATACCAGTGAGAGATTTCACGGAACATCGTGAGTTTTTTTTTAAAAACAATTGTCGTGTGAAATCTTAGTACTTATAATATTATCGGGATTCCTCATTATGCCGTAGGTTACACATACACGTGGGCGCTATTAGCGTGAATGCAAGTGTAAGCACGGCAAAATTGAATCAGCTGCGATGAGATCCCCATGAATTAGTTTAGACTAATACTGTATAGTTACTGTACTAATAGACAACCCTAATCTTGAGAACCATAGTATTGCTATGGAGGACACATGGACATATCACTTTAATTTAAAATTCGCCTGATTGGCCAATTGCCTTTCAAAAAAATGAAACTCAGAATATACTTCTTCCAACCAAAGAAATGAAAATGAGGGTATCGTATAGCGCGTGTTCTAATCCTTGCCTATTGATTATCTCAATACAATCACCAAAGACCACACAGTGAGATTCGACACCGCGCTATATGAGAGCACCATTTTCATCGATTCACTTTAGGTTGTAAAAAGGATCAATGATCCCAGAATAGTATTAACATATTATTGTGAGGCTAAAATTCTGAAAATTATCATCAGAACTGGAAATCACAGAAAAGTATTATTATCGTCATACCTCAATTTTTACCAAAATAAGCTTAATTCTTAAAAGTTTAGTACTCAGTCAATCGCATCCACACTGGAACAGCATCCGCCTAACGGAAACACTTTTTTGATGTCGGTCATTGACAAAGTGTCCTAACTGGAACAGAATAAACGCTAGCTCTTAATCGAACTTATAATATATTTTGACAAGGCCCACAAAGCAGAAATTGCAAAATATTTATAAACGAACTTTTTATTTGATTTAAAGAGTGCTTCAAATTTATGATGGCGATGAAACATAATAAAGAGGATATGGATATGCGAATTTGTTGATGATTACATTTGAATATAGTATCAATCTAAGATATATGGCACTAGATTATTATCTAAACAAAACGAGCGCCTAAAACTACCAAATATAGTTAATTTTTAACGAAAACAACAGCAATAAAACAGTTATGATGAGCAAAGATTCACCAGCCCAGCCGAATTTGCTAAAAGGTTTGAAAACTCACAATTTTGACGCAATCAACACTGTTAGCGTTTAAAAATTCTAAACAAGAAAACAAAAGCAAACTTATAATAAACCAGATAAAAAAATGATACAAAAACATGCTGGCTGTATTCATTTGTGTACATAAATATATGTAAAAACACAAAACTTATCATTTACTTCCAATTAACCACCAAATAAAGCAATTTAATCGGCAGATGTAGCTTCAAAGCAAAGTATAGGGTGCGCCTAACTGGGAACACTTTTTTAGGCCGTACATGTTCAGTAGGGAGCGATGACTGTATGCTTTTAAGGATTACCGGTCGATTTGAACCGATTGACCTGCAACATAGTTCTTGAGTCATCATCTCGTATTGAATATATATGAAAATCCCAAAAAAAATGAATGTGCAAGGTCGAAATCGGGTCAAAAAATCAGAATAAATTCCGTAAGGGGGTGCATCGACTCGGCAGAGCTGGATTACAATTTAACTACGAATTAATTAAGTTGGCTTATTTTTTCTTTCTGCTTATTATCGTTAGCTGAACCAGAATAAATGTGCAATCATCTTATAAAAATAATTTTTGCCTATTTAGGGAAGATTTGAGTCCCGAAGCTTTATTTTTTGGAATCGTAAAATTTCAAAAAAAAAAATCAAGCACTATGAAAATTTTCCGCATTTTTGTCTCAAATTTTCTAATCGTTTTTTTGAATAAATATGATTATAAAGCTAAAATAATACTACTTTAACTTTTTTCAATGCCAATGTCTAACATATTTCTGCACTGCTGTTTGAAAATCATAATAAATTTTTTGTCATTTTTTGTCGACTTTTTTAGAAAAAAATTATGAAAAATTATTTCCTGCGAAATCAGTCCAAAATTTTTATTAGTGGTATTTTGAACTCTCCATGAAAAACAAAGCCAGAATCACGTATTAAAATGTTTTGGTACTATTAATATTCCGTATGTCAAACCAATAAGTTGGGTTCGCCGCGATTCATTTCTAAACTAAGATCGATGAAATTTAACACTCGGTGGCTAACACCGATAAGTGCCATTGCACTACATATTTTAAAAATGTATAATGCGGTCAAAAAATTCCAAATAAAATTGTGGGTGTTATAGGCGCCATTGTATTGTAAGATAGTTAAGAAACATTTTCATATCAAGAACGCAATTGAAGGACAATTTTTATCCTCAAAAAAGTTGTTTTCTCTACCTTTTTGCCATTTTAACCATTTCAATGGGAAAAAAACTTTCAATATCAGGAAATTTTTTTAATAAGCAACATAAAAACAAAGACTTAGCGCAAACACGCCGAACAGCGGAAGTTTATAATATCGTCTTAAAAAAAAATTTGTAGTCGAGTTAGTTGGAAATGATGTACCGTGAAAAGTGGTTTTTATATTTTCCCAGATAATTTACGTTATGTAAGAAATTAAAAAAATATAAACGATTTGCAGAAGGCACTTTATGTGAAGATAATAAATAAAAAAAATTCACATTTTTTGTTTCATTTACCGCTCGAAAAAAAGTAACCATCTGCCGCATCGATGCACCCCCTTAAAGAGATATCTGTTACGTACTGCTGGGCTTTTATGCCACTTTCAGCCAACATTTTATGAACGGCCTTTTGAAAACGAACTTACCGATTGAGTTCTTAGATAGCTCAAATGAGCACAAATATTAGAGAAAAATAAATGAATGCGAAAAAATGGCCGAAAAGACCATTACGCTTCCAATTTTTTAACAAAAAACGATAATTAAACAACCAATTTCAGTAATCTACAAAAAATCAAAGAATGGTCAATTCGACGCAACTTTTTTAAATTTTGATTCACTTAAAGTTATTGTTTGCTCAGTTTTCAGCCTGTTGTTCTAAAAACCTAAGTCGGATGAGTCGTTTTCAAAAAGCCGAATTAAATAAAAATTTTTGGCTAAAAAAATGCAAAAAAGCCCCCAGCAAGTATCGACCAGTGGTGTGATAGATACCTATTTCACACCGACTTTGTTATATCCCGGCCACACTACTAAAAACACACTAACGTTCCTTAATCAGGCGCCGGGATATTAACAAAACAAAAAGATTGTTGCTTCGTTGAGGAATAGGGTAGTACAGGTAGAGTCGTAACGGGAGGAGCGGAAGGTGGTCCTCGGGAAACATAAATATTCTTTTCGGATTTATATAACTAATAAATGCAACAAATTAAAAAATTTATTTTAGAACAAATCTGGAAAAAAGGCTCTATCATCCAAGTAATATGATTCTTCAGGAAAGTAAAGAGAAAAAGAACTTTCCGAACACTCTTCCACAGTTTTAACGGAAAAATCATGCAGATATTTTGTCTTTAGTTACTTTATGTACCAATTGTACATATATAAAAATTGCTGAATTCTTATATATTATTATCCCACTGTTACACTACTTACCATGTAATGGAAACCCACTTTGGCGAAAAAATGGTTCCATAAATGGTAATGGGTTTCATCAAAGGTGGTGGGTTTCCTTTACAGGTACTGGTTTCCATTAAAGGGGTTTCCTAAATGATAAGTTAGTGTTTTCAACACACTAATCAATCAGATATGTTATGCCGGATATGGACCAATAGCATCGAGTAGTTTTGGGGAACAAATAACACAGGTATATATAGAGTGACGTAGTCTTGGAGGATTCTGAGAAAGTGAAAAAAGGAAAAAAATGCTTGGAAAAACACGAATGTATTTTATGAAACGAACAGATGTCAATTTCGGAATGCAAACCAAATATCGACACTCTATCTTCAAAGCCTTTGTAGATTATTTCAATTTCTCAATATGTCAACCTACAGTATTGTGACCGATTCAATAATGGTCCAAAATACATTAAAAAAGAGATTCATTTGATCAAAGGGTTTAGAGTGTTAGGATTGGCTCCCTCAACCTACATCTCTTAGATTAATCAAAAGTCATAAAGGGATAGGCGATGTCATAATTTTATCTATAGTCTAGCCGCCAACAACNTAAATTGAATCCAGTCTGCCGAGTCGATGCCACCCCCTTAACGGATTTATTCTGATTTTTGACCCGATTTCGACCTGCACATCATTTTTATTGGGATTTTCAATATATATCAAATACGATAGATATGACTCAAAACTAATGTGCAGGTCAAAATCGGGTCAAAATCACCGTAAATCCTTAAAAGAGATACAGTCATCGCTCCCTAACTGGAACACTTACCGACCTAAAAAAGTGTTCCAGTTAGGGCGCACCCCTATACTTTTGCTTAGAAAGCTACATTGCAGATTAAAATTGCTTTATTTTGTGGTTAAATTTGAAAGTAAATGAAAAAAGTTTTGTGTTTTACATAATTTATGTTACACAAATGAAATACAGCCAGCAGTTTTGTATCATTTTTTAAACTGGTTATTAAAGTTTGCTTTGTTTTTTCTTGTTTAGAATTTTTAAACCGCTCAACCAGTGTTGATTGCGTCAAAATTGTGAATTTTCTTCAAAAACCTTTTAGCAAATTAGGCGGGATGGTTAGAATTTTCTCTCATTAACCAAAAATATTTCGGTAGTTTTTAGCGCTCGTTTTTTTTAAATATATAATCTAGTGCCATATCCCTTTATCACCTTTTGGTTAGAATGCGTAGCCACTACTCCTTTTAACGTGTGATTTTAACGTTGTGGCTACGCATTCTAACCAAAAGGTGATAAAGGGATATATGTTAGATTGATATGATATCTATAATTCAAAAATGTAATCATCAAAACAATTCTCATCTCATATTCCTCTTTAATATGTTTCAAACGCCATCATAATTGGAAGCAATTCTTTAAAACAAATAAAAAAGTTCGTTATAAAATAATTTTTGCAATTCTGCTTTTTGGGGCCTTTCAAAAATATATCCATAAGTTCGAAAAGCACCGTTTTTACTGTTCCAGTTAGAGACACATTGACCGACATCAAAAAAGTGTTCCGGTTAGGGCGATGTGTTCCAGTTAGGGAGCGATGACTTTATATAAACTTTTTAAAATTAAGTTATTTTTGCGTAAAAAAATTGAGGATATGACGATAATAACTACAATATTTCTGTGAATTTTCCAGTCGATGATATAACATTTTCAAATTTTAGCCTCACAAGATATATGTTCAATACTTATCTGGGAAGTCATATCCTTTTTACAACCAAAGTGAATCGAGAAAATGAGGGTGATCTCTATAGCGCGTGTTCGAATCTCACTAGTGTGGTCTTGGTGATTGTATTGAGTATAATAATAGGCAAGGATTAGAACACGCGCTATACAGATCACCCTCATTTTCATGATTTACTTTGGTTGGAAGAAGGATATTCTGAGTTTCATTTTTTTGAAGGCAAATTGGCCAATCAGCGACATTTTAAATTAAATGAATAGTCATGTGTCTCTCCAACAAACTATGGTTCTCAAGATTAGGGTTGTACTAATAGTACAGTACTATACAGTATAGTCTATACTAATCAGGAGGATCTCATCGAGCGATCATTTTTGCCGCATACACATATAGCATCTACGCTAATAGCGCCACGTTATGGATAACCTACGCATAATGAGGAATTCCCGATAATATTAGTAAGTACTAAGATTTCACAACGACAAATTGTTTTAAAAAAACTCACGATGTTCCGGAAATCTCCTCACTGATGATAATCCTCTTCTATTTCTTTTTTTCTCTTTCATTGTAAAAATCAAATAATAAGTTCTATGTAAAAATTAAGAAATATTTTTTCGAACAAAATCGTATCAAAACATTCTAAAATTTCCATCCTTACATTGAAACTCCAACAGAGCAAACACCCATAAAAACTAGTAAAATCACGCAAGACATATCCTCATCGTCAAAATTTGTGCAGTTATCGTCAACTCAAGCCTCTTGGGGCTGTGTTTTATAATTTAATTTTTATTTACAATTAACCTTCAATGCTTTTAATGGATTATTGTTGAGCTTCCCGGCCGTGTTTCCATGAATTTTTAAATAAACAGCAGATTCTCTTTCTTTAACATTATTATTTGACATCTACCATTCAGATAATCTACATTTCAGTGATGAACAATTCATTTTTAGTCTGGGGCTCAATTTGGTAGCGTGACTTTGGTGGACCTCAAAATTAGTCGTAACTATCACGATCAAGTTCGCGAAAAAGAAGAGATTTTATGCAAGAAAAGTGAAGAAGGGACGTTTTAAAGGGGCGTGGGACTCTTTCCTGACATATGCTCGGTTATATATATATTGAAAACTAAGGGCTTATGAGAAAAATCTAGAATACTCATTTGTATACAATATAAATCGAGAATAGGCGATTTTCTGGCGTGGGCGTAGCTATGTGTTTTGTATAACCGGCCAATGAGTGACGCGGATTGTCAACACACAACTCCGCCAACCCCTGATGCCTATTGTATCTATCCTTATTCTAGAAAAATAATACACCGCAAATAATTTCTGACAAGTGAATTTTTAAGGAGTCGTCTAAGCTAAAAAATCAAGCCTGGAAATGTGAGTATATCTTAAAAGTGGATCCTAAAGCTCTACTTTCGCGTTTGCGTTTGAACTTATTTTCGAAGCTCTTATTGGTCAAATTAGTGATATCCGGTGCTCTCATTGGTCAAGCACGGGTCAAACACGAACGCGAAAGTAGTGGCCTAGGGATCTCTGAGATCCGGTCTCAATTTTTGATATGTAATGTTGCAAATACGTTCATTAAATCTTTTTGGTTATCTGTTGCATTTCTATATCTACTAGGATATTCACTCACCTCTCTCTTTTAATCCACCGCGGGATATCCTAAAAAATATGGTTAAAACGCTCCTTTTTAAATTCTTTGAATTCTATTTTCTCCTTCTCTACAATTTCAACTCCTAAATATCCATAATAAAAGGGGTAAACTAAACATTATCCCCTTTTTTAACCAAAAACTGAGTATATATAAAAAAAAGGCTACAAAATCACAATTATTAACCTTATACTCCGTATCCTATACACGCATATTTTTTATGTATTTAATTTTAACAGTTTAGTTTGAGGATTAGTCACAATACAGAATGGTTGGAGATAGCCAGAAGGAAATTATCTGGCCAACAAAATAGACGCCTGAGATACAAATGAAGATTAGAACAAGTTAAACTCTACAGATATAAAATGTTTTTTTTTTCTGTACATCCTCGTATTTATGTCGCAAACAAAAACTTTGAGATAGACTCCTCTATACATTGGTGGATATATTCAAGAATTAATGTATAACCTATTGTACCAGAATTTGAGTCAGACTCATTGAGTTTTGACAAGTACAGGGCTATAATGGCTTACTAATATTTAAGTTTAAAACATATGATATTATGATCTTAATTATGAGCTCATAATGAGTAATTTACTTACTTGTTAACTAAAACAGCTGCTATAGCCCGCTTCTTTAATGTGACAAAAGTCATCAAATAAATGCAACCCAACACAAAAAAAAGACAACCTCAAGGTCTCAGTTGATGATATTTTGAAATTAGATTACAAAAAGTTACGCTTGAGATTTTAAAAGCGGCGTTATTCTGACAAGAAAATGAAAGAAATCTGATGAGTAGGTAAATGGGAAAATAAACTGGAAGCCGATGAGTTATTACCTTATACGAAAATTTCCATGGTTGATTTTTAGCTGACACAGCTGTGCACAGTGTCAGTGACACTACCACCTTAAAAACATTTTTGACAACAAAAAGATGGGTTCTATCGTTTATTTTCCCGGTATTATCTTCATCGGTCACATTAGACTGTCACCTCCGGATTTGGTCAAGAAAAAAGTTGTAAATAACAAAAAAATTGTATTTCTATAATGTTCCTTAGGTAATTCCGGAATTTGAAAGCCTCTGTTTTGGCCTCCGGAGGTGACAGTCTAGGTCACCTGCTAAATTTTTCTAAAATCCAATTTTTTGCTAAAAATTAACTGTGTTTGCACAACTTTTATAAGAACTGTTGTTTTCTTTGACCAAAGATTTCGAAATAAATCTTTATCAATAGATTATTATCAAATGAAATTCATTAGGAAATGGGCTCCTCTGCTCTAACCTATTTTTAGGCTATTCGGCTCTAGTCTAATGCCCAAAGTTGCATAGCATTTTATTTTGTGATGAAAAATAATGCTGGATCTGCTGTAAAATGGACCAGAAAGAGTTAAGTAAAGCAGACTATAGCAAAGTCTGCCAACCTCTGCTTGTGAGAAGTATTGGATACAGGAGGAGGCCCCATATCGCCGAAATAAAACCTACGCAATTTCACGATTTTTAGTTGAATTCCTGCCAGTGCCCATATCGCTAAAATTGCGTGGGCGTTTGAGGTTTTTATCACAAATTACGTTGAGTGCGTTATGAATGACGTCATATTTCAAGACTGAATTTCTCAAATCTACTTTTTTATTTGATTGCGTTTGGTGGAGTACGTAATTCTGCACATTTTGGTATTTTACGTATTATCCTAAAACTCCTTATAAAATTGAAAAAACTTTTTTAAATTATGACGTCATTTCGAAGACCCACGCGTTTTTTATAATTGAACGAAAACATTTAATTCTGTCCCCTTACCGCTGAAAGTGCCAAATATCGCCGATTTTTTGGGAAAAAAACTTCCAACGATATTGAGCCTCTTCCTAAATAGTTTTTGAAACATAAATTACCGGCACCTGATATTTTTGTTCTTGAAATATATTCTCTTTTTGACCAGTTTCATTATTGTAAAATTTTAAAAATAAACAAAATAATCAATTTTTTGGTACCAAAATTGACAGCCTATGGACCAAAGTGCACAAAACATGTGAAAAAATACAATTGATAATTTTATTCAATAATTTCAACTACGATCTCGGAATATTTTTTGACAGATATTGAACGCATGTCATTTAATCATATGTATAAAGTCACTTTATTGACTAGGTGAAATTGTACTGTAAGCATTAAAAATTTTGCACAATTGTGTTTATGTCTGTGCAGACGGTTCATTAAAATGACTTTTAACAAAAAAGTATTAAACTAAAAATGTCCGTTAAAATTACCAAAATTTCCGTAGAAAATAAAATTGCGAAAAAGGTCCGAAATTCAGACTCCGAACTCTCATAGAAATTTTCCACTCTTGTGAATCTGAAAGCTAGTTTTTTTTTCTAAAGTCATAAAATACCTCATCAGGTACATAATTAATTGGTTATTCGGAATGTTGTGTTCAATTTGCCGATTTTTTCAAATTTAATTATCTTTATGCGGCCTGACTTTAAAGATTCAAAGCCTTAAGGGGGTCGGTGCTATTTGACATATACGGATATAAGCTCTTGATGAAAAACTCTTTACTGGGTTTATATAATCCCTTCAATATTCCATCAAAGTAATGTTTCATAATCTAGGCAACTTTTGTAACTAAAATTTTTTCGAATTATTGTATTTTTAGAAAATTTTGAGTTCGAATTCGTCAAATTTTGAGAAATTTTCAAAAAAGTTCTGAACATTATAAAAAAATACCTTATTTTTTGTTCAAAAGTTTTTTAATTATTTGTTTCAAATCCACAAAAAAAACTCTACAAAATGGCCACTTTAACTTTTTGAGTAGGTGACCACATATTTTTTATATGTTTTTTGGGATTTTTGGTCGAAAATATTTGGAAATATTTTGAAAATTTTCCACATTTCTTGTTCAAACTAACTTTTCTGAAATCACCGGCTAAAAATATTGCGAATTCCACCTTTTATTTATTTCAAATATGCCCTCGTTTTGTTTCTTCGATCTGGTTCATAGTCTTAATCATAATTTTTGCAAAGAAACTAAGGTTTGGCAGAAATCGGTTGAAGCCCTCTTTAATCAAAAATAAAATAAATTATTTCTCTAGAACTCGCCAAATTGTCAAGCCGTCCTGTCCACCGAATTTAATTTTTTTCATTCATCTCATGAAAAATATTATTTTTGATATGCCAAAATTTCGTTTTTTTTTGGAATTTTAAAATTTTTGATATTGACGTAGAAATTGTATCAAAACAAATAAAATAAAATGAATTCGGTGGACAGGACCGTATTTTTTGGTTACTAATTAATAAAAATAAAAAAATATCTTACCTCAATTTTGACGCCTTCAACCGAAATGTCCCGTTTTTTTAGTGTGTTTTTAAAAGACGATTTACAAAGTAAAAATTATTGATCGGATAAAAATCAGATTATAAAAAGTAAGCTCAAAGGTGGCATCTTTCATTTGAAAATCATTTTATTTGAAAATTCCGAAGTGGTAAAAAGTTTACCATCAAGAGAACAAAAATTTAAAAAGTGCAAATCTGTCTCTAAGCACCAATGCTTTATTTGGGCCTAATTTGGGTTAGACCGCAGTTAAAGATGGTACCGTAATTCCCCAAAAAACGCACAAATAATTGTTGGCAAAAAATTTAATCGTTCGCTTGGTCGACGATGATCCAATTATGTATAACTTATACAGTATATTGGTCGAAAAACCGTTTAAAGTCAATCTGGCGCTGCAGCGCCGAACGGGCGGATGAGAGTTAATAAATATAGCCTGAGTTTTCTCGTTTACGGCTTTTTTCTTATTCCGCCGGGTAGACAGACGTATCAAATTTCATCTCGATTTAAGATAATCAATGAGTCAATTTTGACACGTGATTTACGGCAATTTTTTTATTCCGCGCCCCGCGATTTTTTCGCGGNTTATGGTTTGGTCTAGTACATTGGTACTACTTCACGTACATAATGTACTAGACCAAACCAGAATTTAACAATCTACTTCCTAAGGGGATACGGCGTTTCTGTCTGTTCGGCGGAATAAAAAAAAACGTAAACGAGAAAACGCAGGCTGTAATATTTTTATGAAATTTCAAAGTTTTATATTTGTTTATAATCTTTTAAACGTTTTAATATTTTCTTATAATCCTTTATATATCGTTTAAGTTTGAGTGACGACTTTTATTTAATCAAAACAAAAATATTTGGGTTGCTGCTTTCCGTCAAATAACGTCATACTTTTTATTTCATCTAACTTTATTTTCGAAGATATTTTAAAATTAAATTTTATTTGAAAATATCTCTGAACGGGTCCTGCTTTTCATACCGAAATTAGTCTGAATGAAAAATATTTTTTTGTGAAAAGTAAAATTTGATTAATTATATTTGATTAAAAACTGGGTCCGTACTGGTTTCCGGTTTTATGAGGCTTTAGGGCTTATATGGGACTAAAGTTTGGGGGCAAGTACTACCGACCAAATCATTAGAAAAAAATTCAAAATCCCTCCAATCAGACTTTCGTTTGAGTTTGATCGGCCTGCCTCTTTATATTGGTGACATGACGATGCACTTTTCACAAAATATTTTACATTCAGACCAATTTGGGTACTAAAAGCACGCTCATGCTTTTCGTACCCAAATTGAAATAAATAGAAAATTTGGATTCACACCAATTTGGCGCGCGTGAATTTTGTACCCAAATGTATACAAAAAACACCGACTCGCCATCAAACTCGGTAAAGACCAGGTTTACGGCGTAGAGTTCAAATATAGTTAAACCCCATAAAATGTGACGTCATTTGGTGCACGGAAAAAATACCTCCACTTATTACTCGTCATTAGATGTGATTGTTTATTCACCTTTGATTGTACAATCTCTGTAATATATAGGTTTTGAAATTAAGGCATTTAAAAATCAATAATTTTACCAATATTTTTAAAACATTTTTTATATTTTCCTGTCTTATATTTTCCTTTGAATTATTATCTGGGTAATTTTTGATAATGACAATTCCTTCAAATGGAATATTTATGGATATATATTATATAAAGGAATATTTTTATTAAGCTAAGATAATGAGGTGTTTTAACCTTGAGTAAAAAGTGATATCCTTTTACCAACGGAACTCCATCTCAAAAACGTTTACTATCTATATAGCGCGAGTTCGAATTCCACTAGTGTTGTCTTAGTGATTGTTTGAGTGATTGCTTGAGTGATTAAACACCGATCAAATTTAGCGGTCCCAATATCAAGCACCCTTGCCTATAATCATACTCAAGACAATCACTTAGACAACATATCACTTAGACAACAGTAAACGTTTTTGAGATGGAGTTCTGTTGGTAAAAGGATATATTACCTTGATCATTACCCTGAGTTGAAAATGATATCAGCGAGTGGGTGTCGCTGATTTGAGTCTCTTCCATGGTCATTTCCCGCCAAACTAGCAAAGGTGATATTCAAAAAACATTTGTAACTAACAGAACCAACCTTCGAGGTAATTTTGAACTTAACAGTAATCTGATATAATCCCACCTACGCTGACACCTACGCTTTTAAAAAGCTTCTTAAAAAGACACGCAGTTCGTACCTACTCCTTCAATTTTC
>SCLH01000250.1:225633-247138 GCA_004367855.1 Oikopleura vanhoeffeni | reverse complement strand
ATTTTTGTTGTCGTTTTTTGGCCGCCAAAAGCAAAATTCCGAGTAAAAGACAATGATGCATTATGTTAATAAAAAATGATGAAAATTGAAGAAGTAGGTACGAACTGCGTGTCTTTTTAAGAAACTTTTTAAGCCTTTTCTAGCCTACCCGATGATCAGAAAGTTTGTTGCGGAATTTGTAGACCAATGAGCGTAAGTCGGGGGGGCGAAAGCTGTTAGCCAATGACGAACGCTCATTGGTATAAAAATTCCGCAACGAACTTTCTGCTCATCGCAGAGGTTATCAAAATGACCGCAGGGTTATGTTCCCAAGATTAGAATTGTATTGAATACAGTAGATATACCCTTTAGAATTATTGATGAATTACATGCAATCGCTTTGAAACCACCAACTAAAGATAAGGCTTGGTCAATTTTTTGATGACGGTTATATCGAAAATGATCCCTACTGCGCCTTTTACACCACGCGTCATAACTATGAGCCAGTGTCCAATCAAAATACTCGATTGTCGACTTAATTCAAGAATTCCGCTATTTCATTGGTCACTTTCTCAAAGTTATTACGCGTGGTGTAAAAGGCGCAGTAGGGATCATTTTCGATATAAATTTACGATTTAAGTTTATACAAGGCACTAAAGAGTAAACAGTCACAAGCAATTCTAGAGAGGATATCATAAGTATTTCAAGAAATATTTGTTGAAAATTGACAGACCAGAAAGATGTTAGAGTTTGAGTCGTTGATTAGAAATTTTATTTTTGAAAATTATGGTGACAAATAAAGATTCTGATAAAATGCAATATCAATTCCATAAAAAGAAACCTTCACTAGACCACAAGTCCTTTTTAATTATCTTCTATTTCGAGTATTAGCTGAATGATTAAAAAGTTATTTTCGTGGTTTTGCGTTACGTAAGATTACTTATGTTATCTTGCATACTAATTTAACCTTATGTCACCTTATACTAAATTGACCTTATAAATTAAGACAAAGGGGGTTTTACCTGTTGTCACAACATTGTGTTCATCTTTTCGATTAAAAAAAAGGCTAATCTATTTTAATACCGGGTAGGATTCGGATTTGAACAGTAAGGTGGCCAAGGAATTTGTTAAAATTTCAGAACTTTTTATTTATTTTTTCGAAAATCCTCAACAATAAGTCGCAAACATTTTCGAAAATTTCACAATTTCCTCAAAAATAAAAAAAATTTTTAATGCCATTTACTTTTTTATAGAGGCACCTCGGCGGTAAAATTTTCAAGCAAAACTTTAGAAGTCTCTGAAGTTTCATCAAAACTGTCCTGAATACATTTTAAATAATTTTGAAATTTCGAGCTCGAAAAGAATTTACAATTCCCCCCTATGTTTCGAACTACGATGTCGATACTCAGCAACAAATGGATCGGATCAGTCAGATCGAAAAAACAATCCGATCCTATTTTTTTCGGGAGTCTACCAATCCGATCAAAAAATAAATGTGGAAACAAGAAAAAAAAATATCTGAATAAAATGTAATGCGTGTCAATGCTTTAAATAAACTTGTGATTATCAAAATGTGATGAACAACCCACAAAATGTTCCACTGGTTTATTAGAAACATGTGAAATGACATCGAAGAAACCTGTTACATGTTTGTTAATTTATGTGGTTTTTTGATTATATATTCTCTAATAGGTCAACGAATAATTTTAGAATAAAACCTTGATTTCACCAAAGAAGCAAATCTAGCTCGAGAAGCTGTCGAAAAATTAATTTTGATCGAAAAACAAGATTCTACTAGCTTTCAAAATGCAACGATAACCACAAATAAGGTACTTATGGGTGAATTATATGCAAAAAAGACCACGGAGTTTTTACTTTTGCTTTTGAGATCAAAGGTTTTGTCCAAGTTTTCTCGATAAAATTCAATGATGAGTCATCATTGATGACCGTTTTCTACGCGAACAAAAATTTCATAGCTATACAATTGAAATTGTAATTATTCAGCGACTTTTATAAAAATAAACATACATTTTTGCATCAATTAGAAAGTCGCTGAAGCATGAAAAAATCACGCGACATTTCAATTATGCAAGAATGAATTTCATCTTTCAAAAAACGAATAAAAATAAAGTCTGTCCTAGAATGCGCTTTTTTGATAAAAATCATTGTGAAACACTGTGATGCCGAAATTGTCTCAGCTCAACTTATTATTCAAATAGTATGTCCGCATTCAATAGCCATGCAAAAAATTCAATGACCAAATTTTTTATGATTTTTCATTGGATATCTGGTAATAACGGAATTAACGGTTGACATTAAAAAGTCGGTTCTGATAAAACCACACTTCCTACGAAGCGATTTTTTGGCAATAAGTACTACTTTCAGAATTTTTTGGGCTATTTTTTGTAATTTGACACCCCTAAAAAATAAACAAGATGTAATTTGACCTTTTGAGGAGTATCACATGACACAAATTTTATTTTCAAACATTTTTTCTTGAAAATCACTCAAATAGAAATATTTTCCAGTTCATTTTCATTTAAAAGATGAAAAACTGTGAGAGGTGTCAACTGACCAAAAATGTAGTGCAAAAAGTTGTACTAAATGCCAACAAATTGGCTTTTAACGATGTGTGGTTTTCTCAGAACCGACTTTTCAAATTTTCACCGGTCAATTTCCGGACATCCGATAAGAATCCGAAAAATTGGTCATAAAGATTTACCCTGGCTGTTGGATGCAGAAACCCTTCTGGAATTATTCTGCTCCATTTAAATGAAATGGGCAAAGATACCTTTAAAAAAGCTACCTTAGACTGTCAGTTTCAGCTAACACCTAATCATACGCATAATACAGTAAAGAAGATTGTCTGAGCTATTTTCATCCGTACTGTAATTGGCTCGCGTTCAATAATCTTATGATAAATATGTCAAAGCCTCAAATGAAGAAAATATTATGACGGTTTGTTAACAAACTAAATTTTCATATTTTGTTGACAACTTGGTTATTAGTGACTCAAGTAAAGAGCTATGCCCTTTTTCCGAGACAAAAAGGGAGATCCTACGAATAAACTGCATGTTTACCCCCTATTCACACTTTTGTTAATATCCCGGCCCTGATTAGGAAACGTAGTGTGTTTTTCAGTAGTAGGGCCGGGATATTAACAAAAGTGTGAATAAGGGATACAGTTTATACTATACACTACTATATTGCAACTAAAAGTCGCCCCAACAACGATTCATCATCCATGTTCTTTGTTTGATTATTTCTTCTTTTATTTTTTTTTTGAAATTTATTCAAATAAAATTATTTCTCATACAAAAGTTAAAATTTCAGTTTTTAAATATTTTTTATTAGTGAACTATAAATGCAATTTGACTGCATGGCATTCTATAGTATCTTTCGATCATCTATATCGAATTGCTTCTGTCATTTAACGTTTCGGAATTCCTCATCTAGATCTAGGATAGATAATCTGTATTTGGATTAAAATGACAAAACTTGACAAGAAAAAAGACTGCTAAGCGGATTCTGCAGTAGAATTACTGCTTATGATAGAAACAATATATCCATTCTATTGCATAATTCAGAAAAATGTACATGCAAGATAAGTAGGGTCATACCCGGGAGCACTATCTGCCAAACTAAGAGCGTCAGCAATAATTTCATAGACTTATGGGGTGAACCCTTCTCAAAAAAACTGAATCCGACCATGAAAATTTGAGCCACCTAGTGGTCAGAAATTGACAATGAAAAACCACCTTTTTGGGCTTTGTAAAGCACTTTACGGTATAATATATCTTTTTTAATTAAAAAGATCGTGTTGAAAATTTAAAAAAAAAAATGTTTCGTAGAATTTTGAAAAAAATTTTGGTCATTTTGATGAAAAATGCGTAGGCGGAAAAGCTGAAAATCCAAAAAACTGTAAGCTGCAGAGGTTTGCACCAGAATTTTTTTGCCTTAATCGAATTTTCCAAGCTTTCAGTGAGATATTATAAGTCACCTTGGCGGGTTAGGGAGGGCACTCAAATCGACAATTTAAAATGCCATTTTACCCGAGAAAAAGTTTTCAAAATAATTTTTATTTCAATTCAAAAAATTTCTCTTAAAATTCTGCCCCAGGTATTTTTTTTCATGCGTTAATAAAATTATTAGTTTAAAAGACGATTTTACTCCCGGGTATGACCCTAAAGATAAGGCATCTTAGATGATATAATTGAAATTCAGTTAACTGGGGATTAATAAATATTCTATGAATATTGATGGACTTCTAAGCCGCTCATTCTGTTCAGCCAAATACAGTAAATATATAAATAATATGACATTTTCAAGTTTTATTAGTGAAAACTTATTAACTTATTTTTTGGTTGTTTATCAGCATTATGTAATGCTGTCAGCCCCCAGTCGCTATAAAAAAACTTTGTTAAGAAAAATTTCTCTCAGAAAACTTTATTAAAGTTTTTTTTAATTGATAATTATTAGATCATTCTTTTAAGATAAAATTTTAATAACACATAAAGAGGAAAAATTAAGAGAGGTGTGCCTGAAAAATTCACACACGTTGCAAGCACTTAATGTTGCCATTTTTTCAAGAAGTTACACATTGAAAAATATTTAGCACATTTTAGCCTAAAAACTTAATGCCGGTATTTATCCAGGTATTAATAACTTTCACATGTTTCATCAGATTTTTATTGAAAATTTCAGGTGAAACGCATAAAACCCTGTTTATTAAAGTTATTAGCTCCAATATTTCTGTATTACTTGTTCTTCCAATTTCAGGGAAAATCTAAATAGATAGCTAATAACTTGAATCCACTTAACTTGAAGCTAAGTTTTTTAAGCGTTGCAACTTAAAATTTCAGAAAAATCTGATGAAAACGTCAGATGTTTCATATATCCTTTTTCCAACCAAAATGAACCTTAAAAATTATGGTGATCTCCATAGCGCGTGTTCGAATCTCACTAGTTTTGTCTTAATGATTGCTTTGGGGATAATTATAGGCAAGGGTGCATGATATTTGGAGCACCAAAGTTGATTGATGCGTTATATCAGGCGGCCAATAAGACGGCGTTGGATTCGACAATAGTGGAATTCGAACACGCGCTATAGAGATCACCATCATTTTCAAAATTCACTTTGGAAAAGGGATATTTATTATCAGTGTATACTATAGTGTATACACTGTATAGTGCAGAAAAAATTCAAGCGACCGTAAAATATATCTTCCGATTTTTGTAGCCACCCACTACCCCCTTAATTCTTGAATTTTTCTTAACGCTATGTTAAATGAAACTCAGGTAGTTGAACTAAATTTTGATCCTAACTAGTTGTAGGTTCTGTTGTAATATCAATTGTCTTCGTTATGGCATCTTGAATTGGAGGGGCCAAAATTGGAATGGGATCAATATAAAATGGATCCGATCCAACTATATTATTCATTGGTTCGTCTAAAAAGTTCTCTCCGATCATTGGTGGTGGTGCCATCGGCAAGTTTCCATGGAATAACTCTTCTCTTATACTTGGGATATATGAATCTTTCCTTTTTATTTGGATAATTACTGATTTATTTAGAGATAAAGGAGGGTGGTCAGCGTAAATTTGACTTTTTCGAATCGGCCATATGGATTAAGGGCCCTTAGTTGACAGATCGTGACTATTTGAATAATACAAACAACGCGGTATACTAGCACCAAATCAAAACCCTGGATTGCAGAATACGCCGATTTTATTGGTCAGATTTGTGCGGATCAACCAATCAAATGCTCAGATTCCACATTTTTCAAATAGTCACGATCTGTCGGTTAAGGGCCCTTAATCCATATAATATCAAATAAAATACCTGAAGCCGTCAAATAACACGGAAATTATTTTTTATGGTTGGGTTCCAATTTTCAAATTGTAATTTATTGGTCGCCTGATTTTTTGAGTCGGTATCTTTTGTACCAAAATGGGTACAAGAAAAGGTTTACCTACTCTTGTACCAAAATTGGTCTGAGGTCAAATTAAATATTTAGACCAATTTGGGTACAAGAAAAGGTTTGCCTACTCTTGTACCCAAATTGGTCTGAACGAAAAATGATTTCTGAAAAGTGCATCGTCATGATTATGCGTCATAAGGGTAGTGGAGGAATTTCACCGACTGCACTGGAGCACAGTGATATGCATAACTTGTGCCGCATAAGTAGGGTCAGTACCGAGAAACTTATCTGCAAAACTAAACCCCTCAGTACAGATTCTTTGAGTTTTTGTAACGCGATCGGTATAATAACAACAAAAAATCAACCTTAATAGCGCGTTTTGAAGCACGAAAGGTTGTTTTTTCATACTCAAATTGTGCCACTTGGTGGCTCCAACATTTTTGTTCATGGTATTATTCTTTTTGATAAAGTTTAACCCCATTAACTCAAATAATCCGTACTGAGGGGTTTAGTTTTGCAGGTGAGTCTCCCGGTACTGACTCTACTTATGCCTCATAAGTTATGCCTATCACTGTGCTCCAGTGCAGTCGGTGAAATTCCTCGAGCACCCTTATGACGCATAATCATGACGTTGCGTTTTTCACAACATATTTTTCATACAGACCAATTTGGGTACAAGAGTAGGTAAACCTTTTCTTGTACCCACCAAGGCAATATATACTGAGGACAAAAAAAGATGATTGGCCAATTTGGGTATAAGAATAGGTTCCCCTATTTTTTATTCAGACCAATTTGGGTACAAGAGTAGGTAAACTTTTTCTTGTACCCAAATTGGTCTAAATAAATAATTTGGATTCAGACAAATTTTGAGTACAAGAGTAGGTAAACCTTTTCTCGTACCCACCAAGGCAATATATACTGAGGACAAAAAAAGATGATTGGCCAATTTGGATACAAGAATAGGTTCCCCGATTTTTGACATACGCATGAGTTATGTGTAGGTTGTAACTTACTTGTAAGTTTTTCTGTTTAGTGATCACGAGTTTTTTGCGATTGAATTAGAATATTATTTTTTTTAGAACGTTTCAATTAAAAAATTGTTTATTTTGTCAAGAAATGCTTGATCGGCGATAATTATTGCAATAAAAACGCTTCTCATCTGCACAAATGATGTGTTTCCAAATGTTCTTTTCCAAAACAAAGTGACTCTCTATACTAAATTTTGCTTTTGGAAACGACTCGTCCAAATAGTTCTTATACAGCTCAGAATCACCGAATGTTTCCCGCAATACATGTATGTTTGGTCAATTTGAGCTATCTAAGAACTCAATCAAATGAGTCGTTTCCAAAACCCAAATAATGAACGGTCTGGAGTCCAGACTCTGGACACCCTTTTGGCTATACAGAGTAATTTTAGTTAGAAAAATAATATATTAGATATCTAAGATTATACTTACGTGTCCCGCAGAACTTTGACGTCAGAGACCTAAAGAATCGCGTGATTTGATCGGTCGATACATAAGAGTCAATGCGTATTGACTAATCAAATCACTCGATTCTGTGGGTCTCTGACGTCAAAGGTCTACGGGACACGTAAGTTTAATCTTAGATATGCAATTATTGTGTTTGATTAAATAATAATAATTACATGCATTTGATTCTTTCAGAAATTGTCCCCCTACCAGTTATCAGAATTTTCTTCCAGAAGAATCGCTGAATCTATTTTTGATATATTTACGATGAAAGCAGTTTCAGTATTTCCAGTAAGCATTACAGCGCCAATGCCAAGAAGTAGCAGAACAAAACAAGTACCTTTTACAGGATTAATAAAAATTATAAAATAGGCAAATTGGAAAAATAGCTTTTAACTCGAAACAATTAACGCGTACACAAGATCTGTTTGAAAATTTGAACGAAATAAACATGGGAAAACAAACGGTTAATACAAAATGGGTGTCATTTTGAGCTGACATTTTTATTTTTTCGGAAGTGTGGTCAAAAATAAAAAAATGTGATGTCACTTCTTTATAACTCAAAACCACCTGTTCAAATTAAAGAGGATTTTGTATTTAAAAGATTTGTATTTTTAAATTGGAATAAAAAATTCCTTAAATTTTGATAGAAAATTGAATTTAAAATTAGAAAATCTTGTTCAAAAAAATTAAAATGAATTTTGAAAATTGTGTTAAAAAAATTATATTTTTATAAGAATTAGATAAATTGATGAAAATTTGATCAAAAATAGAAGAAATTGAAATTTTTGTTGAAATTTTTTTTTTTTTTAAATTTAAGGCCAGAAACGAGAACTTTGCCTCACACCCAAAAGCCTATCTGAAGCAAACTTTGAGCGCTTATCACGGGAAAACTGGAAGAGATATCAATTAACTTATTTTTCACTGATTGAGATAAAGGATAAGAATAAGTAAATAACACATAACATTTTCAAATTTCGAAATCTGTGAACTCGATAACTGCCAGAGAAGAGAGGTTCTATCTGGATTATATTGGATCGCTACAAACAATTATTTATATCGCCGCGCGTCAAAATATATGCAGCAAAAAATGTGAAAAATATTGCTAATCATTCTGAACTCAAAATCAGTACCACTTTATGTCTACTCTAATCGATTGTCTTTGTCGGCTTTATTTGGGTTTAAATTGCCGTTCATTTTTTTCGGAAATGATTTTTTTGAAAATTTTTCTTTTATTCTGAGTTTCATAAAAATCACTTGGAAAAATTATGCTTCGTATAGAGACTCCAGAAAAAATAAACTTATATCAAAAGAATCTTGAAATACTATCCTAAAAATTGGCTTCCTCAGAATTGCGATTTTATGTATCGTTTTCACACAATTAATTTTTTAAGAAATTTTGGCAAAAATCCTAAAAAAAAGTTGGAAAAAATATCTTTCGAACGGCTAATCGTATAAAATTTTCAAAAATATTTTTGGAAATAAAATTGCAAACTCTATGACGCATTTGAATTGTAGGTCTGTGACGATGTTATTTCTGCGCCGTTTTGACCCCCGAATTTTTTTTTGCCTTCAGATAGTCAAAGGGTGTGAGGGGGTTAAAATATGAAATTTAATTACAAAATAAAATATTTGTTCAAATTTTAAAATTAATTTCGAAAAAAACACCAAAAAATGTTGAATTTGTTTTTTAAGATAACTGGTGAACCGATGTAGGCAACTCCATTATTATATTAAAGTACCCTTTATTATTCAAATACGATTCTGCATTTTCTGCACGACTTTCCTTGTTTTTGCCTTCGTAGGTGGGGGTTAGTTGCAAATATTTTTTAATAATTACGTTATATTATGACCATCACTCTGCGTCATTATAACAAGATAGTAAAATTTATTATTCACAATAATAAATGAATTATCGACACATCGCTTTTATTATTCACAATAATAAATGAATTATCGACACATCGCTTAAAATAAATATAGAAATAAAAGTGGTCATTTTAATTAACCCGTGGTGACCTAGTGAGCGCTGCCAGTCAAGTCTTCTTAGTGGATGACGTTCGAGGGCACATTGACGCCAATTTTATGGATGGAAACTTTTTTTTTTATTTTACATTTCCGGGTTACTTCCTATAATAACGAATAATAATTTTTTTAAATAACCTATTCAATTCAATTTTGACATTCAAAGTGCAAAAAGAACTTCTCCTTGAAAATATTGATCTTGACAAGCGTTGAAATCAAAACTTAAAAAAATATTCTTACCGCAAAAATGTCAAAATAAACATTTTAGCCTGTTAACCTGTGTCTCAGCATTTAAAAACAACTCTTTACACAGACAAGTGCCAATCGGCACTTATAATCTTTCAAAAATCATATTTTCATCCCTTTCAGATAATAATATTATAATTTTTTACTAAATATTTTTTTAATTGCGGAAAAATTATTTTTCAAGTTCAAAAACTTATTTTTTAGCTATATAAGTTCAACTTAACCAAATCGCTGTAATTCAAGAACCTGATCATTAAGAAAATAATTCTTGGAGCAAAAAATAAAGCATTGTGAAAAACTTGAGCATTATACAGCATGTCACATTTTTGCTTCCGTTTTTTCATTTTGAATAAATCACCGCGAGGCTCTATTTCTTGTGGCCAATCAGTCGGTGTCAATCAGATTTATCCAAAATGGAAAAACGGAAGCAAAAATGTGACATACTGTAAATTTCATATATAGTTTCCCAAAAGCACGGGCGTGCTAAATGAAAATTCAGTGCCAGTCGGCACTGTCTGACACCACGAGCTAAGAGGATAATATCAAAAAAATAACTCTATATCCCTTATTCACACTTTTGTTAATATCCCAGCCCTGATTAAGAAATCTGGTGTGTTTTTAAGTAGTAGGGCCGGGATATTAACAAAAGTGTGAATAGGGGATATCATAAAGACTCTTTATCATCACCGTATATCAAAGATTATACTTCGGTGTCACAGTTATGACGCTGAGTAACTATCCATACCGAAGTATAACCTTCAATATCATAAAGATCATCAACGCTTGACCTCATTCAGAATCCTATTTTTTATTTGATTTTTTTGTTGAGCGAAAATTCTAAACATGGTTCGATAACAACGAAAAATAGTCTATTTTTCACGCGAGACCTAAAAATTATGAAAAGTGAGTAAAAAATAAAAGTTAAACTTTTTTTCAGTTGAAAAATGCGTTTATTACTAAAGTTTTCATCCAATTCTGTATTCACTGTGTATGTCTGTGCATGGTGCTGATTTGTGAAGATTTATTGCTACTTGCGGTTCTTCTATATTTACTGTCAAATCTTTATCTTGCATTTTGCGGTTGTAAAAAAATAAGCTTGCTTAATTTTTATAAAAAAAAGCCTCGCCAACAAGTCTTCTTCATCTAAATAAACTTAATCTAGAAATGAATTGCATTTTTTAAAATAATATTATAATGCAGTTTAAAAAAACTATACAGAGGGGATTGCGGTATTCGGATACTATGAGTGTATTTCATAATTTGGCTCTTTCAGGGAACCACACTTATTTTCCAGAATTTTAACACGAAATATAGATGAATATTTTCAATTCATCTCATTTTGAAGGGCGTTACATTTCAATTTCACCGCCGAGTTTTCAACGTTCATGAAAGTAATTTAGGGTAATCAAAATTCCAAATTCAATATCTGCAAAAATAAAAAAAAAATCTCCGCGACTTGAAAATTTTCGACGAAGTTTTTAGAAAGAATGTTTTTTTTTGATGTTACAGAAATATTGTACTCATTTTTTTGCAGAAATAGCCTGTTTTCGAAAAATATCACAAGATTTTTTTTTGGTTGCTCAAAAAATATGGTAGAAAATTGTACTTAGATGCGTTTAACCGAGAAGTCTGTTGTATTTGAGCCCATTAAAAAATCAAGCTAATTATGCAGCATTTATACAGTACTGAAAAAGTGTTCAAAAAAAGTTCATCAACATTTTCAAATTTAAATGCTCAATATAGTTGGGTGTGGTAAGCAAAAGTATCGGCATGGTTTTTCGACGCCCTTCTTAGAAATGTTAATCGTCAATTTAGACATGGGCCATAAAATTTATAAAACCTAGACATGGCACAAAAAAGAACACGAAGGGTACAGATAAACTTTTAAGTTGAACGGTTCAACACCCAATTTTGAAAGTTTAAGGATGTGAGGCACGATAATTGAGATTTCTCAGAAAACTATTTTGATTGGCCCATTTTGTAGAGAATTTTCCACTGAGTTTTTTAAAGCCCAGTGATTCTCTTTTCTGATTTTGAATTTTTTTCAAAAAAAAATCAGTTTGAGATTTTTGAGAAATTTGAGTAAGTACCAATTCGATTAGAATTTATTTGTTCACCTTTCAAAATTGCGAATGTAGACACTTCAATCGAAATCTGCAAAAAAACGTTAATTCAATTTTTAATTTTTTTTTAATTCAAAAAGTTCAGAATTTCACAAAAACTAGAAAATTCTTAAGTGTTCCTGAGACTTTGGAGGGAAAATTGGAAAAAAGTTACCGTTTAGACCTTATTAGCCTTTGCGGTGAATTTGAAGCACAAATTAAAAAAAACTCTACATATTTTCAAGGAGGAGTAGGCTTTGCGTTGAGGCTCCCAAATACGCGTTTTGACCACTAGAGGCAAAATTTTGAAAAAAGGCTACCGTTGGGATGAGTATTATATCTACATTCTAAATTGCAAATATCAATAAAAAGTGATGAGAGATGAATGGGAGTAGGCTTTTCTAGTGCTTTAGGGACGCCTACTAAAAACCATTTTCTAGCGTAGTTAAGTATCAGATGCTCTGAATAGTACTGGCACCTTCCTTAAGAGTTGTACTACGTATTTGGAAAAAAATTATTATTTCTGAAGCCAGGTTTCTCAGAAACTTCACCTGAAAAATGTGTAAAAAAGAGCCCAATTATCGTGCCCCACATCCTTAAGGGGGTAGCGGTCGTAAAATTGTATCTTAATATTTTTTGATCAATTGTGCGCCTAATCAGCTTTCAAAATGGATCTCCTCCTACAGCTCGCATACGATTTAGCTCAAACTTCGCATGAACTACGAAAACCATAATGCTCGTGATTAAAGCGGAACACATTTTTGAATTTCGGTCTGGTATTTTCTAGAACTGCCAAACCCGTCTTATTTCAAGATTTTCGCTCTTTAAATCGGATCTCCTCCTAGGTTTCATTTCAGAATTCAGTATAAATTTAAAAATAGAAGGAAAATATATTCCGGTTATTTGAATTCTAGAAAATCGACTTTTAGTTAAGAAGTGAAAATCCCCGAAAAAATGATGTCCTATCAAATTGAGAATAGCATTAAATTGAAGCTTAGGTGATGCCGAGAAGTAAATCTGCTTACAGCTTTTTGATATTTTAAGTAATTCAGGTTGAAAATTAAATTTCAATGTTTTTCAAAGAAAATTACTCAGAAATATTCTCAAAAAATGAAAATTTCGAATTTTTTTTTTGAAGATTTTTATTGGTTTCTTTACTCATTTTTTGTTTTCTGGGCATTCCTTAGCAATTTGAGGGACTTTCAGACCTCAAAGTGACCTAAGATCAATATGACCGCTACCTCCTTAAGTTAATTTCATTGGGCATTCCCAATGTATTTCGTGTTTGGCTCCCATGTGAAATGCAGCAAGACTAGGGTGGCCACGGACTCTTAAAAAATCGATTTTAAAGAAACGGAGAAGTGATTTTTGCTGATTTCTCATATTTTACTCCGAAAGGTACTGTCTAAGAATTCGAAATATAAAAAAAATTCGGAAATGAACCTTTAACTGTTTTAGAGGTTACTTTAGGCAATGTCAAAAGAGTCATCAGATTCTCTTGCATTCAGTCTAAAACGTTGCCAAATTTTACATCTCCAGGTGAATTTGGCCCAGGGTGAAATTATACGTAAAACAAGTTTCACCAGTAGACGACGGAAAATTGTATGACAAAATATTTTTCAGAAAAAATAAACATTTACGTATACACTTACGGATTTTTGTTATATCGGATTTTAACCAGAAATTGATGGATAACTTTTATTCCGACTATAAAATTCATTTCGAGATCGGACAGGTTATACATATCATTGATTGATCGTATACCATTGAAGGAGTCGGTGTCTAGTGTACCCATTTGGGTACGCTAAGCACGCCCGTGCTTTCGTACCCAAATTGGTCTGAATAAACAATATGTTGTGAAAAACGCATCGTCATGGTTATGCGTCATTAGGTGGTTAGGAATTTCACCGAATGCACTGAAGCACAGTAATAGGCATAACTTATGCCGCATAAGTAGAGTTAGTACCAGGAGACTCATCTGCAAAACTAACACCCTTAGCCCGGATTCTATGAGTTTATGGGGTGAAACTTTCTCAAGAAGAATGTTCCGAACATGAAAAAATTTGGAGCCTCCAAGTGGTCACAATTAGTGCATGAAAAACAAGCTTTCGCAGATAAGTCTCCCGGTACGACCCTACTTATGGGCCAGAAGTTATGCCTATGACTGTGCTCAAGTGCAGTCGGTGGATTCCTCAACCACCCTAATGACACATATCATGACGTTGCGTTTTTCACAACATATTTTTCATTCAGACCAATGCTTTCCGCCCGTGCTTTCCGTACCCAAATTGGTCTGATTAAAAAAAATAATGTAGACCAATTTGGGTACGGAAAGCACGCTCCCCCATCGAAGAGCATTTGGAATGATTCGGCAGTACTTTTGGTAACTATATGGATGTCCTCTGCGAGCTGTTTAACTTCTCTGTATCGTTTTGAATTGTAGTTCTCGACTTCAAAATATCTTATTTGTATGTTGGTTGAGCTTGACCATTTTTTTAAGGGAGTGAGGCGATGTCCTAAATCATGACCATCGCGATGTTCGTCTAAATTGAGTGACAACGAATGTACGGAGGGAGCATTTTCGTCATAATTAGAAGCTTTGCGATCAGCACTTTCTGTTTCAGGAACAAGTGTGTAGTTGTCTTTATTAATCATGTAGTGGCCTTTTTCATCCGTTCGTATGTCCAAAAATTGGCAATGGTTTTCGAGCCTATCAAAAAGTTCGTCTTTATTCCTAGAACAACTTAAATCGTGCTGTTTCAAAATTTGTTTTAGAAGAGGCACTAAGATATTATTTCTGATAAGAGGGAACAAAGTCATATCGCTAGCTACGGTTTTTACTGTTTTTAAGGATTCTGTTATCGTTTATCAATATAACTTATTTTATACGTGTATAATATGTCGGATAGTTAAAGTTTAAGTGACCGTTTTTCAAAATGTACTAACTATGCATAATTTACCGTTTATACAAAATTATTAGTGAAATTGCGTCTTCTTAAATTCACCGTTTGAAAATTTTGGTCAATTTTTCCTTTAAAAATTTTATTAATGTCCTATACAGTAAATTTTATTCAAATTTTTACCGTTTTTCAAAAATTTTGGGTAAAGTTGCGTCCTATTAAATTCACCGTGTTCGAAAATTTTGGTCAATTTTTGTCTTTTTTTTACGTCCTATTTAGTCAATTTTGTTTTAAATTTTACCGTTTTCAGAAAATTTTGGATAAAGTTGCGTTCGTTTTAAATTCACAATAATCAAAAATTTGTGTTAATTAATATAACAAAAACTTCTGTCCTACTAAAAATATATCTGTGCCGTAGATATATTAAAAATATTCCGGATGGCCGTAGATACGTGATTAGGTTTGAAAAAATTAGACAAAAAAATCAGAAAATGCGTAATAATTTTCAAGACAACAGATCCTTCACCGTGGATATATATAAAATATTCCAGTTGGCCGTGGATTATTAACTAGCGATTGTCTAATCAAAATTTAATTTCCTCTATCGTGAATATATAACAAACTAATATATTTCGAGTGAACGAGTATTTAAATTGAGATGGGAGGCTTTTGAGTCGGTTTTTTTTGTATTTTTGTAGGAACGGGTTGTCCGGATCGGCTGTCTGGATCGGGTTGTCTGGAAAGCGGCGATTCTCGAGTCGGGTCGGCGTAGGTTGATCTCTACACTTGCAGACACCAGTAAAAATAGCCTTTCTGCTATCTTGATAAGAGACTACAAAGTTTGAGGATTTTTCTTTATTTATTCAATAAGGCAAAACATAACTTGATAGTAAACGTGCAGAACGGCGAGTTTTTATAGCACACAAAATTACTCAACGGGAGTGGCCAGCCGTTATGGTGGTGGTGGTAGTCAATTGACCAGTAATTTTTGGGTTTAGATACCAAGAGTTATGGTTGAAGTATTTATGACGATTGATTACTGCATGACAGAAAATAGAATACGGTATTTTGTAGTGATAGGAGCGTTGCGTTTTCTCTAATTATACAATTAGATAAAATATAAATGTGTAACATTCAAACTTACCATTTGTGGAAACCAACTTTCGCGAAAAAATGGTTTCCACAAATGGTTATGGGTTTTCATTTTAGGGTGAAGGGTTTCCATAACAGGGTAATATTGCTCAAAATTTGAAATGTTGGTTTCAGCCAAAAATTTGAAATTTTTTGGAAAATTTTTTGAATTTTCTTCAAATTACATGTGCAGGGAACAATTATATGCAGTCCAACAAATTTTTTGGAATATTTTTGAGCAAATTAAGAATCTAAAACAGAGTTTCTTTTTCACAAACATGGCTTGTATTTCAAAAATGGTTTCAACAAATGATAATTCCTTGATTTTCAAAAATGGTTTCCACAAATGGGGATGGGTTTCCATTAAAGGGTCATGAGTTTCCATTACAAGGGGTTTCCACAAATTGTAAGTTAGTGTAAAGGGAATTTTCCTATCCCTCTATTTAAAATTTCCTTTACTTTATGAGTCTTGTAATTCCCAAAATTCACTTCACTAATGGATATCAAGATCTCAGTTAAACTGTATTTCTAAAATAGCTTGTTTATACTTGTTGTGTGCAATTTTAAATTGGCAAACATGTAGAAAAGTAATTATGTTAATCAATATTTTGATAACACTTCTTTAGCTTAAATTTAGTTAATTTCGACATTCTGCAAGAAAATTGTTTCATAATTCAGATAACTTTTCAATTTTTTAATGATCAGCAAATGCCTGATTTTTGGTTCTGTTGGACAAAAATTTCAATTTGTTTTCCATCTTTTTTGTGTAACTAAATTAGTTTCATTTTTTTAAATTAAAAAAGGGGATCCCAGAAAGGTTTTCATTCAAGAATAAAAATGTTTTCAGTTTTTTACATTGCTCAAAAAATATGGCCGTATTTCTAAAAGTTGAATTCATATGAGGAATACGTCATGACAAATTAATCATTGTTTTAAACTCCCAATGGAATAAAATAAATGCGATGTTATAATCAAAACATTGCATAATTCATGCATACGAATTTAATAAGGACTTTTTTCAATATTTTATATATTTTCCAAGAAAGTTTCTAATAAATGCAATCTGTTCTATTTTGGGATTCTGCCCGAGGGGGTTAGTGATACAAGTTCGGAAATGCGGTACATATCGTGATAATTTTCGGTGACGAGTTAAACGAAGCTTGAAAATATTTTTCATCCCCCTGAAAAATGAATCATTTTTAAAAAACGTCATAAGCAACATTTTACGCCTTTTAACAGTCATTCGTGGGTATTTTCTGACATTGAGAAGTCACAAAAATTTATACAAAAAATAATCGCGAAAATTTTGAGAAAAAAAGAAAGTTTACAATCAAATTGTTCCATAGAAATTTTATAAAGCTGAAAACTACATTAAAAGGTAAATTGATCAGAATGGCCGAATTTTATGAAATAAATCTGTATATATTGAAATTCCGAAAATCATAATAAAAAATATTATTATATACAGATGCTGACTGCATTGAAATGCAATTTATTTCAAAATAAATAAAAAATAAGAATAATATTTATGACAAAAATTTCCCTTCACAAACAAATTATTTGTCTATGGTCTTTCAAACAACTTTTTGAAACGGTACAATTTTCTCAGAAAATTTAATCAAATTTGAAAAAAAATTTTCTTTGTTTCTTTGCTTTTATATCGAAAATGAGAGTCATAAGTCCGATGAAAGTTGGAGGCGCTAGACCGAAAGCAAAGTCTAAAAATTGAATTCAGCCACCTTGCGGCAAAAATTTCGACTTTTCTTCACAGAACTTTTTGTTCCTTATAAATTTCCCTATCTTATTATAATCTTGATTTTCTGGAATGAAAATTTTGACTGAGAACAGCCTATTTCGTGACAGCAAATATCTTTTTCAAACTATTAGAAAATAGTACCTTCTTAGAAAAATGTTTCTAAAAATGTACACAAATAATTCTGATTATGCAAGCTAAGAACAAAAATTTCACAATTTTTTGATTGTCTTCCATTTTTTACAATCACAGAATTTTAAGTTTAACTGAACTTATAATTTTTATTATGAAAAAATTAATAAGAGCATTTTTAATCGAAATTTTCGACGTTACTTGAAAGTATCAAGTTGAAACCCACGCAGTAAAATTCTTTGTAGACCGATAGACTTTGTCCATCTAACTTATGTGACCTAAGCTCAATTCATCGCAAAACAAAAAGCAACCTGCTAAAAACCGCAGTAAAGATAAAAATTCCAGCTGAATTTTCTAACAACGTCATAAAAAAATTTAATTTAATAGAGACTTCTTAGTGGAACCTCAAAAATAATAATTGTACTTTGGTACAAGTTTTTTTCCATTTTATTCTGGCAAGATTGACTAAGAATTAGTCGTTTTTACCCATTACACTTCGAAACTTATTTGCAAATTTATTATTAAGGCAAGAGTTCTGATTGGTTCATTACAAAATTTCAAATGTTTTTGATTTGACCAAAATTTATAACAGCAAAATTTGGATATGAATGCATAAAAATTGTTTCCCAAAAAATGTTTCACGTTGATGAAACTTTTTATATAAAAAAATATTTTCTGGTAATTATTTTTCATGTAGGAACAGTTTTGATAATTTTGATTTGTGCGTAGGTGGCACCTTATAATGGATGCAAGTCTGCATAACGCCCTAACTCGGCTGTAAAATTTTACATTATTTTCCTGAAATCAGGAACCAAAATACTAAGTGGTCTTGAATTTGTACTAGAAAAGTGAACACTTAGTGAATTAAATTTAAAAAAACTTTTATGAATTTTAATAACATCAGTACTTTGTCACATTCAGAAAAGAAAAAAACAAATGGCAAATAAATGCTTGTGCATAAAATTAATGATTTTCTTCCAAGTAAAAGGAGGCACTGTTTGTAAAGGTATGTTCGTGGGCGGGGACACCGAAAAATATTTTTTCCGTGTCTGGTATATTCCACATTTGACTATCGTTGGTGGTGGTTATGTACCTACGCAATTTTTGCGCGTTTTCGAACGATTCATAAACTGACAATTACTTTTTTCGTTACAAAAAATAGAGTCAAAATTTGCTCTGTGTGTATAGAGGGCCATCCAGTGTAGAATATTTTGCAGAAGAATTGTTTATAGAACTTACTTTTGAACCCTTTTTGGTCACGTACGCTGCGAAATTTCAATTAAAAAGCTTACAATATTAATCTATACACGTTTTAGTATGCGATTGGGCCCACCTTTACATTCACAGATATTTATTTGTTGAAAATATACGTTTACGTCGTGGGCAAATTACCGGTGAAATATTTTAGAGGAGCTTTTTAAGTAATCAAAAAATTTTCTGCTGATCTAAAAAAATGAACGGTGAGAAAAGTTATAATTAATTAACACTTTATTTCTCAAAAATTTAAGTTGACTTGAAATATTTTCATAAAAATTTGGAGAAGTTAGAAATCTAATAGAGAAACAATTTTTTCACCATTTAAATAGTAAAAAAATCTGTAAAATTTTTTCTTAGACTAATAACGGCAAAAATACGATTGATCGTGATTTGACAGTTATGTATTGTTTCAGCGCTAGAGAGCTCTAAATTTTATGGCGCGTTATTTTTTCATTGCGGTCATCTGCAATCAAAAAATAAAACGGCCGGAATTTCAAGGATAAAATTCTCTTAAGATTGAAATAAAAATGAAAATTGTCCGATGTACATAAGAAGAAATCGGTAGCGAAAGTGATCAAGTTCAGAGCTCTCTAGTGCTTGAAACATCAGATCACCGCAGGACAAGACCACTCGTATTTTTTGGGCCTAATTAGTTTAGCAAAAACATTTTCATAGATCTTTTTGTGGGCCTTATTCCTCTTTATTACAGAAAAAAGGTTTATGGTTTGATTTTTCTTAAAAATAAATCTTGACGTATATTGCTTACAGATAAAATTTTTGGTTAATGAATTTTTTGACCGATTAATACTTTCTGAACTTTCTAATGCGGATAATTTCAGATATAAACAAGGTTGCTGACGAATGGACTAAATAACGAACCGAGAGAAGATTAGTTAACGACAAATTTCACGGAGACTGAAACCAAGGAAAAGGGGGGACACTCGAATTGTGAATTTTTCTATTTTGAATCGTGAATCGTTCAAATAAATAGGCTGAACTTTAGGCCGCGGAAGTGGGTTTTAGGAAAATGCCATACCAAAAGATCAATTTCATAAAATAACGCAAAATGAATCTTTGGAATAATGCAATTTTAAACAAAACAAAATAACAAGTCTGTTATTCGCTTGAAAATGAAATAAACCGAAACGTTGCTTTTAATAAAAGAATTATTAAAACAGGGACAAATTAGGACGTCGTCGCTGTTTTAAAATTCAAGGCTTCAATTCGCTTGTGAAATTTTGGTCAATTTAATAATTTCATTATTAAAAAATTATAAAATTATTTTTAATAATTTTTATTTCATTTGTAGCGTTTTGCTTTTCGCATTTTCAAGCTAAAAAGTTCATGTTCAAATTCTGAAACTTGTCTTTTTTAGCTTGAAGTGCGAAAAGCGTAACGTTGCAAAAAAAATTAAAATTATTGAAATTTTTATTATCGCTTCGCTCAAATTTNTATACTAAGTTTGGCGGCCAAATTATTTCTGTCGTGAACAATTAAACTATATCTTATATTTATTTCTTTATTTATATTTGTTATCCAATCAGCATCACTGTTTGATTTTTAGTTATGATAATTCAAAAATATTAAATGATCTTTTTTTTTTTAATTAAATTTTCGGATAAATTAATTAAATAAATAAAAAATTTAAATAAATTCTAAATTAAGTTAGTGTTTTTCTTGATTAAAAATCCAGGAGATTTTACCAGAACATCTAACTGGCAAAATAAGCTGCATAGCAAATCAAATTACGTTTCGTATTTTTTATTGCAGCAAATAAAAATAGAATAATTTTTGTTTGATCTCAAAATATATGAAAATGTTTTGTCATTATATAACACAAATCAATTCATTTCCGTCAAATCATATAATTTGCTTGACAATTTGCTTGACAAGTCAAAAGGTGGCGATTTTGGAATATATTATATATAAAATTAGCCTTATTTGACATGTAAAATTTTTCATAATTTTTAGAAATGCTGACATCTGGGGGTTAAATTAGGCAAAATCTAATTTAACTAATACGCCACCCTGATTTAAGGATTAGTACAAATTATAAAAATACAACTTACGTAATAAAAAATTATCTTAATTCGCAGTTAAAAAAAACTCAACGAATATTTTTGTGGTCTTAATTTTTTTTTGTTATCATTAGCTGCGAAACAATTTTCAAATGCTCATTGGAGAAGAATTAAGATAAAATACGAAACCACAAACTAGTTTCTGATAAAATTGAAACTTAGGCAACTTTGTTTCGTTTTTCATATAAAAATCTATTTTTACATTTTTAACAAACTGAAGCAATTGCAGACCACGATGTTTTCTCAAACCAACTTGTTCAGAAAAAATGAGCCAAACTTAAAAAAATATACACAGAATTTCCTAAGTTCAAATCGTGAATTTTTGAGTGGGAAGGACTATTATGATCAGGATATAACTGAGCAAAGTTCAGAAACTATATCAATTTTAAACACCATAAAATTACCGAAAAATTTTAATTTTCCGCCTATATAACGTTTTGACATCAATGTTATTGAAATTTATTCCAGACTACAACTGCGGCTAAAACAAGCCCTCGGGTCGTAAAAAATT
>SCLH01000250.1:176068-225617 GCA_004367855.1 Oikopleura vanhoeffeni | reverse complement strand
AAAAATCCTTGTAAACCAGCCAGCTCATAGTAACTGTGATGAGGGCTTGGTCTGTCGCTCAAAAATCGTAGTATAATTGTGTCGTGAAATATTGTGATGTCTCAGGTGTCCCGCCGAGAGGGTAAAAAACGGGCTGGTTGGTGTAGTGGAATCGTGAGAGGTGCTGCAGTGGGTGACTTTAAGGGGGTAGCTGTGGCAGCCGGTAGTTTTAACCCTTAAGGGCCGTTCATGCGTTTCGTTTTTCAACCAACAGAAAATTGGGGTGGTGCGTCGCTATGCGAGCCATCTTATAGAACGCTACGAATGCGTCAATACCACTCTAACACAGCAAAAACAGATAAAAAAACACATAAACCGAGAGGCGTTACCCCTTGAACCCAGAGAAAATCCCGGCCGCGTGCGGGTTAAGAGAAAATATTCCGGGCGAAGATGAGGATACCCCTCGCGATTGGGGGCCTCTTGGCAGCAAATGCCCTTGAAATTGACCGCCAAAATAACGATAAATCAGGAACGGATTTTTTATTGCCCCGATTTCCCGCAGCGTTGCAGAATTTTTTTCATTTTGAAATTTATAATTAAACAAATATTTTGCAGGGCGCGCGAGGAAAAAAAATATTAATCCGAAAAATTAGAGCTGAAGAAAAATTCCGATCTGTCCGCAGAGTGTCCCGTAGGCAATTTTAGGTAAGTTACTCAGCTGGTGATCAATCTTAATTTTGGTGTTCACATAAATGACTATTAGTTAAAGGACGATTATTGTCCAATTATTTTTAAGAGGGCGCTTTATATAAGCCGGATTTAGCGTACAAATTCGTCGTGTGCTTTTTTTGTATTTTGGCATGAGCAAAAGAGGGGTCTCCCGCTGCGCTATTTTTCGAAATTTGATAAGGGGGTGCCCTCCTTAAATCGAGAATTGTACTGGATTGATTGGCTAGCACGCTGGGCCAGTGTGAGAGTTTTTTGGCTCGATTCTCTCGAGTATTTATTCCCAGAACATACGCCCCTAGGCTCCAAAATGGGCCATTTTCCCCCAGAGTTTTATTGTGTTTAAGGGGGTTGTCCCAGGATCTGACACCGCCAAAAACGGCCTTGAAAAAAAACGCCATAATCCACGTGATGTCGTATCAGAGGTGTCCGGACCCAAAATCAGGGGAGCTGAATGGGCTGATCAAATCAGCCTTACTCCAGGCCAATAAATTAAAATCAAAAGAAAAATGTACTGAAGAAATTTAATATAAAATGTCATGCGATTTCATGATAAAACGATCAAATTACCACTTGAATCACTTTCAAATCGAAAATTTTAAAATCGATCATTTTGTACTAGCCCCTAGCCAGTGACCCGTTTCTATTACGGGTAGATTCACGCGCGCATTTTCATTCGTTTAAATAAATACGGCTTAGTTTGAAATTTTCAAATCCTATTTTTGAAAAAAAAAATTCGTCACTAGAATTCCCATTATAACCTTCAGTTTTTTCATAAAAATTGTATCCTTCGTTTGTTTTGCAGACAAATTTATTGGAAGATTATACACGTTGCGCAGACTTTTAGGATCTCGAAAAAATTGTAATTTTTTCCGATAAAAACTTTATTACTAAAAAAATTTTGTTCAAACTTATAAGTTCTGACTTTGTTTATATTTTTAAAAGAGTAATAATATTTACACAAAACGCTATTGAATCGTACCGGTTACAGCTTTATTTGCACGGCTAATTTACAAAAGGTTGTTTTAAGCATTAGTAAGGCTGCATTACTGAATAAATATTTTTTAAGTAAATCAAGCAAAAATTTTATGATAATTTGCTGAGAAGCCACTCTTCCTTAATTATAGATATATTGTTGAACTGGAATATGCGCCAAAATTCTATGATCATAACAAAACGGCAATAATCGGATTTAATCATCGTTTTTTATGTAAAATCAGACAAATAAACTCAGAAATTCATGAATATTTAGTTCAAAAGGCTAACCTAAAAAATTTAGTCACCGGTAATTTTTGCATAAATTTCCCAGTTTATTAGGAATGTCACTAATTTCCTAATATGTTTGATACAATACGTCTTGTAAATATTTCCTTAGATAAATTGAAGTTGAATTTGATTGGTTCAAAAAGACGTAGGTTCCATATTTAATAACAAACTTTAAATTAATAAAAAATACGCATTTTTTCGTTGCGGTTATGCGCTTATTAACTTCACATGGAAATTATATTTTGTCACGATATCAAACTCACGGTACCGAATAAAATTTCTGGTGACCCCTGGTCACAAATATAAAGTAATAAAACATTTTTGCAACGGCAGTGCTGCGTTAATTATTTAAATTTGCCTATGTAACAACGCACGAACTTTGAGAGGTTCTCGAAGCCATTTGCGGTCACAGCAAGGTATCTTTCACAAAATGTGTGACCTCAAATGACCTCTTTGATATTTGAATGAACTTTTGCAGTTTCTAGTGGCCTATTTTCACCTCAATAAGTCAAAGTTATAAAAAAATGATGAAAATAAACAAATCAATTAATTTAGAAAATAAACATTTAAGCCAGGATTAAGCCAGGATAATAAAAGCTAAATTTGAACGCTGTGTTCAGATCTATGTTCTTGTGTTAATATTTATCAGTCTATACACATTTCTGTATAACTTATTAATAAACAAAATTTTAGTATAAACATAGTGTATTTTGACTTATAATATTTGTATGTTATGCCTTCACTGAGCCAAGATGATATCATCAGATAATCTTATTTCTCCAGAAATTTCAGATTTTTTTCGTCAGATGAAAATCAAATTAGGTTTGCCCAGATGTACACTTTTAGTGATAAACCGGATCTTACGGGTTAAATCGAATTATCATTTTACGAGTGAATGAGATTTTTCAAGATTAAATGTTATATTTTTTGTGAAATTCTTTCAATAGTCAGAGCACCTGTGTACTGTTTTAAGAAACAGAAATTACGCTTCCTGCAATAAATTCAATCTGGTTTTACGAAGTAGACATTTTGGTCGACTTTTGCAAAAAATAATAATATTAAAAACATCATTTCGAAAAAATACAAATTTTGAGTTCATTTTTATTAAACAAACAAACCGGCTTCAATGCAAAAATAAAAACTTAAATCAAAAATTTAAAATTTCCTAAATTTTTATTTAATTTGTACTGCTAATTTCCGCCTTAGTTTTATATTGAAAGATCGACATTTAAGAAAATCAGTCAAAATGTAAATAATATTTCCGGTCGTTTCATGATTTTCAAAAGTTGAAACTACTTTGTCAAAATATCTATCGTTGAATTTTCAAGATTTTTCGATTTGTTTTTAGATTCTGAATTAATTCAAACCGCGGTTACCCGACGCATATATAGAACGGACGGCGAGTTCGTTCCCTACCTATCAAATCGGACCATTTATTTGGACAAAATTTTTTGGTACTAATAGTGAACTTACAGCATGTTACATTTTTGCTTGCGATCTTAGTTTTTTTGCTAGAAACTGATTAACCGTTTATTGGTAAATAAGACTTTAAATTTGTTAAACACCTACGTGTTTGTAAATTCCAAAGTTTTGATTGGCGGAGGTGAGCTAAAACAAAAAACTTAGATCGCAAGCAAAAATGTGATATGCAGCATATGCTGTATTATAAATAATAATTATTTTAACTTTTATATACTTTAATTATCATTTTACTTAGGTTGTTCAAGGCCAATAAAAAAAATACGCAATTTATAGCTTTTCATAAAATCAGAAACTGTTAAATACTTAACATTCCCGAAGAACTACGTTTTTTTTAAGTTTTAGCAATTTTGAAGTCTTGGCTCCATTCTGATTAGTTTTAATTTAAACCGATGAGAATCGTTCATTCCCATCTAGTTTTCACTGTATTTTTATTGCTAATTGTGAATATATCGAAGATAGTTAATCAGCTTCAAAACTGTGACGTCAGAAAAGATAGTGACCAACTTATTAATTTTGTCAACTTATTTTACGAATCGTGTGATTTGATTGGTCACTATCTTTATTGAAGTCACAGGTATGAGTCATACCGTATGACGCTGAGTAACTATTCATACCGAAGTATAATCTTCGGTATATCCTAAATAAAGATTCCTAATATATATATTTTATAATTAAGTTTTGCTTTTTTCGTCATAGAAAAACAGGAAAAATGTTTTGACCTCGGACACTCTAATTTTACTAAGAAACAGTGTGTTTTATGTAATAAAATTGATGTAGAGATAACCTGAGATTCTATGTAGAATAGGTATTTAAGGGACCAGACAAAATATAATTTCGCTGTTATCGCTAAGCGCTTTTCGAGTGCGCTTTTGCTATACCGGTTTCCGTTCTAAGGATACTAAGCGCATTTCCTATGTTTTTTCTTCGGCACTTTTTGACAGTTCTAACATTTTTGTTATTTCATAACTATTACGATTTTTAAATTGTTTAAAAAGATCGAGCCCAATATTCTAAAGTTTTGAAAGTACCAATTTTAACGGATTTTGATGATGTAAATGGGATCTTTTTTGACCGCGTGAAAAGTCCATTTGTATTTACCAAAACATTTTTCAGTGGCCACGAACTGTATAAATGTGATCGTTTAGAAGAGTGACATAATCATCACAAAAGTCAGCTAGTTTTTCTTATATTTTTTAAGCTTTTTGGAGCCGTACCAATTTTTTTAATTCACTCCTTTGGCATCTGTGTTGCAAAGTCAAAACATATTTTTCCGTAAATAAAATTAGGGATACCGCCTTAGATTTTTAGAAGTGACGGAATAGTAAACTTTCTGTAAAAAATAAGCAAAAAATATTATGAATAAAAGCATCTTTGTTTATAATTAATTTCATTTTCCATTAACTGCTAAAGGCGATAAGTGTTTTTCTGCACAACTATACTTAACTTTTCTATTTTTACGAAATAATTCGCGAGAAACGTCAAAATGACATTGAAAAAATGCGTTTATTTTCAATTATTCAACTTCTGAATGTACTTTTATGCTGCAGTTGTGTCAAGAAATTCATTATTTTGATGAATCATCCTTTTACGAATAAGAGACTTTCGGAGACGCAAAAAAAATTAAAACGACCTAAAGGTGCAAAAATGATCAATTAAGAAACTTTTAATTGAAATGTGTTATAGGGTTCGCAATTTTATTTTCACAAATTTCATTTTAAAAATTATACGACTTTTAAAAAAATTCATAATTTTATTTTGGATTTTTGTCAAGATAGGTGTCCATTTGCACAAGTTTAATAAATTAATCTTGGTTTGCAAAAAATGACAAAACTTAAATTTTTAAAATTTGTTTTGTCCTAAAGTTGACACGGGAAATAAATTATGATATGTTCTAAGAAATCATGCATAAAATAATCTATGCAAAAAGATTAAAAATTTCACCAGGAAAGTGTTCAAAAACGCAAAACTGTTTTTTAAATTGCCTATTTTTTGGCTTGAAATGATAGGCAAAAATTTTTCGAAAAAATGTTGATTTTCGCCGTTCTTTCCTTAGTATATGATGCCTGACATTAATGAATTTTGAATTGGGCTGCATGCAATTTGTGCGTGTTCATAATCTTTAAAAAAAACTTTAATTATTCAAAGTATAAATAAAATATTATTGAAGCATTTTTATAAAAAAAATGTTTATTTGATACAAATCGTATTATACCGTATAAGTTATATCTACTACGGCACTTGGTGAGCCCCAGCAGCTGGGGGCTTTTATGCCACTTTTTCAGCCAAACTTTTTATATAATTTGGCTTTTGAAAACTACTCATCCGATTAAGTTTTTAGATAGCTCTAACTGAGCACAAATATCTAGTGAATAATAAAAAAATTGATCCGAATCGGATCATTTTAGACTTTTTTATGAGATTGTATTTTATTGAAATTGTTAGATAATCAGTTTTTGTTAAAAAATTGAAAACAATGGTCTGATTCGGACCATTTTTTATTTTTTTTTCTCTTAATATTTGAGCTATCTAAGAACTCAATTGGATGAGTCGATTTCAAAAGCCGAATTAAATACAAATGCTGGCTGAAAAAGTGGCATAAAAGCCCCAGCAAGTACCGTAATAGATATAATTCAAGTTTTTAAGGAAGTCACAATATTATCGTTTTTGCTTACGTATATAAATTAATGCTTTTGATTGATAATAAAAGCTCATTGTATAATTCATGATAAGTAGTGTTAATGAGCGCATAACGTTCTTTATTTATTACGACTGCGGTTTTGAACGATGCATACTTTAGATGCACATTAGGAATATTGACCGACTAAAAAAGTTAAGAACATATGAAAAAAATTGCGTATATCGGACAATTTTGTATTAAGAAGTTATACAGAACGGTTTATGTCGAATATTATACTTTGGTTACCTTTTAACTGTGAATTCAGAAAAAATAGTGACCAATCAAATAACACGATTGTCAATTTATTTTAAAAATCGTGTGATTTGATAGGTCACTATCTTTTCTGACACCACAGTTTCGACACGTGAGTGAGAAAGCTTACCAGAGGATAATCGTCGATATACAGATTAATTGTATGTAACACAGGGATTCGAACTCGATACCACTGGTACGGAGATATTCGACTGGAATTATTTAACTGATGATTTAAAAACCTGCATTTAATTTCATTTTCACTGAAAGAAATCAAAAATTTAGCTTTAGTAATAATGAGGTTGTAAAGATCATTTCACATACAGTGGGTAACCACAAATTTCCGGGTCGACCCAAAACCATGGAAAGCCTCTAAAATGGACTCTCGGGCAGCTGGAGGTTGCCGCGTTGTGCAAATATCGAGCTAAAATGGACATTCTCGCGGGGGTTCATAAAACAGCTTCAGCTCATTATCTTTTAGGTTTTCGAAAGTAATTAGATAAAAGATTTTTTCTTTGAAAGTCTCGCCACTAAACTTCCGGATTTCCTATGAATACCAAACTAAAAATATTTTAAATTATTAAAATTTATAATGAATCGAATAATCGAAAATAAAGTAGTACCGTATTTGGATCGTTTAAGGGGGTTCTATAGGCAAAATGGACTTTTTGCAATTCCTTATTTCTCTCGGCATAGACATAGGAATTGAATAAACACTTCGATAAGTTAGTTCGTAATCTCTGGAAACGTTTTTTATATTTTTAAGATAGCATGTTGAACCAACCGGTAAATGAGGTTAACCAGGAGCAAAAATTTCTTGAAAAGCTGTATTTTTTTTCGTCCTATTTAGGAAATGTTTCAAAATTTGACATTATCTGCGAAATTCAAAGGCGGAAAAAACTGTTGTTCCCTTTTTAATTTTCTCACTAAAGTATCAAAGCTGGCGAAAAGGACGTTTTTTTCTTTTTGGCCACGGAAAGTTGTATTTTTTTTTCATGCTACATGGCAAACTATTTTCCGTGCACTATAGTTTTTCGTTAATATGTTAACAAAACTGTTGTGCCTGATTTAACGATTTCATTTTTTAACTCCCAGGAGTACGATTTGAAAATTTATTTTTGACATCCAATTCGTCCAATCAGTTTTTTTTAGACCAAACGATTCGTAAGTTGAATGTTTTTGGAAACGGTATTATAAACTATGACCAAATATTTAACCGTTCGAGCGTAGAGCAGATAAGATTTTTTTATTTTCGACACTCAGAAAAATTTTAATATTTTTTCCGAAATTTTGGTAATTTTTTACGATTTTTTGAGTTTATATGACTAAAAACGCCACGTTGAGTTCAAAAATCATAAAATCAGACCTCTAGCTCTTTTAAGTTCAAAAGATCCGACTTGCCTATAGAACCTTCATAAACATATAACTAAAATCAAAATAAGCTTGTTTCAAATTTTATGAAAAAATTCCAGATGTTAAATTTTCAAAAATTTTTATTTCTTTTATAATACAACCTACGTGGAGATAAAATATTTAAATCCAGTCAAAATAATTGTCAGTACAAAAGATATGGGCTGCCAATGAACCCCACACCCTTACAAAGCCAATAATGTAGGGTCCTACAAAACCCGTACATTTTATCATTACGAAAGCAGGACAAAAAAAACTCGATCGAGGAATCTTTTGTTTCAATAGCATTATTAAAGAATTAGATTCGGTTCAGAAAAATATTATTTTTTCCTTCGATGTTTTGTTCCTGCATTACGGGGAGTTGATTTTCGGATTTTGAGCCTATGTTCCTTCCGTAAAAATTATTCGAACCGGGACATAACAATCAATGTGAGATTAGCCAAGTTTTAGGAAACGTGTTTTGTGATGCATACCAGTTGAAATAAAATTTATTGGTATCTAGGCAGAATTTTCTCTAGAGTAAATATCGAAATTTTCATTCAAGTTCACATCGAAAAATTGAATTAGCATAAAGTTGAATTTAACCCATCACTATGTCCACAGTTGCTATTATTCACCATATTTACTCGAAAAGCATAATAGAAGAAAAAAGCCATTATCTGCTTTTAAGGGCAACATAACATTTTCATCAAAAATCATGAGTTTTCAAAACAAAATTTTTGACTTATTTATACTTTATTTTGATTTATAGATATAAATCCACAGCGACAAAACTTATACGATAGGACAGATTTTTGTGCATTGTTTAGACAGAGATACAGAATGTTGGAGAAACTGTGGACGGCTTCACGTGATCTGTTACACCTTGCTTTTCTCACTAGTATTTTCTAAGAACTCCAAAATTCAAATTCTAATTGAATGTCCGAATTGCAAGAATATTGACTGTTCCAACTTCCTTAGCAACAAATTAAAATTCCAACTGATTAGCTTTCTGGAACAACCTTCAAAGATTAAGCCACAGTTGGGCTTCTGAGTGTCCTTGGCGAACTTTTGTATATATGCTCACGAAGGGTATATTGTTTATTTTTTTTTTTTTTTTTTTATTTAAAAAAAGATGATTTAGGGTCAAGACAAAACCCGTATCTTTTATACATTACTAAAGGCGGGACAAAAAAAATTAGGCAATTATTCCCTTTTCCTCCAGTCACCACAAATCGCCTCAGTTTTTCGCAGAGTTCTCTTGGGGCAATTTTTGATAACCCACTCTATAGTATTAAATCTAGAAATTCAATAAAATGAAACCCAGAATGTAAAATAATTTATCCGAAATTCGAGAAAAATGTACAAGATAAAATATTGTACAGATGAAAATATGTAAATCGCAATGTCAGGTAATAAAAATGAGAAATATTGACCTTTAAAATAGATAAAAACACACCTTATATCGTTATCGTTAACATCCTGAGTGGCCCACTTTTTACCGCTTGTCGTGGCATTTTAAATATCAGTTTTGGACATGATTTGATCACTTTGAAGAACATAACTTTTTCCCTTTTCCCATCAACTTGAATTGAGCATTAAATTTGATTTAATTTCATTGTGGCCAAAAGGGCTTAATTTTCGGGACATGAAGGTTCTAATGCGTTTTCTGGAAATATTTCTTAAATTACCGCGAAATTGTTCTGAAATTTTTCTATCGAATAAATCTTTTGAAAGTTGGGCGAATCAAGCAATAGATTCGATAGGAATTTTATAATTTACCGCAGTATTTTGATGTAAAAATTTAAACTATGATTGAAACTATTATTTCAAATTTTCATTCTACTATAAAAAGAAGTTTTGCTTGAAAATTTTAAGCTCTGTTAAATAGTTTTCAAAATTTATTTGAATAGAAGGGATAGATAATTTATAGTTTAACTGGTCTTTCAGGCCCGAGTTCTTTGGTGTGTACATTCCAGCAGCGGGGAATAAGGTGATAAGAGCAGCCAATTAAAAGCGCTAAAGTTTTCCCGCAATTCCCGGCAAACCCTTTTATCCAATCAATTTGCTTTTAGAAGCAAGTGATTAATGAGGGGGTGAAATAATTTTCCACGCTCGATCTTGAAAGTATGAAGTTGATTGTATAAAAAAATAAAAATAATTTGATTTTGTTTCCATAAAATAGCTTATAAAATTAGCCTGATTTGACACTCAATTTGGTTTCACTAGAATTTTCTTTAGAAACATAAACAAAAAAAGTCTAATTTGCCACTCAATTTGGTTTCAATGAAAAAACGTATAACTTTTAATTTTTATAAAAATTTAATTATGGGTGTTTTTAAGTGTTGCGTTATGAAGTTACTTGAGAGGAAAACGTTGACACCACACATTTAAAATTTTATTTCTTCATTTCGTTAAATTATACAGAAAATTGAAATATATAATTAGTTCCTAAAAAAGATTAAAAATCACCATTTCGGAACTCTTTAAAAATAATGATATAAATTTCAAAGCGATTATATTTCAATCATTCGTTTGACCAAATTTAATCTTGGGAACTCCCGGGGCAATAATTAAAATATTCGGTTAAAAGGTCTTTTCACCTAATTCCCAAATACTTTAGCGGGTAGCCGCAGTTCTATTACTGAATGTCATGTCGGAAATTTTTCGGTAAGGTTCCGCTTCCGGCGAACGTTAACCTTTAGGAAATGATGTTTCTAAATCATAAAAGTGACAGTTTAGCCGGCTTAAAAATAAGCTTTTCGTGAGGAAATTGATCAAGTTAGTAATTGAACAATTGATTTTCGGCAAGTCAAAAAAATTATTTTTCAGCAAGTCATTTTCACAATTTAATTTCGAAGATCCTTTTCCCAACCTGAGTCCATCTTAAAATTGCATACTATCTGTATTTTTTTTCTTTGTATAGCGCGTGTTCGAATCACACTGATGTTGTTTTAGTGATTCCACACCGATCAACTTTGGCGGTCCAAATATCAAGCACCCTTGCCTATAATCATACTCAAGACAAACACTAAGACAACATTAGTGGGATTTGAAACACGCCGCGTTATAGAGATAGTAAGTCATTTTTAGATGGACTTAGGTTGAAAAAGGATATGAAAAAGGCTTTATCCTAAGTTATTTATATTTTGAATGACAACCGGAAGTGATATTTTCGCCTGATTTGAATTCGCCTCTACGCTCACCTTGCGGTCACCCAATACCCCTTGTTTATAATACTGTCTCCAGGATGATTGTGTATTTTTTGGTAGATTCAAATCATTTAAATATCACTTCCGGCACCGGAAGCTGTATTTACAAGTAAATTTTGATAAATCGGAAATCTGATAACGTTTCAAAATCCCTATCTAAAGAAAACTTTTTGCTTTCAAGTCTGCTAATTGGATTATTGTCACGGACATTTTAACTCTCATGAAAAGATTTCTTCACGATTGACCTCATTTTAAACCTGCAAAATTGTAAAAAAAATACAATCAAGTCGATGTCTTTTGGTAGAAGGTATTATTTTTAGACTAATGAGTCATCTTGAGAAAAAAGGGCAAAAGTTGACGAATGAGCGCATAATTAGCTTGGATATTTCTTATTATGAAATAAAATCTGTGTCAAAAATTAAATAAAATAAGTGAAAAACATGCCAAAATAAATAAGACTTGATTTTTAATGGTCGATTAATCAAATTAATAAAATTAAGTCAGAAAGGAATTATTTTTTAACCTCATCAAAAAGCTAGGTCATTGGTTGATGAGGTAATCTACGTAAGAAATACCTCGTTTTGAAAAGCCAGTTCACTTCAACTGCATTGTAGATTCTACATTGTAGAAGGTCAAAAGAAGACTTTTTGCCCAACTGTTTTAAAAATACAATTTTTCAAATATTTTCTTAAATACTCAGGGCAAATAGCAGCAAAAATGTTTGTTATTATTAATCATTGGTATGGAAATAACTTGGTAAATACAGATTATTATACTTCTCAGTATAATATTATTATTTTGAACAATTTTTTTCGTGTAAAGTGAGTTGAGTTTAGCTTGTCCCGGCATGCGATAAATAGTTCAAAATTAATAACCACGTAAACCTAAAAGCTGAGTCTCTATTTTTTCAATTTAAACTTTTGCGGACTGTTCACCCTGCCAAACCCTGCTAAATCATTGGGCAACAAAAATAGCGCCAATAATATTTTGCTGATCAAGCCGAGTATTTGCGCGCAATCTATATTTTGTCCAATCATTTTTCAGAATAAATAGTTTTTTTCAAAACACCAATAACCTTTTAGCGGTCAGCAAAACGCTCGAGAAATCCGTTTATTTGGGGGCTGAGCTCCCCCTGCATAATAGAGTTTCCTTTGAGGTCCAAATGAATTTCCTAACAAGTTTAAGAAGGGTTGGGTGATTTTGGTGGTGTCCCTTTTTGGCTTCCGGGCATCGAGATTATGTTATAAAAAGCGCGTAAGATGACAGTTTAGCTCCTGATTATAGCTCATCTGTCGTTATTACCCCCTTAAGAGGGTGAAATTGAATTTGAGCCAAATATTTAGTTAACATTTTTGACCTGGACACACAAAGCGCCCATTTTGATCCAATTATGATCAGTCAGAATCGATAAGGTTCACTATTCGCAAATTTTTAATATCGTTTATAACCCAATTTGTGAAAACAAAAGGTAATCTTTAGGCCGAACTGCTATTTTGACGCTTTTGGAGGCAAAAATGCTAAATAATCGAACCTTTGGGATGAGTAAGCTTAGGAATTATTTCACAGCTTTTCCAATAAACATTCTAGTTGAAAATGGACGTTCTTTTCAACGCCTCGGATGACGTCTTCGATATGTTTCTAATTTTTTTGATAACCATTTTTTATAAGGAAGTACTGATATCTCGATAAAAAAATCGGCCAAACAGTCAGAAACTATTTTCATCAGCCAACTTGTAGAACTACTTTTCAGCTTGCGAACAAAAATATTAGTTTGTTTAGTTACACTCCTGGATATGTAATCTTTACCATGCAATCTTTTGGAAACGGATAGCTATCTCCTCTTGTTTTAAAATAAACCGAAATTTTTACATAGCTTGTATAATTAGTAGACCAAACTTATGTAGGAACGTTTTTCTATTAGAGGCTAAATTTTCTATAGAATATGTAATTAATCACTTTTTTCGTCGGAAAATTTATCTACTCCAAGGTCAAATTTTTGAATCCGCCAAAATTTTGGCAAAAGCTACAACAGAAGAAGTTAAAACTTCTATAGGAGCGTTTTTTTTTGAAAATACGACCCAAACCTCGAAATATTCATTTTTAAATTCACTTGAAAAAAATTGCTTCGATTTGCACCTGGTTAACCACGGTTGAACACGAGTCCCTTAGTTTTATTTTGAAAGATGCAGAATCTGGACCTTATTAAGGAAAAATTTCATATTCTCCAATAATCTGAAAAATAGTCGGAATTAATTCTGTGGGAGTAACTTTTTTCAAATTTTGTACTTCAAATGTAACCGATTTTTCAAGTTTGGCTAATTTTGTAACGCATGTCCGACCACGAGTTAAATGGAAATTGAATTGCATTTGACAAGGTCGAAAATGGCTACTGGGAGCATTTTCACTTTCGTTCCCTTTCGCTTTTTCACACCCCATGAGACCTGTTTTGACGGTGTGGTTAATGCGCAAATTTAATGAAAATGTTTTGGTATGATTCAACCGCAAATTCGGTGCTATAATTAAGTAAATCTTTCTGTAAAAAAACGATGAAGATATTTGAATTCAGAAACGCGTGGATTAACTGACCATTTAAGGAGGTGACCGAGTTATGACTTGACATTTATCCTGCTTAAAATTTAATAAAATGTGAACCTTCAAATTTTGCAAGAAAATAAGATATTCGTAAGATGTCGAAAAAATTTAAGAAGCGATCACGTATATTTAATTTCCCGTTTAACTTTTACAGTCACTTCAAGCCAAGTAGTTGACGAATGCCCTCCAGTCGCACGTTAGGACCACTAATAATAACACTAAACTTTTGAGAGTAATCCTCAAAAAATTCGAAAAAAAAAATTTATTACAGCATGGTCCAAAAAATCACGTGACCGTAGAATCAGGAAATAATGTTGGTCAAAAAAGTATTGTTTTTTCAAAGAGTACTTAAATCACCTTTAAAAATTGAGGAGAAACTTCCTGAGTTTTTGAGACTTTTTTTCCGCTAAAGAAAAATCGACAAATAATAACGTGACCTTAAAACCAAAGAATAGGACTGTATCTGTGTCGTTATTAAATTTCATTTTCTTCAACAAATTTTAAGTCTTAACTCCTAGGTGTCGTGATGGGACATGTGTAGACGGTAAAGCTCGCTGCGATGGTATATCCGATTGCAAAGATGAATCCGATGAAAAAAACTGTGACGACAGACTTCAAGAAAATTTAAATTCAAAAGAGAGAATAAGAAGGCAGGACGATTTCGATTATTTGGATTTCTTTGGCACCACCGCCAACCCTTTATTTTTCGGTGCGGGAACGACCGGCGGCATATTTTTCGATATGGATATGACCTCGGGGATGCCTGACTTTTTTAACGAGCCCCAAACTACCGATTCCGGGTTTTTCGACGATTTCGGGATCGGAACGACAGAATCGTCACTATTTGATATGGGGCAAACAACAGAAGGTTTTGATATGTTTGGAGTGGGCACAACTGTACCCTCTGATTTTGGCTTTGGCGTGGGGACCACGGAAGGTTTTGATTTTGCTTTGGGCACAACAGAAAGTTTAGATTTTGGTTTGGGCACGACTGAAAGTTTGGATTTTGGTTTGGGAACGACAGAAAGTTTAGATTTTGGTTTGGGCACCACAGAAAGTCTGGATTTTGGTTTGGGCACCACAGAAAGTTTGGACTTCGGTTTGGGCACCACAGAAAGTTTGGATTTTGAATTGGGCACGACGGAAGGCTTCAATTTTGAATTAGGCACGACAGAGAGCTCATTTCTAGATTTTCCTGATTCGACGACAAACTCAGATTTTCTCGGTAATTTAGGCACTACCTTAGACACCCTAGATTTTGATCAAGAAACTACGCCAGCCCTAATGTTTGGCGCTGCAACCACAGAAAGTAGTATTTTAGAATTAGGCACCACAGAGTCGTTTGAAATTCTAGAACAGACGACGGCTAGTGAGGATTTCCCCACCATTCAGGCTACCACGGTTCAAGGTAGTATTTATGCGGTTTTTGAGTGAATTTTGCTTGCATTTACGAGGAGAAAATTGAGAAATTACGTTTAGACTGAAAATAATTCTTGCATTTTTTGAAATAATTTTGGTTTAATTTTATTTTTTAATAACCAAATTTTGCACGGGCAAGTTTTTCAGTTCAAAAATGTAATCAAGGAGCTTTGAAGGGTATGCGAAAAAATATATATGTAATATACTGTCATAATTAGTCAATTTTTAATTGAAAAAAAGAAAGTTTTTACTGTTTTTCTTCGTATAGACTTTTCTTATGAAAAATTAAGACAGTATTTTTATCAAGCTATTAATCAAAATTTTTGAGTTTCGAATCGAAATTTGCGCGATACCCTGATAATCCACTCAATTTAAGGGGTTACTGTTTACTTTGAAAGATTTTCTTGAAGATTTTGACTTATTCGTTCAAAAATCACAATGTTGGTCTCGCTAAATGAAAAATTATTTTTCTCACTAAATACACATCCGATTACTAAAATTATTTTTGAAAAAATAAATGATTGCACACAGGTTCAATCTGATGGAGCGAATTATCTCCAGCTGATTTAGTTCAAAACATATTATTTTTATCATTTGGACAAAGTCACTTCGAAAAATCAGCTGGGTTAGTCTAATCAAAAAGTTAGTGATCGGACATTTAGTAAATGAAAAAAAATCTTTTAATTTTTGGCCTTTGAAGTCTCCGGGTTGCCGAACTTGAAATTTCATTAAACGTATTCAAAGTGAACTTTACCCTCTTAACATTTGAGCTTATTATTATATGTAAGCTAAATGTTGGGTTTTTTTGTTGAACATTTAATCGAATGTTGTATTTTGTTGTGTTGGAGACATTCCAATAAGAAGCTCATGTTTATTGGTTCAGCTTTTTAATTTTTGCTAAAAATAAGGTAGAAGATGCCTTCCCTTATTTTTTGTATTTTCTGCTGACTAACAATTTTTATTACTTGAAAAATCAGAGGAAAAGGTCAAAGACTGGAATATTTAATATAAAAAAAACTTTTCGTCTACCAATTATTTTTACTTCACGGGTTTAATCAGCCAAGTTGTAATTTCACGGTTTACCATTTATTTTGAGACCTTCAAGTTTGAATTTGAGGTCGTCTAAATTGAATTGTGTAAAAAACGTGTTATTAATAACGGACTCGTCGAGTCCGACTCGATGATTTTAAAACGAATTTTTGGCTTGTATTATTCATTTAAGCTTTACATTGATAAAGTTTGGCAATAAAAAATATATTTTTTGACATATTTTTAGTTGATTTCTACAAAAGCTATAAAGAGCATGAGGTGTATAAATATTTTTAAATGTGAGAGCTGAAGAGGGATTTTAATTCATCAAGAATCTTCATTGATCAAAAAAAACTATTGGTCGAAAAAAGTATTATTGGTCAAAAATAATTGATTAAAATTTATTAATAATAAAATATAAATTACACGTAATTTATTATGACCCATTTGTTTGGATTGACACTGCTTTACAACATTAAAAAGGGTGGTGAATACTTTTTTGAATTAATTTGCTAGTACAAAAGCAGACCTTCAAGGACCTTTCGAGATTATTGTATCAATTTGAAATGACCATAAAACAAAACCTTGAGGTCCATTTTTTAGGAACGTATTTCTAACTATAGATAAATTATGTCAACATCGGTCGATAAAGAGTAATAACATGTAACATTTTTGCTTGAGATCTGATTTTTTTGAATACATCTAAATGCTCATCGACCAATAAACCGTGTCGATCAGTTTCGAGCCAAAACTTAGATCGCAAGCAAAAATGTAATATACTGTATTTTAAGATTTTGCTCTCTAGCGACCTTTGTAGACATAGTGAGTCTATGCTTGCAAATACATCTACATGTACTTTGATAAAAATAACATCCAAAAAATGTTATAAGAAAATGTTCCAAAAGATTATTTGTGACACTTTTTTTTTTGACTAATTTAAGTTTTTGATGAAGTAATCCCCCCCCCCTCAGATCTGCGGTATTAATTATAATATTTAAATTATTGAGAAATATAAATTTTTGATAGGGTTTCGATTTTGCTACCAAACCCTTAGGTAGAGTAAATTTAGTATGTTTACGTCGAGCCAGAGTTTAGCTCCGGTTATAGCTTTCGGCTGCGTAAAAAATGATTTATTTTCATAAAAACTTGAAAAAAATTCAAAATCTCCTTAAATTGACTGCCGATGAAATAGTGTTAAATCAGGTGTGTTTTTGTACGTTGTTACCTCGCACGACACCGCTCGTCTCTCATGCCGGGTACACCCTTAAAATCAGTTGATGATGCTAGAAAAAGGTCGAGTTCATTGAAAATAAATACAAATCTGTGGTTTGCGAGTTAAATAATTAGACATAAATGTAAATTATGGTGTTTCTTATCAACTCTGTATTTATTTTAATATTAACCCGCAGAACTCTCGACGTCGAATTTGCCGCAGTATTATTTTTAGCTCTCAGCCGGTGGATTTGAAAAAGTTCTTATCATTTTTAGCTTTTAGATAAACAGTTCGATAAAAATTACAAGAGAGAATTATCGTAAAAATAATTTGGTGTCAATTTTCAAGCGATAAAAATAATTTAACTGAAAGAAAATTTGATTTATTGGTGTCATATTTCTTAAAATAATTTGTGTTATGACTCATTTGAAGGATTTTTATTGAACGCATTCAGTCAAATTGGTCATTTTTCATAACATGATAAAATTTCAGTTCAAGGATATTTTATGAAATATGACTCCACAGACAAAAGTCACATTCGAACAAATCGGTTTAAATTAAATTTCCCAAAGCTTGGAAATTTAAACACATTTATATTCGACGCCTAATTAACCGAAAATTTTTAGACGATCTGCTCTTGGGCACCACTGCCGGAATTGATTTTCCCGACCTCCAAACCACCGCAGGTTTCCCAGATTTTTTTGCACAAACAACAGAAGAATTTACATTTGATGTACTACCTACTACAGTACCAGATATTTTCCCAGACATAATCCTAACTACAGAAGGTTTTCCTGATTTTCCTGATATTAAAACGACTATGGATTTTGGGGTAGAGCCAACTACTGCAAATTTATTCGATATCGAACCAGCTACTACAATGAGTTTATTTGGAGATCAACAGACTACAGAGGGTTTCGATTTTGACGATATTCAGACTACTACGGCCACTTTTACAGCTCCTCAGACTACAGAGGCCTTTGATTTTCCTCTACAGACAACGACGGCGGAAGAAATTGACACAAACTCTTATTTCTTATGCAGAAATGGAGAACAGATTTTGGAGGAATTTGTAAGTACAGTTGTTAGTTGTTAATTGCGGCTTAAGAGGGTTCTGGGTGCTGGATTGCATGCAAAAATTATCTTTATTTGTTTGTTAAATTGAACAAATAAATACAATTTCCGGTTAAATCGCCACTGAGAAATCAATTGCGATTAATAAAAATTAAGTAATTTGACTGTCTGTTTTTAGAGTTTCAACCAAAATCAGCATATCACCTAAATATGAACAAACTGAAATTTGAATAGCGAAATTGAATTCTTCGTCAAAAACTGATCTAGAAACGTATGTTTGAAAAAATCTGACACTATTATTAACAGAAATCAGGCCTCTTATTGTTTTTTATAATATTTACATGCTGCTTTTATGTTTATAGCGGTGCGCGCTTTATGTCTGATTATGAGAGATTACCAAAAAATGATAAAAATAAAACCCAAAAATTTAATATAATTATTTGTGCTTAATATTTTCTGACTTAACATAAAAAAATTCTAAGTAATATACGACAGTTATTTTGCACTTTACGAAATCATTTTTTCATATTTACGAATGACCCAAACGTAATGTCAACGATGTTTCTGATTTATTTTAAAAGTTTGAATCAACTTGGAAATAAACTCCGCGAGTTATTTCCTGCTGGGGAAAAATTAAGGACTCAGAAAAGCGTTTTCGTAAAGTGTTTACGAGCTTATTAAGATTTTAAATATAAATTGACATATCTCAAAATCATAAACAGTGTTCACGGAACAATATTTTTTTATTTTTACTTTCCAACATTTCAAACAAAATGTATCAGGCTTCCAAAAGTAGTCAAAAACTCCCCAGTAATTGCTGTGTTAGCACCCAGAACCCTCTTAACATGGAATTTTTACAACTTAATTTGATTGTTTTGGAAATTTTAAGATTTCGAACTTTCAAACAGAAAGAAAACTTGTAATGACCAGAAAAAATTCTGTATAGGATGAACCAATACAACCACTTTTTATTTGTTTTCAAAGATTTGATTGTAGCAAGTTGGAATTAAACTTCTGAGACAGCCTTCTCCTAGATTTTTTTTTAATATAGAAAATTTTTATTTTTTGGCGCAAACTTACTGCTTTGCTTTTGGCGGCTTTTTTAATTTATTTCTACTTAATTCTTAAAAACTTCTCAGATCACTTTATAACGTCAGTAGGTCAAAAAAGAAAAGCATTTTACAAGATTAAAAAAAATTGTCCATTTACACAATATTTTAGGTTTGTGATGGACCTCGAGACTGTACAGACGGTTCTGATGAAGAAGATTGTGGCGGCGACTTTCAACCCATCACTGGTAATTATTTTCATAAAAATTGATTACTTTCAAAATTATGCATAAAACAGCATTTTAAAGAAATCGAATCAATAAAAAAATTAAATTAAGAAACTACTGCCGTTCCTGATGTACCAAAGCAAACTACTGGAGCCACTTTTGTGACAGTCGAAAATTCACAATTTGCATCACAAAATCCACCTACAATGGTCCCACAAGAAGATACAGAACAATATGAAAGATTCGTTGAACAGTTTGTGAAATGGAGGACAACCATTTTTGACCGGTGGCTAAGCGTGATGAAAACTTATCAGGAAATGTTACAAATATTTTCAAATAAAATTGGATGCTTCCAACATTTTTTGCTCAGATTGGTCAGCACCGTTATAACTTTTAAACATGTCTCTAAGCCAACTTTTGCTGTCAATCATTTTTTAGCATTATTTTTGGTCCAGAAAGTTTTCTAGACAAAATGCTCCGAAATTTTTTAAAAAAGACATTTTTAGTTGAAGCAAAGTCGAATCTTGACTATAAAACGGCCAGAATAGTTATTGAGGAGATTTTATCTTTAGCGCCATTTTTATGAACTTTCATTGTCCACATTGTCTTTAAAAAAATTGAAACAACTCTCCGAAACAATTTTTATATAGCAATATAAACTTCTGACAAACATTTTGCAAAAAAATGAATATATGCAAAATTTTCTCTATAGACCATAAAGATAATTTAGCGTTAATTAATTGTTTGAAAAATGTTTGTCAAAAGTTGACTTTACCATACAAAATTTTTTTTAATTTTATAAGGAGCACTAAAGACTTTATTTCTATGAAAGTTGACGACTATAAAATTTAGCGCTAAAGAGAAAAAACAGCTCTTGAAAATTACTATTCTGGACATTTTATGATCAAGATACTTTGGTTTAACTAAAAGTGTCCTGTCTAGAAAAATTCTAAACTTTCCAAGATCATTTCGGAGCATTTTGTTTGAAAAAACTATCTCGGCCAAAAATAACGCTTGAAATGACTGACATCAAGCAGTTTTTCGGAGATGGTTTTAAAATGAACCAAAATAAATCTCAATAATGTTCCACTGATTATAACACGCCGGTAGCCTGGAGCTTTTGAGTGGATAAATAACGTGGATAATATATCATTAAAATATTATTAAATGAAATATAAATATTTGTAACACTTTGGAACAGCAACGGTCTGGATTTAAAGCACAAACGCAAACATGCACAACACAAGGTCGTTCTTCTTGTGATAATATGTCACTTACATGCAAACAAGATCTAAGCGGATGTCAATACTGCTTTTGTTAAGGGGTCACACATACACACATTTTAACATGGAAATTAACTGATAATCAGCTGAATTTAACAAAAATAACTGCAAAAAAAATTATTTACAGTCCTCGCTCCCTAACAGGTACAAATACCGACTCAAAAAAGCTGTGCCAGTTGGGGAACATCGCTTTTTTAGAAAGCAACATTTTAGATTGAAATTTTTTATTTTGTAGTTTAATTCGAATTTAAATGTAAAACTTTTTTATAACAAAATCAAATACAGCCAGCAGTTTTATATTATTTTTTGAAAAAAAATTGTAATATAACTTTGCTTTTTAATCTGTTATTATGAAATTAAAAATCTAAAAAAATTTCAACTTGAACCTTTTTTGACATTTCAAAAACCATATTATTTCGAAGAAATCTATGCACAACCAAAAAATTCGTTTCGACATATGTTTCTGCAATTATAAGCATGAGTTCGAAAACACCTCCAAAACTGTACCAGTTAGGGACATTCTTAGAAAATATTATGAAAAAGTAGACTGCGTTTAGTAGGACGCAGGATATAAATACAAAAAGTACTGCCATATAACAAATTAAGGAAATCTGAGAAAAGAGTTGGAAAAAGTGAAGGAAAAGGTTGAGGGTGTAATAGCTGAGCACTAACCATTTATTCGATGTTATAATATAAATCAAAATTTAATTAGTCTTGGTCCAATTAAACCCTCAAAATCTTGTGAGCTCTTATTTTTTTACTTTCACTTTAAGTCTGGCAAAATGATCGAAGGATAAATTGGAATTGAACTTGAAATGTTTTTGATTTTCCGACAAAATTCTAAGTTTGTTTGACTGTGACCGAATATAACCCTAAAAATCTTGTCGTATCTAAACATTTTTGTTTATTTATAAACACGCCGTTATTTACACGCTACGTTTATCAATAAAAAAATATTTCGCGGACATTTTAAGTGGGGGATTTAATCAAAAATTGATATAAACAGTTTTTCGGGGCAAGCAATTTACCTGGTGTATTTTCAAATTACACCAAACGATTTGAAAACGACTGAAATTTGAAACGATTTGAAATAAGGAATTTAAAATTAACAATGTATATTGATTTCATTGGCCCATTTAGGAAAATTGTCTGCAAGATGGGCCAATAATATCCCTACCCATTTTTGACTTTAGAAATTCCTTATTTCAAATCGTCTTATGCATTTCTATTATTACTACAGTCTTAAAGAGGAATGTAACATTCCGAATGTTTCAAAGATTTCCTTCGGGAATTCTCAAAACTTAAATTGCATTTGCAGTCATTCTTATTTAAATTTCAACTGAGAATCACGTGACTACTATTTTCCGAGTTCATGCTGAATCATGCCTTAATTTTTCAATTAAAAATGTTGACTCAACGATGGTTTCTCAGCCAATCAACGCTAGAGAAAGTTTAAATTTCATTATTAAGCTAAAACTTATAAAAAAATCACTCGGTGCATATAAATTTTTGATGAAATTACGTCAAACGTGAAAGCTAAAATGTGTTGAATAGCTTATTTATATAGCGTGTCAAATTGTCTAGTCATAGACCATTCTGTTAATGTTAAGAAAATCGGGCGAAATGAATTGAATTCATAAAATTGAATGTTTCATTTTTATATTTGACGGGATCAAATTACTTTATGTGACCCCTAAAACAGCGAAGTCTCAAAAAGTGACAGCCGAACCTTTGTAGAAAATGAGTGGAAAATGGACGTTGTGTTTTGGCAAGATGTTTTACAAGCGCAGTGGGAGTCCATTTGGGAGTCATATACCGCCGCGGACGATGAACTCTAGAACAAGGCGGTTAACCGGCCGGTACGAACAAATTAATTTACCAAAACCATCCAAAAAAACTACAAACACTCACTAACTCGACAAATTGCTGTCAATATCAAACCAAAGATTACAACGACAAAAAACTGAACCCCGAACTCTTCACCCCCTTAATTTATAATCGGGAGTGCCGAACCAAATCCGTTAAACCGTCGATGAAATCCGTTTGCTACTTTTTTTGTATAAAATCTGCGAAATTGGACACTTTTTAGGCCTCGGAAAAGGTAACTTTTTACCGTTAGTAGCCATGGTTTCACCGTGGTCACCCTAGATTTAACTCCATCACACTTAAAACCGCTTATTTATAATTTTATTAATCAGTATAAATCTTCAACATCCGTTAGATTTCTTTGTTATATTTATACAGCATAAAAATACTGTATTATATTTAAAAACTGCTTTTTGATAGCCCATCCTTAAAAAGGCCAAAAAACTGAGTCACGTGATACGTAGGTGGTCTCGAAAGAATAGAGAAAGAAACTCGCCTATGCAAAGGCGCGTTTTTGCCGTTTTGTCCTTCGGCCTAAATCTGTGGGCCAAGACCACATAACTAACGAGAATAAGATATAAGCTGCAGTATCACCATTTTTATTTGGACTCTTAAAATTTTACATTTTTCTTAGATCAAAATTTATCTAACCGTACAGTTTGGCCGCATCTTATACGGTGGGAATTGTGAAAAGTATATAATTATTTCTTCTATAAAATGTACAGCTAAAATTACCTCTAAAGCAGACATGTTTAACTGCCTTATTTAACTAACACGCTAAATAACTAATTTAACATTTAATTTCGCATTAAATACCGAACGGAAACATTTTGAGAGGATTAAGAACTTAGAACGAAATAAACTTTCATTTAATACAATTGATAACTCGTCAAAGTTAAACAAACTTTGCACAATACAATACTGATTATGTTTTGGGAATCCTGGTAACCTAAATCGAACCTTCGAGAAGGTTGGTTGAAGGGAAAGTTCCCGGCGTGAAGCGTTACGTCCAATCAGCGAGGCATGTCTTTTTTTTCAAATTCTCATCACTAATTAGTATTGTATAAGGGCGCCATAATTATCTGTTCTGCAGAAAAAACGTTGGTGGCGGTATCTTTAGCATGGTTTTTTTGTATATAATTGTATAAAAAACGCAGAATTTTTTTTTTTGCGTTTTTATGTAATTTTCAATAAGATTTTCTATGCTAAATATACCTTTACTTATTTTTTTTTTTCAATTTTATTGGCTAAAAATATATTTTGAAAATAACGCGAAATATATTCTTAAAAAAACGGCTGTTTGTCATAAATTCACTCTTAAGTGACTTTTTGATTCCTGGTTTTTTGTGTCACAACTGATAACGTGTGCACCTGACTAACTAACCTTATTATCGCATATTGGCTTAGTTCGAACAAACGAAATAAGATTTGTATTCAAACCGAGAAAATAAAATAATGAATAAATACAGCTTTCGATGGTATAGACCGGTAGGGATTGGCATAAATAAAACAAAATATTCTCATAAATTAACCGTGATGTCTTTTTATAAGGACACAAAAGTTCATTTTAAATTTAGAAGGACAAATATAGCTCCAAATTGTTATTTTACAACACTAGATAAGGATAGGAAGGCGTATTTGCCGAAAATTGTTCTTTGTAAAAGACATAATCGCGGTTAATTGATTATTTTTTATCTATAAAGATATGTACCATAAGAGTGTAGTAACATTTCTTATTTTTTCGTGTTGAAATCGAATACATTGCGGGTTTTACGGGATATAAATTTCTCTTAAGAGATGAAAAATTGAAGCTCGATATGGAACATTAGTCGAAAATTATTTCAAATCATTCACATTCAAATTCCATTTAAATCTTTCATATATATACCGTCAAACCAATGCTTCACCGGTTTCGCGTCGGTGTGGCTAGTCAGATTTTTAACGAAAACGATCGCATTTTTAGAGTTATCAATTTTTTTCTTGAAAAAAAAAGTTTATAATGAAAGTTCCTGGAAAATCATTAGCGTTTATAATTATGCAGTAAAAATGCGAAATTAAATCAATTTTTTCTAACAACTTATTTTGTCTGCAGCATTTAGATTTATAGCACATTCTGGATTGTAACTTATCAAAATTTTCATTCTACATTAGTTTTTACTTGCACAAATACAATAAGAGTATTTGAAACTCCAAAAAAAAGATTTTTTATTTTAATATTTATATTTTAAAAGTTTTCCTATTTTGCTATGCACTTTTCGGTTTAAAAGTTGAAGCAAAAGAGTAAAACCTATTTTTGAAGGTCAACCAATGTGACTGAGTTATTATTCTGGAGAGGCAAAGAGTGACCTTTACCCCAACGAAAAGCATGAAAACTAAAGTAAAAACATTTTAGTCGGGTATATGTTTTGTCCTAATAGAAAACAAGCTTTTAAAATTGTACCGGATATACCGGAATAATAATTCATTTTTAATGTCAATATCATAAACCGCATATTTAGAAGAATTACAATCGAAAATAAAATTCTCAAATCGCGCCAAATTTTTAATCACGTGCAAAAATATTTTCTAGCTTGCTATTGGCTACAACTTAAATGAGTTATTTACGGTAAAAGCCGGTATGTAACCAAAGTTTCATGCTTTCCTTCGAGTTTCAACATTTTTGAACACATCGAATTTATTTTGCACCGAAAAACCCCCGTTCTTATGCCATCTATGCAAAATATATTAGGCCGATTTGAGCTAGTCCATGATACACCTCAAATCAAGCTTTATGGATTTTAATCCAAGTTCAATAATTATTAAACGAACCTGAAATAAAACTTTTATAGTAAACTTTTCCATATTCATCGTTCCCTTACTTTCACCAGTTTTTGTGAAAGTATAAAATGTAAAAAGACCCCAAAAGGGGTGATCAAATTTTTTTACTTCAAAAACTCTGAAATTGCGCTTTTTTCGCCTCTGATTTAATTCACATTTGTTATTTAAGCAAATAAAGCTTTAGAACGAAAAATGTGGACTGCAACCATCGAGTCAATCAAGAGGACTAATATTAGAAAAATATTTTTTTTGTAAATTTTTGCGGATTTTAAATCATTCGATCAATTTGAATTTTTAGATGGTATGACACTTTGTGTTAGACTTTCAAGTTTGATTGATTCTCAACCTACACAATTACATTCGTGTATTTTATGTTCCAAGTACTAGAATATCAACTGGAGGGACAACGGGTATCGTGGGAAACGTAAAGCTTATTTCAGGCATGTTAAAAAGTCTGCAAAACTTCTACATTCTAGAACTTTTAGAATTCGAAATTTATCGACTGTTTAGGCATCCCCAGACTATAAAAACCGTTTTCCTGTTCAAATCGTCACTAACCCCTTTCAAACCACGTGAAAAACCTACCGTATTCACTAAAAATCCTCATTTTGCGTAGGCTAATGGAAACGTGGGCGAGCAAGATGATCGGGCTTCATATTTTTAGCGAAACTGGTATTTCTGTGGGCGTTTATCGACAGGGTTTATTTACTTTTCTAACCAATTTTGCAGCCAAAAACAGATCTTTTGAAATAATCGCAATATCATTCTGATTCATTTTTGAACTTTTAAAATAACTTCTATTACCTTTAATTATTTTCAAATAATGTTGTGATTATATAATTAATCTATGTACATATTTTAGTTTATTTAAAAATTTTGTAACACTTTTCGCATAATTTAATGTAACTGCTAAACCTGAAAAATAAAATAAAACGTTAAAAAATAATTCAAGAAAATTGTTTCAAATAAACGACTATTTATTTATTGTTCATTGTTTTTTGAGATTTAATATTAATACTTTTTTTAGTTTGAAACCAATATTTGTTGAGCCTTTGATTGATTACAATAATTTCCGAAACAAGAGTAATTTGGCGATAATGGGTCTCGAATTTGGCTGATTATGTTTTTAATTAGCAAAATGCGAGATCCACTTATGCCAAACTATTCTGATACAAATCTTGAAAAATATAATTTACTTTAATAAACTCGTGTTCGAAAAGTATTTTAATAAATCAAAAGCTCTACAAATATTAGTTTTTAGTGAATAAAATGTCTTTCTATTTATTAAATATATGAGTAAATTAAGTTTAACTCGGGATTCCACAGTTTTTTAGTAACTTTGGACTTTGGGCGTTTTGTAAAAACTATTCGCATGTGCATAGTATTCTTATTTGGTAATGAGTTCCTAATTTTTCGCGCTCTGATGAGTCTGTCAATGACGTTTGTAATGTTACAGTAGTAGGCTGGCGTAAAAAAAGCTGAAAATAGAGTAATTTTGTCAACCAATGAGCGCCACCTAGAAAACGCTCTTAATCGACAAATAATTATTGTTAGAAATTATTTTGAAAAAAATGTATGGAAATTATTGTCATCTTATGAAGCTCATAATGAGTTTTAAGATAGCCACTCAGGAATTTTAATATTCTGATAAAAGGCTTAATAATTGTAAAAGTTTATGATGACAATTTCCAAACAACCCACAAATAATTGTTCAAAAAAGTATTGTTTCACAATTCTCTCAAGTCGACACTTTTCGGAAATATGAAAATTAGAGTTCGATAAAAAGTATTTTTAAGCCTTTTCCGTATAAAAATTAACTCGAGATTATTCAGTTTGAAGATTAAAGAAACATAAGCCAGATAATACGGACCACTTATTTTGTAAGGAATGCTTTTGAACCTAATCAGGCAACATTTTCGGCGTGCAGGTTCAAGTCTTAAATCCGATGAAAATAATAAAAAACAAAACATTTAGTATCATTGCAAAAACATACAAAATAGGTAATTCATAAAAGTTTTTTTACGTACAGTACCGGATTTTGAAAAAACAATTAGCTCGCGAATTTACGAGACATTGAAAACGATGAATTTATGCTCATCATGACATGCGATCAAAAAAATGGTTCATATTGAATTAAAGTCATAAATATAGTTTATACAAACAGAAAAAGATCCTTATTTGATAAAAAAAAAAACAAGATAATAATATTAGAAATAAATTTTTGAACCGGTAAAAAATTATTGTTTAATCTGCGTGAAACAATGTTTTGATCAGCATCAGGTGGAGCTGTTTTAGGTGGTCAAAAAACGTTTTTTTTACTTTTTTAAAATGTTTAATGTATGTACAGTAGAGTGACTTTAGTAGGACGCGTCCCATTGATATAAAAAGTACTGTCCTACGTTAAGTACTGTACTTTCAAATTAACAGACGCCATATAACAAAACGTACGTAAGTAAAATATTTATCATATAAAGGCTTCTGTTTATGGTAAGGTAAAGTCCTTGACGTGACAATTCCTTTCATTCAAATAGGATGCGTCTCACTAAAGTCACTTTACGGTATTTTTTCAATCGAAAGTTCTGCCTACAATTTTACTCCAGGTACAGTATTAGCATTTTATGAGTCGGCCTTATGCTGCATGTTTCTTTTTTGACACGGAATAAAAAAGATAACATTCTGATCCGACCAATTAAAAGAGAGATAAACTAGAGATCTAAGTGTTATCTTTTTTCGGTCCGGGGCAAAAAAGGGACAATGTATGTCCTTTTAAATTATCAGCAAAACGTTTGGAATTTTGAGCAAAATTGAACTTGAGCTATTTTCTACATTTCACCGAAAATTACAATGAAGGTGAATTCTACAACATTCTAACTCGATTTTTACGCTTGTCAGGTCCCTTCATTACCACATATTTTCTAAGCATGTCGTGTGAAAATAACCCAAAATGGAAAAATGAATTGCCAGAATGTATTGACGGGGTACAAATGCGAACCATTAGCGGAAAAAATGTCTAGCGCTTGTGAACCCGCAAGGCTGTATAAAAAATAAAGCTGGCATTTTTACCTAAAGTTATCAGTTTCTAAAAAACGACGACTGATTCCTACTAGGTCTGTTTAAAAACATGCGATACAAATAATAAAACAAAAATATGCACCTTTAAGGGGGTTCATATCATGAAATGTGGTTCGCGTTCAAGAAGTTTCATAATTATTCTTAATTATAAAATTTCTTGAACGCGAACCAACAAAATAACCAGACTTCTACAATAAATACTACAACGAGAAAATATTGGTAGATTCGCTACTATACTTAGTTAATTTACTTATTTCTTCACTCTAAATGAGACACTGGTTCGCGTTATGTACCGCAGCCAATGTATTTAAACTTTTTCGGTTCATTTTGGTTGTCTTTCTGAAGTGCTGCTACTATGTGTTTAAATAAGGGTCAATAACTTTCAACCTCAATTTTCACGCCGGCAAGCCTCTAATTAATAATGAGTTTCTTAGTATATTTAAAACGGTAAGAGAAATACACCCTTGAAAAGATAAATTTTCGTGCCAATATATATATAATAAAATGTATGCAGCTGTAACCTTCTTAACTTTAAAAGTTCTAATCAATGGCTTATAACGAGCATTTAAGTCTCGTTTATCTACTTGAATGCAAAGTATGCCCCGCGGAAACGTTTGACATAATACCACAAACGAAAATGATTTAAAAATTTACGTTGAAATTGACCCCTCTTACTAAAATTTGTATATTTATTTTGCAAAAATTTTTTTGAAGCGAATTATCACAATTAACAAGGTGATTTGACGTTTGAAGTATAAAAAAATCTAGTGGTTATGTGGGTTTGCACCGAAAGATAAGAAATTTAGGCCGCCACATTTTTTAAGTATATCGATTAAAATCTTGACTCAAGATTCTTCAGCTACCAAGGATATAATTCACTGTATGCTGGCTTCCACGCATGCTAAAATTTCTTTGAAATTATACGTTACTTGTATCTTCAATATTATTATACAATGCCCTAAATGTTTTTAAGTTACAAAGCTAACGAATTTCAACCAATCATAACATTTTTCTGCCAATAGTGATACGCGTGGGTTTCAATTTGAGCTACAGCTCAAGAAATTATAAAAAAAAACTTTTGAGGCATTTTAGTCAGGTAATTTTTCAACCCCAACTTCCTATGTGCTGCCGTATTTCTATCGAAAAATTGCAAACAAGTGCACAAATGTTCGCTAAATAGTAATTTTACATACGTCCTAAATTTTTTTGGCCTTTGAAATTCTTCATAAACGAAGATGATTTCAAATCTACCTTGAAATTATCCCCTCTTTCTTAAATTTGCATATATATTTTGTGGCGAATTATTACAATTAACAAGGTGATTTGACGTTTGAAATATGAAAAAAATGTAGTGCTTATTTGGGTTTGAAACGACAGATAAGAAATGTTGGCCGCCCTTCTTGATTAGATTATAACTTTGCTACAGCACATGCATTCAAAATAAAGATTTCAAAAGACACAATTTTTAAAGTATATCGATTAAAATCTTGAGCTACCGAGAATATAATTCACCCTATGCTGAGTTGCACGCATGCCAAAATTCCTCCGAAAAAAATTGTACGTTACTTTTATCTCACAATATTATTATTAGGGTTTCCGAAGTCAGGCAAAAAATAAGCATTATTGAATGAAATGAAATCAAGATCAATACGTGAAATTTGACAAAAAACGACGAATTTTATTTAAATTTTTGTTTGAAATTTTGCCGTTTAACACGGATTATGATTAGTCGAAATTTAAACTATTCAAATGTGAGCATTTCGACTAGAGTTTGAATATATTTTGTATGCTGATTTTGAATATATCGATATATGTTCAGCATCAAGTTTTCACTTTTTTTGGTTGCATGTTTTTTTTGACTACACTATTTACATGCAAGTAAACCTAGGAATGCCTTTCAATGTCAATTCCACGTAATAACAATGTAATAAGGTTTACGGAGAGCGGGCTAAAATTCTTATCTATCTTAAATTATAAATTATGAACTTTCAAAATCAAAGGTTTGCAAAAAATCTTTTACGAGGTACTTCCAATTTCAAAAACGATCGTTAAAACATTTAAAGTTCGCTTTTGAATTCATAAATCAAATTTCGATCCCATTTAGCAAATTAACACACAATTGATAAAGGCAATGCTTTAAGGCATTATTGTTTAAATGCTATTTATATAATAGCATTTAAACAATAATGCCTTTATCAAATTGTGTATTAATTTGCTAAATGGGAACTCCCTTTATCACATTTGCTTAGAAATGCGTAGCCACGTCGATTACGCATTCTAAGCAAAGTGTAATAAAGGGATATAGACCACACCATTGAAGTAATCGCCATAAGTATGACATGCTTTCGCAATTCGTTGAAAATCTACAGCCTGAGTTATCTTGCTCACTTTATTTTTTTTCTTGTGAAATAAACCAATCCGCGACCGTTATTTGATAAATAACTGTTGCTGATTGGTTTGTCTCCATGGAAAGAAATAAGTACTGTAAACGAGAAAACTCAAGCTGTAAATTAGTGTAAAATGCCCGAAAAGTTTGTATTACTTCGCGAGCTATAGCTCATATTGGAACCAACGATTCACACTATCTAATTCGGAGAAAAACGCTATGATTGGTCGAAATTTGTAGGTTTTGTAATCAAAAAACATTTAAGGCATCGTATGTAGATTATTATTAATCTGTTAAATTATTACATGGAAATATAATATATTATAAATATACATTTGCTCTAGCAACCAGCCCTCAATTCTGAACTATGAAAATTCTAATATTAAACTTGAACGCTGAGGATCGAACATTTTTGCTCAATATCATAAATGGCCTTGAGTACATGTTTTAACGTGTCAAAAATGAAAACTAAGATAAAAATTGACATAAACGAATAATATATGCATTATGACTCATAATTTATGAGCTCTTTTTCTCTCCAGCTTACGTCGCATATTAACTGACAAGATCAATGTTTTCAGTTTACACAATTTCAGATAAGGAAACCGGTTATGAACATCCGAAAATTGCAATAGCTGTACTTTATAAAAAATACGTCAAACTATTCATAGGGAATTAATTTGACTGACTAGATCTATCTTGTTTAAATCGCAAAAGCAAATTTTCTCGTCTCAGACCGCTTTGAGGGTCAACGAGCATTAAAAAATATTCGAATCGAATGGAATATTTTTAAAATACTCGTGAACAATGAGGTTTTGCACGAAAAAGTCAAGAAATTTTTTAAGTAATTCAAATTAATTATATATTTTATTATTTTTAAAGTTTGCATGTCATGCCGGATATTTTAACCTAATCCCAATTTTTTCCCTATCTTTCTCCTATTCTTTTTTTATATTATTCTCACTCGACCCCTGATTTCGGGCATATCAATCTGNATTGACTTTACCAATAAAAACTTACTAAGTACTGTCGTACTTTTATCGATAAATTACGAAAAATATTTTAAAAAAACCCGATTAATAGTAATTAAAAATTAGCCCGAATTATTATGGTCTTTGCAAAAAAAAATCGAAAAACGTCCGCTTAGACGTATAAAATTTTTGAAATTGTAATGAACGCGTAAGTTTTCGCTCCAAAAACGCTAAAGACGTCTGTTTATCTTCATGATCTATCACCAGACCGAATTTTCTTATCGACTTCGCCAATAAGAAAATATCCCAAGTAATTACAAAACAAAAACGTTAATCCTGAAAATGCTAGTTATAGTCTCATTGTTGAATACAAAATTGCATAGCCCCTTTTTCATATTTTTGCTAAGTTTGAATAAAAAAGACGTATTTTCAAAAATAAATTGGGCAATATAATACCGTATATTATAGTCGACAGAAAATGCAGAATTTTAGTAATCAATAGAAATGAATTGCAAGTAAAAGGGATCGTCTTTGTATATGGTGCTTTGTGCTTATTGTTGGTCATTAGCTTTTTCAGGAAATTTAAATATTCTGTGTACGAGTACAAAGTTGTTTGAAAGTTGAATATATTAATATTTTACAGCCGATTAAATCAGACAGAAGAAAATGGATTTTGAGTCTATACAGATTTTTTTTTTCTTAAAATATATTAATTGAACCGGGAATCAATCTTTGTCTCACGACTACGCAGCCACGCATGATATCGATAATATGCGTGGATGCGTAGGCGTGAGACTCAGATTGATTATGGGTTGAATTTTTAATTCTTGGCCACAAAAAATATATTACTTGAATAATGCAGATTTTTGCGTTTTTTAATCTAGCAGCCTTGCAATAAAAACACATGTTTCGCTGTTTTGTTTTTTTAATAAGGCAAAAAGTTAAAAACAAGCGCAGAATACGCATCATTGAAGAAAATATTTTTTCTGAGTCAAAGGTTGATAATCGAAATACATTTTTTTCGAATTCGAAATTTAAAATATATAACATTTATATATTTTTATCAAATTTCAACTAAACCAATATAAAAAATCTATATAAAACATCCATATATTATTTTAAATAAAAGAATTGGTAAGAAATGGAGAAAGTTTTAAATAGTCAATAAATACAGTCTGTAACTTTTCAGCTAAGATTTTTAGTCTCAGCTAACACCTTGTGATGCGCATATTGATTGGCTTGCGTTCAATAATCTTGTGATGATTCTTTATATCTCACTTTTGATTGGTCGGTGTTGTTTGCTAGGTGAAACTGAAAGTCAAAGCTGAAATTTGACATATTGTGTATCGAAGTTTTTGTTTATACAATTTTATTAATTTTACTTTTTAAATTGTTTTAAAGTTCCTCAACGATAAATCAGGGGTTGACCTGAATCATGACTCATGACACATGGGGATAAAAATGGAATATCGCAAAGTCAGTAAAATGTTCAAGGTCTAATTGGTTGAATGAAAATAGCTTCAATAGGTCAAGATATTGCATCAGTTTTATAAAGCTCCAGAATATTAGAAAAAACATACCACCCCCGCTTTACAAAGGGCAACGAGTTTACAGTGCGTGACTATTCAAATGCCTATTATATTTATTTTAGGCAGAATTGTGACATTATTGCATAATAAATGCGCCGCTTACCAAATATTTCAAGGTCAATTTTTTGACCTTAAACTTTTGAAGGTCAAAATTCCAAAGAAAATAATTCTACTTTTTTTAAAAAGTACTCCAAAAATTTCAATCGATCCGATTTGAGGTCAAATTCTTGAAAAGGTTGACCCTTGAACTGTATTTAGGTATTATTCTAGAAAATCAATGTAAAGGAAAAACAGTACTTTTAAATGATTAATCGCTACCGGCAGATTATAGGTTGTGAATTCTTTCTGAACAGAGGTAAAGATATTCTGACCTATAAGGTCACTTAATTAACCTTCAAAGCAGACCTCTCAGAAAATAATGTTATTTTTTCAAGAGATACAGAAATTGAAATAAATCGCAACGTTGACTTTTAACAAAATTTTTGGTTGAAAAAAATATAAAAATTCCTTGAAGAGGGAATTTGAAAGAAAATTTAAAATGCCACTTGACATTTTTCGGTTTTAACATCGAGATAAGCTAAAGTGGTTATCGCGAACTTAAATATGAGCCGGGGACATAGCCCTGGAGACCCTGCTCGTTTTCGACTAACCACCACTCGCTGTTTCCATCACAGTCCGCACGAGATATCACCAGCACTTTTTCGTTTTGAGATATCGTCAATCTTAAAAAATAAGTAGGTTCTTTATTATCAACATAATCAGCGGACTCGAATCACGTTTTGATACCTTTAAAAACATTCTGGCAAAAGTATCGGCTTCAAATTCACTGATAATGTCAAATCATGTCTCATTCTTCACTGATTAAGTCAAAAAATATGTTTTTAGAGAATAAATTCGAAGTAATTTACATTTTTGAGACAGGCATTTTCATGTACTAGTATAGATGAAGATATAAAATTGTTTTTGATTGTGAAAATTCGCGGCGGTATCTGTAGCATGGAAAAATTCCTTCATATTTTAACATTTACAAGTTCTGAAGATGACTTTAAAAATAAAAAAACATTTACCATGCTAAAGATAACCTAACCCCCACTTGCGCACGATGTTCCACTACACACCTTCGAATCTGTGTTTTAAAATACAAATTAATTTATCGATGAAATATCTCAATTTAAGATTTAAGTATTTTGAGGTAAATCTTTTAAGGTAAATCATTATGGTGCTTACTTCCCCCTTTTTTCAAAACTACATGTTATTTTACTCACTCTTCGGGTGTTCTTCCAGCAAAAGCAAAGTTAACGAGCACTTCATCTCTAATACATTTCGCCGCTATCATCTGTGGGTCATCGGTTAATAAAATCAAGTCCTTTTTCGTGGCAAAAATGTCCTCTGCCGGCTTTTTATTGGTTGGAGGTGTATGGAATTCGATTAATTCTGGATCGGAAAATGAATTATCTGATTGGTCAGATGGTAGAACTGCAGTTGGATTACTTGGAAAGTTTGAGAGAACGGAAATTGGAACATAACCCTTTTTTCGACCAGAGTCAACATACAGCTGAAAATGGTTTTAAATACAAAATAATTCATTTAATTAGTTTAAATCAATTAAATGATGCAGTTGACCGCCTGAGGTCAGCTTCACCTCATAAAAGTTGTCGACCAGAATAACTTGAGATTAGGCTAGAAAGTCGGACAAATTGATAACCAAGAAAAAATGCGTTAGTCAACTTTTGACCGCATGGTGGCCAAATTCAAATTTTAAACCTCGTTCAAACTTGCTTGCTCCCGTGAAATACTTTTTTCATTGACGATCAAGTTTTTTGTGCTTATTTCTATCTAGCATCTTTGACATTACTGATGTCACATTATGATTGGTCGAAATTCAAACCAATCAAAATTGATAACTTTGACAGATTTTTTAATACAGTTTGTGACACTGATTTCGAATATATATATATTTTAACATACTTTTATTATCAAGTTCTGCTCTTTCGGGCTTCAAAGGTATTAAAAACCCCAAAAAACGCGCAAGTTTGCTAAACTGCTCTCTAGTGCCTTCAATCTTGCTCGACCCCCTTAATTACCCTGGATAACTATGTATACGAGGATGTAAAGAGCTACAAGGATTCGTTTGGGACATCTGCTGTACCAGATGAGATAACCGAAATCAAACTTTTAGCCAAGGTCAAACAAAATTGTGATTGGATATCTAGTTTGTACGTAAAAGTTTCAAAAAAATGTCAAAAATTGACATTACCTAGTGAATTTAAAATCCTAAGATTCTAGGGACACGATAAATCTTATTTTAAAAAAAATCACTTTTTATTTGAAAATTTTGGTCATTTTTCACGTGAATAGAATTATTTCTGTTTTAATCAATTATCTTCGGATGTTTTGTCTAATAATAATTAATTACCTTGTTGTTGCTAGTTTGTGGGTGAATCTGTGCCACAATGTCCCCAGGATTTACCCAACAGTCTTGTGCATCCCCACTCACCCAACGCTTGTCAACATGCATCAGTCGTTTGCTGTAAGTTTTGAGCACGTAAGCTCTATTTTTGGGTTACTTTTGCTCCAAATTTTTTATGTAAAATAAAATATTGATTGTTTTAGATACAGTGACGTTCATTTATCAGGACGCACTTTTTTCGTGTAGTTTGACGGATACCTTTATTGGGTGCGTTTTGATAAATGAACTTCTCTGTAATTGATTGTGCATTTATATTGAAGATAATACCTGTACGGACAAAGTAACTAGAGCAGTGTGAAATATCCAACGATTTGTCTGAAATGACATTGTGGCCGCCGTAAATAATCAATGTGTCTAAACTGACATTATGGCGGCCTTAAAATATTAATGTGTCTAAAATGGCATTTTGGTCGCCCTAAAATATCAATTGGTCTAAAATGGCATTGTAGGCCACAATTTGTGGCCTTCGTTGGCTACCCGATTTATTTGCTGAGAATCAATAGTGTCTAAAATGTCATTATGGCCCCCCGTTATCGATAAACTGTCCTGCTGAAATACCAAATTTTGGGCACATGGCCCATGTGACATGGGGTCAAATTACTGTTTTTTCAAATTATGCAATAAATGGAATTATTCATACTAAAATTTTTTCTACAAATGTAACCTTTTCCTTTCTTCCTTGGTTTGCGTGGACACGTTTAATACCGTTGTTTTGGAAGTAGACGAGAACGTTGTCGAAATGCATTCTAACAAGTGTATCCGCTTCCAAATCTGATAATTAGTACTTTGAAAGGACTTTCGAGCCGCGGAAGTATTTGCATAACTTGACCGTGGCCCAAACTCGTTAATCTTTTTCATAAGTTGACCGATGAGACAACTTAATGAAGCAACGGAGGCAAGGAGCATTGATTCGGCTAGGGAGGAAAGCTTCGGAAGCTCGGCCATTAATTGCGCGTTTAATGCACTGAAAACTCCGTGCGCTTTATAGTGGGTATAAAATGAATAATAATATAATTTTAATTAAATCTGATTTCTTATAAATATTATTTTAGCGCCGTTTAAAAATATATCAGAAAAAAAATTATATCCTTTATACAACCGAACTAACTTTAAAGTAAAAATTTGGTGTTCAAATCATTTACATTTCGGCTTTTGAAAGGATTCATCTTATTGAGTTCTAATAAATTTTAAAATGACCACACATGTTGAACGAAAAAAACATTTTACAAATTTTATATAAAAAAATTACAAAAATTTTTGAATGTTTTTTTTCTCTAGACATGTGTGATCATTTTGAGCTACCTAAGAACTTAATCGGATGAGTCGTTTTGAAAAGCCGAATTGGCCACCCTATTATTACTTTAGTTAAGCTGGCTAAAGGATAAATAGTTTTTTTGTTAAATACAGTTTGAATTAGTCTCAGCATTCAAAAGGTGTGGAAATTCACGATTTAAAAATAAATTATGAAAAATGACTCCATATCGAAAAGGATATTACTATTTGGTCTTGCACGTGATTTCGAAGTAAAAAAATGGATCACAAAGTATATCTTTTTCTTATAAAATACATAAATGTAGTCACAAAACGCTAAACCACCGTAAAATTGATTTGGAACACGTTATTAATATATTTAACGTAATATGAAACTGAGGGGCCGACCAAAAATGTCAAAATCTTACATGTTTTTGTTCGCGATTTGGTAAAACTTTGGTAGCAATTAAAATAAGTGATTACTTGACCGTGATCGATACTCAAGTTTTCGAACCTAAATTAAGTGGCTTGAACATACAGCGATAATATTGTATTGCATTAAAATCTCGAAATTTAACATATTTGAAACTCCATTTTTTTAATGGAGTCAAATTTCACAACCACATCATTTCATTCATAAATTAAATCCATCAAAAAGTAGAAAAAATCAGTATATCGTCAATTTCCAGAATAAAAATATCTGAATGGTGTCAAATTTCAAAACCACAATATCAGAATCGAGTCTAATTTCATAATGGAAAAAAGTCAATTTTTAAAATAAAAATATCTGAATGGATATAAAAATTACAGAAAAAAACTTTATAACCCATTCCTTGAGCGGAAGCTACCTTATCATTTTGTGATAATCTATGGTAGTCTATTAATTTATCTTTTCTTTTTTGAACAAGTTTCGCCGGAGTTTCAAACGCCCTCAAAATTTCATTTAATGGTGCAACAATTGTATTAGAAACACATTTATCTAGTCCAGCAGCAAGCATCGTTTCAGGGCATAACCCGTGCACAATCGGGGTTAATTTTCGCAGTTCGGAGAGAAATCTGTACAAAAAAATAATTTTTAGGTTTATACTTTAACGTTAAAAGTAACTACCGTCTGATCCGTTTTTCAAGGTTTTCAATGTTGATCCATTCTTTATCAAAGATTTGATCGTTCGGATTGGTCGGAATTTCCTGGAAAATTCGGTGATTTAAACGCTCTGCTTTCTTCTTTGCGCCACGAATGTTATCGGAAATATTCGCATTTTTATCACGTCGTGTATATCTTCAAAAAAAGTTTTAATTTGGGATTATGCATTTGAACCTACGCAAATTACTACACTATTTACAGTATGTTCGCAGCGGGACCCCTACAGACTACTTTAAACCCGTTTTTGCCGCCGATAAAAACGATTCCGAGTAGAAACAAAAAATCTGATGGTCACGACTGAATTTTCAAAACCCTTATTCTTTGCACTAACTTGAATTTTGAGAATAATAGACATATCAAAGATTGAGATCTCTCGGCCTCCAGTCTCGCGTTAGACCAATGAGAGCACCGGATATAACCACGTTGACCAATAAGAGCCTCTAAACTAAGTTCAAATGCGAACGCGAAACTGGAAGCCTAGAGATCCCAATCTTAGATATAATTTTATATAATGACTGCACAAATAACTTCTATATTATAAAAATGAAATTTTTTTAAAAACTTTTTGGTTATTTTGCTGAAAAATGCAATGGCGGAATTTCCGCCGCGGAAAAAATCAAATTTGACCATTCTTTCTTTTAGCCTACGCAGAATTTTCCATGAGGTGAAAATGTCGAAGAAAATTTTTTCGTGTCGTAATTTTTTGTCAATTTTTAATTAACGCACCCTAAGTACGTTAAATAATTTGGATGGAAATGCCGCATATTTAACAACATACCGCGGTATATCATAGTTAGTTTGGTTTGTTTAGTAGACTGAAATAAAAATGCCGTATATTTAGCAAAATATACGGCTATTTCTACTGTTTCGCAAAACTTTTCAAGAGAAAACATAATTAGCCGTATTGAAGTATATTCCGTATATACTTCAATACGCCTAAAGTTTATCTGATAATAAAGTAGCGATATTGAAAAACTTTACATAAAAAACCCGAAAGGTGAATTTTTACTTTCAAATTTATTTTTGTCCCCAATCATCGCAAATGCCCAATCGGCCGAAAAGCCTAATTCTCCGAGATTATTTACCCACAGTCTGTAATATTTTTACTAGCGAGAGAAGCTCCAGAATGTAACTGACCATACGAATGATAATTGAATCTATAGAGATAACAACATCATCACAATATTATTGAACGCGAGCCAATTAGCATGCGTATGATCAGTTACATTCTGGAGCTTTGCTAACCAGCTAAAATATTAAGGCATAGTGCGTTTAAACGGACGACCCAGTAGGACGGATTTGAGTCAAAAAGCCCTGCTAGCGTGCAATTAAACCGGCACTTTAACAATTCAAATTGTACGCTTAAACATAACGGACAGTTTGAATCTACTAGCTCGTCCGTTTCAACGTACTATGCTGTAAACTGTAATTAAGGAAACTGTAATCTGTAAACTGTAATTAGGAAAAATGTTATTTTGGGTATAATTTTAATTATTTTGAATGTTGTTATCACTTTGTTCTATCACTTTTGACTAATGCAAATACCCTTAATTGCCACTTTAGTATCAGCAGCTAAACTTTAATCTGAAAAACGGCAAATAATAATTAAGTTTTGCACACAACCATTTGCAAAAAAAATATCTGATTAGTCAGCCATTTTCAACCAGAATTGAGCAATTCTTCGAATACTCAGACAAGTTCATTTTTGATTTATAATAAAATGGTTTTGAATAACCTGGAATAACCGTGAAAAAATTTAATTAACAATGGAAAAATCGTGTCGATCTCAGAGAAAAAATGGGAATAAATTCATTAATTGGAATGACGTTGAATTTCAAAGAAAAAATATTTCAGCCTATTCTGGATTTGGCCGAATTTGAAAAATTTGGTGTAGCATTCAGTATACCGTTAGGGTATTGTCGGATACGAAACATTTTGTATATAAAATATTAACTTTCAGAAAAAATATTATTTGATTTTAAATTCAATTTATTAGAACACGGTTTGGACCAACGATTTTTGCGTATTAATTGTATTTATAGTAAAGTGTTTTTTTGAAGGTTTTTATCAGAGTAAATTTCGTATTTTTGATCGAAGGTAACCTGTGTACAGAATTTATATTAAAAAACTTAAACCCCACCTGCGCCGATGTGTTTTGAGACACAGATACCGATACAAAGGCCCCCGAAAGTAACCTTTATTGTTGGTATTCCATTTTTATGTGACATTCGGCAATTACTGATTTATCAGCAAATGTAGTTGTGATATTTAACGAAAGAACAAAAAAAATTTGATAGAAAATTTGGTTTATAAATCTCAAGATTCCCCCCCGCGTTCGGTGAAACTTATAACCGCTATGTGGCAAAATAAGGACCTGTTTTTAGTGTCAAAACTTACTTGTCTACAATGTCAAATTGTCGCTTGTGGTTATTTATCTCATCTAATGTAGATTTGAGCTGGTTAACCGCATCGCCAACTGATAGTCGACATTCACTGGGAGCTGCTTTCATGATCTAAAATTATTTTTATAAAAATTTGATAATTCAAATTAAAAAAGTAAAATTTCGAAAAAAATCAGTGATAGCGAATTTCATCAAAATGGCGCTGAAGCACTCAAATAAAGGCGATTTTTACTCAAGGTTTAATTTTATGAGAAAATCGCCAGGCCGCTAAAATTCAACCACACATCTTTTGAAGCCATTTTTTGACATTGAATACAATTTTTTGCCGCAAAATTTCCTGAATTGGACACCTCTCAACTTACAGTTTGTTCATTCACGGATGAAAATATGCTTACTTGGGAAGTTTTTCATGAGAAAATGTTGAAAATAGATTTTTTTTCATCTGACACCTGAAGGGGCTATTTTACAGCTTTTGAGTTTTCTAGAGGTGTCAAAAGAAAATATTAGGAAAAGTTGTAACAATTTCCAAAAAATCGGTTTCGAAGAACGTGTGGTTTTCTCAGAACCGAGTTTTCAAAATTTTCCTGGTGAATTTCTGGTATGACTGGACATCTGATCAAAATAAAAAACCGTCCCCGAATTTTTCCTTCGGTGTTGGATGGAGAAATCTGTTCGGGAGCCAAGAGTGTGGTAACCTAAAAAAACTACCTTTCAAGCAAAAAACTGTCACGTCTAAACAAGTTAACCCTCAAATGCTCTGTAGTGCCAGGAATTCTTCCTCTTTCGATTACTACTTTTACTATAGACAATAATAGGTATGCCATTATCATGTAAAATACAATATGTTCCGTTTTTTTTACATACACTTGAGTAATTTTCGAGTACATGAGTTGGAGAAGATGCTTCAGTATAATCTAATCATGTAACTTTTTGGATCCGGCTGAGGATTTGAAGTATTGTTAAAGTGTCAAGAATGAACGTCACTAATAACACCACTTAAAACGTTGTTGGATGAAAGACAAAAAAAAATCTCTCTGGATTTCCGGGAACGAGAAATTTGTATAAAGAACAAAATGAGGCAAAGAAATTAGCTTACATAATGTGGTGAGTCACCACTGGTGACATTTAAGAATGTACAGGATGAGTTTTTTTTAATAATTGTCAGCTTTTGGACGCCCAAGTAGAGATAAAGCCAAGTTTTTTTAATAACTCAAGAACGAAAAGGGATATTGAGATAAATCTCATTACGTTTCTGAGGTATTCAAAATAATCCGCTTTTATCTCCACTTGGCCAAAAACTGACAAAATAAAAAAATCACCTCGTAGAAAAATTCTGCTTTGATTGAGTGCTGTACTCAATTCTATGGAAGTTGTTTACCAAAACTGAGAATAAGTAAACCAAGATAGCTTAGTATACCTTAGTTAACAGCGTATAATTCAAAATGCCAAGATGTTATTTGTGGTGTGCTATCGTGAGCACATCCACCAGGAAATTATTGTTACGGTTTTTTTTTTGATAATTTTTGCACCTTTAACTGTGCAAAGCACGTTTTTACAATTGTATTAGCTCCGAATTATTATTTTCAGGAGCAATGCTTAAAAAATGAAAAACAAAAATCTTTCATTTTCAAAAAATCCAATTTTCAGCTGATTTATAGCTGAAAATAAAAAATACGAGCTGATAACCGTGTTGAAGAGAGGTTTTATGCAACACTTGAAAATTTGGCGAAAGACGCATTAGTTATTGACAAAAAACCCAAACGACCTTGACGAGGGAAAGTGTAATCTTGTAAAAATTTGAGTTCACCAGAAAAAACCGACGTTTACCCTGCCCGAAGCTATGATTTGAAATATAACAATTTGATTTGTTTTTATTGGCGGGTAATTTTTTTAGTAAAAAAGGATCCATTTATATTTCTTTCGGTTTAACTAGGGTGCGCAACGTGTAAATTTCTATGTTTAAATCAAGCGGAATTATCATAAAAAAATGAAAATCATTTGAAAGTCATAATGGAATATTTTACGAAATTCTTATGCAGATAAATTTTACTCTGAAAATATTTAAATCCACATACCAGAAATTTCAAAAATGCTTTTTTTATTTTCGTCAGGAAAAAAAGATTTGCCATTCAAATATTTCGAAATTATTGCGGATTTATGGTATTTCCAAAAATATTTTGACAGTCCCTTTTTACCCTGACAAGAAAATACGTAACATATCCGAGAGGATGCAATTTTTGCATTCATTTAATTTGCAGTAAAAATGACAATTATGAGTAACGGGGTTTCACTTCCCGTTTCGGGATCTGACCCACTTTAATTCTCTTCCCATGAGTGAATAATTATAGTTAAAAATTTTAATTCCAGTAGTGGATGATTCTTATGGAGACAAATTTTTTAAAAAATACATAAAATTGTATGAAATTACTTAATTTTTAAGTGCAAAATGGGTTCCTTTCACTGAGGATACTTTTTTTTAAATTCTTTTGTTTTCTTTGATCGGAAATCAACAGTAAAAGTTAAATAGAACTTTACGAACTTTTTGTTTGATATATCCCCTATTCACACTTTTGTTAATATCCCGGCCCTACTACTTAAAAACACACTACGTTTCCTAATAAGGGCCGGGATATTAACAAAAGTGTGAATAGGGGATATCAATTAAACTTTTTATTAATTAAATTTCAACGTTTTTTTCTGATAACTGACCGACTTGAATTATTGACCTATGATTCATAGCCTATGAATCATCCTGGAAGACGAAATTTGGATTTCATTGGAACGTTCACTTGAGTAATTTGTTTGTAAAAAAATATGGTGATCCAGCAAATTTTCTCACGCATACGAAGAAATATTTAACAAAAGTAAACTTGCTTACATTTTTTAAGCGCAAACATCCTCTGGCATTTTCTAATATGCTATGATTCATTTAATGTTCATAGCCTATGAACATTAAATTTTTTAAACACCTACGCGTTTTTTCATTCAACTTTCCGATTGGCGGGAAGTAAGTTTTAGCAAAAAGCGTAGATTAGGACCAAATATGATACATGCTTTATTCTCATTTTAAAACAAAAAATTCCAAAGGATGTTTGCGCTTAAAAATGTAAGCAAGTTACTTTTGTAAAATATTTTTTCGTTTACGTGAGAAAATTCGCTGGATCACCATATTTTTTACAAACAAATTACTCAAATGAACGTTCCGATGAAATCAAAATTTCGTCTTCCAGGATGAGAGCAAAATTTAAACAGCTAAACGCAGCCCCACAGCGCCCTCTAGCGGTTCTTTATTTGGTGCTTACCTGTTGTAAAATGAGGGGGTACTTTGTTATTCGTTGCACCGGCTTAATGAGCAGTGAGTTGAGATTGAAGGCCATTGTACGACCCTCTTTGCGGGCCTTGCTGATTAGAACATCGGTTGTCACGTTATTAATTTGACCAGCTTTTTGCGGGGTCAGGGTTGAATTGTAAAAAATAATTTTAACCATTGAAATTTGTCGAATGCAAAAAAAGTAAAATTGCAAAAATACACCGATTGTTAACACCATAAAACTACAGTAGTAGTGTGAAACTACAGTAGTAGCGTGACTTTTAGGACGGGTAAAAACTCTAACGATGTCCGTTTAAACTCAAATTGGGGAAAATATTTGGCCCGAACTTGTCAATCAAGTTTGTGCGTTGACAGTTATACTTGTGTACGCATACATAATTAAAATGCAGAAAATAAAGTCTAAAACGCTTTGATGTCGAAATTGTCTAAGCGGGGTTTTTTAAAACTTTCAAAAAAAAATTAGAAATACAAAAGTAGAAGACAGCTTAAAAAGTTTCAAAATAAGCCTTTAATTATTATGGTTTTTGAAATTATTTTTTGATAAAAAAATGGATATTCAAGTATTTTATAACATAACTGTCATGGATTCGTTTGTCCTCGCCAAAAAAAATAAGTGCAGTAAACGATAAAAATCAGGCTGTAAGTTTTAGCAATTTTTATCAGGTGTTTTTTGAAGTTTTTTTGTATGTGAGTTCAAAATTTTGTGACTTTTTCTAACCCAATTTATTTCATTTCTTTTAAATATTATTTTTTCAATTTTATTTTTCCAGCTTCCCTGTGTTTAAAATGACTTTTTTTATTTCAATTTTCAACATATTAAACCCGACCCCTTTTTGCGATGCTTCAGTTTGACGAGAGCAATAAGGTCCGTAAGACTGGCGGAGGTCGAAGAGGGAGTCAAGAAAAAGGGATGAGATGCGATTACATTGGATTGCAGAATCAGTTATGTCTGCAATTTCGGCAAACTTTTTAAAGGTGAAATTTTTTGCTGGAATATTTACAACATATCATTTTCGCAACCAAAGTGACTCTCTACAGTAAATAGGGTGTCCAAACCGTGTACAGTTCGGCTTTTGGAAACGACTCGTCTGATTGAGTTCTTAAATAGCTCAAAATGATCAAACATATTAAGAGATAAATAAAACTAAAAATAATTGGACCATTTTCAATAGTTTTTCAAAAACTTTTGAGATAATAAAGTTTTTGAAAAATGAAAAAATGGTCCGGACCCATTTATTTTTCTCTAAATATGTATGGTAATTTTAAGCTATCTAGGAACTCAATCGGATGAGTCATTTCCAAAAGCCAAAATTTAAACGGTTTGGACACCATATTAACTTTTAGTTACTTTGGTTAGGAACGTTAAATAATAACGGCCACCCTTAATTTTATGAAAATTGATCTATTACAATCACCCAAGCAGAAATTTTGTACTAATGATTAAGTCGCATTGTAGGAACAAGGTGTACTTGATTAATCTACTCTTTTCATGTTGAACAATAAGCTTATTTTCAAGTGATTGACATGTTCTTTCCGTAAATACTTCGGTGCTATTAAATTAAACATCCGAAGTTTAGAAAGGTTTTGGGCATCGGTAAGCGAATTTCTTGTTGCAAAATTTGCATTTTAGTATAAATTTGTTTTAGCAACTAAAATAAGTAAAAATTAACGGTTAGTATCACTATAAATACGACAAAATAAATGTTTTAATGACTTTTTTCAAAATGTTGAAACCAGAACATCCAGTTTTGATTTGAAAATTTCACTTTTACAAATCTGAATTATTTATAAATTATAATTAAATTTAAGAAAAAAATATAAAGGTTGATAATAAAAAATCAATTTCGATATTTTAAAATGGACATTTTCATGTTGAAAAATAATTTTTTAGTGATAATAACAGTTCATATTTTATTTAGTTAAATACAGTAGAGCCGTTTAGTAGGACGCAGAATAACACAAAAAATATAATATAAAAAGTTATGTTCGACGAAAGTATTTTACTGTACCATAAAATGTTGCCTTGGTATGACAGTTATTTTTCTATGTATATTATGCGTCATACAAAACGGGCTCTGCTGTAGATACTTAGTTTAAATTCGACAATGATCTAATCATAAAAAATATCTCGAGAAATTTGCGGAAAGATTTTGTGGTAAAAATGCACTTGACTGAATTAGAATCCAATCGGCCAAAAATATAACGTGGGTCAGCGCCTTGAGCGTATACGGGTTAATCTAATCTCAAAGTTCGTTTGTCATATCAAAAATGTGCTGATTGTTAAAAAATAAATTTTGGCTGAGTTTCTGTATTTTGTATCTATAAGTGTGACGACAAGTGTCAATCCTTAGATGTGCTGAAACTGATCATTTCAAAGATTCAATTAGCAATTCTGCTAAATCATCAAAGTATAGGCGAGATAAAAGTTAAGCTAAGTGGGAAAGGTACTAGCAAAGGCTTTTGAAATTCAGTAAGTATCCCAGGGTCAATGATTTGATACAACGCAATTGTATAAATCCACAAACCGATTTACCGGTTATAAGGTTACTAGTCTTCATTTTTTGTAAATTAGTTTTATGGCCAATGAAATGCTCGAATTATTTTGGAGAGAGCCAATCACACAGCGCTGTGCAAATAAGAACCCCTTTTCCATTTGACTAAACTTTTATCCCGTCATAATTTAAAAATCCTGCGTTATCTAACAAATAGGAAGCAACATTCCGCCAAATAGAGATTTTGAAAATATCAATATTATTAGTTTTCAATTTTCGATCTCAAAGTCTCTAGAAATTTGAAAATATATGCACATCGAGAAAAGTTATTAAAAATTGTAATTTAAACCGAATAATTTAAAAAAATGTGTATTTCATTAAAAATGAATTCGATGAAAATTAGATAAAAATAACACCTTCCTGTATATATAAAGAATTACTTAATTCTGCAATTTCTTGGAGTCCCCCAAAAAGCATAAACTCATTCGTGTGAATAGTTGCAGCAACTTCATCAAGGGTAAATCGGATATCTTTGTAAAATGATAATTCTGTATCTCTAAGCTCATAAATTGCATTTATTAGAAGAACATTATCTCCGTTTTCAGGTTGGCGTATCAGATCTGGGGCAGAATTCATTCGGGAATGTTTTACTGAAAATAACTTTTAATTTAAATCAATTTTGAAAATTTTGAAAATGGGGTCATATTACGTGCGTTAATTTTTTCCTAAGGTTTATTATTTCTTAAAAATGATATTTGACTCCACTCTTATACATAAATCTTATTTCTAAAAATTAAAAGATTTTAATACATTTATAAAAATATTTCAGGAGCTTTGTTGTTAATAAAATTAGCTTATAAATGTATTTTGATTGTATAAAAGTGGGGTCAAATATCATTATTCATACTAAGCGCAAAATACATGGTAATCCAAATAATTTGATACTAAAAAGAAAAAATATAAATAGTGTTGATTTTTTGGAGGTTCTTGTTATTTTAACGAGCAAAAAAACAAATCGATAAGAGATAAGAACTAAAATATACAGCTTTAATCAGAGTAGATGTAGTCTGAATCTATATATAACTATTGCCGTAATTTTCATTTCTGTACCGTTTTCGCCAGCATTATACATCATTTCACATTGTTTTTTCAATAATAAATGATTTTACTCTTTACAGCTCAATTTTCGCGTCTTTATTACATTAAAACTAAGACTGGCAGACGACTTGACAGCTGTCTAAATTATGTCTGAGTAACACTCGAAAAATATTGGTATTCTGGATTTGTCAGATAAATGACCTTGTGAGAAAAAGGACACAATAACTGATAAATGGATCTTTAAATTAGTTCGAATACTACTTATAATTGAATGTGGAAGTAGGCGCAAAATTAAATGAGCGGGAAAAATCAAACGATGAAATTATATATATAACAAAGAACCAATAAAAAGGTCAATTTTATATGACGTGTAGATGGCCAATCCAGTTTGAAACGGTCTGATAAATGTTGGCCTTAGTTATGCTTCAAACTTGACCCTTTGAGAGACATTTCTGTGAATAGGTTAACTATTTTGCCAGCAATTAGTTTTTACGTCAACTCTTATAATCCAAGTTTTTCGGCGAAATTACGTCAAATTAATTAAAAGAGTAGTTTTCGCAGGAAATGTAAAATGAATTAGATAGATCAGATGGTTTGCGAGAGACGCGTTAAAACTAAGGAGAGACTACATGTAGTTGGTACAATGTACTGTTGACCCACGGGGTTGTTGATCTGAAAAAAACGATGTCGGGCAAAAAAAAAAGTTTTTGAGCATCTAGTGGTTCACGAAATGAGTTTTTAATACGCCATTGTTCAGAAGAGTAGAACTTGAATTTTAGCATATTAATAACTCTTTTACCTGATTTTTCAGGAAGTAAGAGCCGAATGTCACAAGAAAAATTGCGCACTTTTGAAAAAAATTTGTGAAAAAAATTTTCGTCATTTGAAGGAACATTTTGCCTAAGACTGACTATAATTTTTCAAAATTCTTTCCTTGAAGACTTGAATAGTTTCGTAGTCTAAAGAGTGTCAAATTTTCAGGAGAAAGACGAAAAGTATTGGTAACTTTATTTCGTTTAGCTTATATGGGTGCATACCGGTAATGTTAAACATATAACGGTATAATCACAGGCAAAAAAATTTTCTTTTATTTTTTTTATTGTTCATAATTCTGTTTGAATCTGCTAAGATTTCTTTCCCGTTGTATTCGTATATTTGCCGTTTAAACTTAGAACATTGGCCGGTGCGCTCGCCTAGTGCGCCTACGTAAGGGTTTTATTGTAAATATGCGAAGCATATACTCGGAATGTCTGTCAAGAAATAAAAAATACACTAAATTATTATGTTTTTGGAATTTTATACGAAAAATAAATTTCGAAAAGCAAATTGAAAAAAACGGAAATTAAATTGAAATGGAATCGCAAAGGTTTTTCGCCAAACGCAAAAAATACACTTTAGGAGTCGCCTGGACAACATAGTTGTGGTGAATTATATCACTGCTAAAAAACACTACTGGAAAAAGTTTACTTTGAAAACACGAAGGTAAACTGATATCATATGATGTCAACAATACATTTGTTGATACGTTCAATCCTCTAGTGATCATCAATGATTTTTTCTCTATATTTTTTATATGAAAATGTGTAGACGCAAAATGGGTATTTCAAAACAATCATACGACGGAAAATACAATTGTGTAGCGATCTTATCAATAAACCAACGCTGTTAATGAAAAATAAAAAAGAATAATCGAATTTTTAATCGATTTTTTAAAATGACGACAAAGTCCACGAAAACAGGTAGCTGACTTTTACTTTCATTTTACAAAATAAAGTCGATAAGCTAACTATC
>SCLH01000250.1:157764-176059 GCA_004367855.1 Oikopleura vanhoeffeni | reverse complement strand
TATAATAAATATTTTTCTCTTTCAAGATCAAATTTTCGCGTCATTTATTACAATTAAACTCAAGACTGCAGACCGACTTGACACTCTTAAAATTATGTCTAATAACACTCGAAAATATTGGATTCTGGATTTGTCAGATTAATGACCCTTGTGAAAAAGGACACAATACACTGATAATTGATCTTTACAATTAGTTCGAATACTACTCTATAATTGATAGTGAAATAGCGCAAAATTAAAATGACGGGAAAATAAAACGATGAAAATTATATCTATTAAACAAAGAACCCTAAAAAAGGTCAATTTTTATATACAGTTGTAGAATGGCTCAATTCAAGTTTGAAACGGCTTGATAAATTTGGGCCTTAATTGCTTCAAACTTGACCCCTTTGAGAGACATTTCTGTGATAGGTATAATTTTCCAGCAAATTATTTTCACGTCACTTTAAATTCCAATTTTTCGCGAAATTACCATTAATTAAAGAGTAGTTTTCGCAGGAAATGTAAAAATGAATTATCAGATCAACGATATCGTATGCGTAGGGAGCGCACCGGTAAAACTAACGAGAGAACTAACAGTAGTTATACAAATGTACTGTTGACGCCACGGCGGTTGTTGATCTGAAAAAACGATTCCGGGCAAAAAAAAAGAGTTTTTGGCATCTAGTGGTCTACGAAATGAGTTTTTAATACGCCGATTTCAGGAGCAAGAACTGAATTTTAGCAGTATTAAAATCATTTTACCTGATTTTTCAGGAAAGTAAGAGCCCGAATGTCACAGAAAAATTGCGAACTTTGAAAAAAATTTGTGGAAAAAAATTTTCGTGACATTTGAAGGAACATTTTGCCTAAGCTGACTTAAATCTTTCCAAATTCTTCCTTGAAGACTTAATCAGTTTCGTACCTAAAGAGTTAATTTTCAGGAGGAAAACGATAAAGTATTGGTAACTTTATTTCGTTTAGCTTAATGTGCAGTACCCGGTAATTTAAACCATATAACCGGTAAATCACGGCAAAAATTTTCTTTTATTTTTTTTATTGTTCATAATTCTTGTCTTGAATTCTGCTTAAGATTTTTCTTCCCGTTTTTCGTTAATTTTGCCCGTTTAAACTTAGAAATTGGCCCGGTGCGCTCCCTACGTATGCGCCATACCGTATGGGCTTTTATTGTAAAATTGCGAAGCATATAACCTGATGTCTGCTCAAGAAATAAAAATAAGCCCTAAATTATTATTGTTTTTGGAATTATTTTATAGTCGAAAAATAAATTTTCGAAAAAAAAATTGAAAAAAACGGAAATTTCAAATTTGAAATGAACGCATAGGTTTTACCCAAAACCGCAAAAAATACACTTTAGGAGTCCGCCTGGACAACATAGTTGGTGAATTAATTTCCACTGCTAAAAAACACTACTGGAAACAAGTTTACCTTTGTAAAACACGAAGGGTCAAAACTGATTACTCATCATGATGCAACAAACCATTTGTTGATATCTCTCAATCACTTCAGTGATCATCAATGATTTTTTTCTCCTATATTTTTATATGAAAAATGTGTAGACGCAAAATGGCTTATTTCAAAAACCAAATCATACGACGGAAAATACAAATTGTGTATCGATCTTTATAACATAAACCAACCGCTTTCAATGAAAAATAACAAAAATAATCGAATTTTTAATCGATTTTTTCAAAATGACGACCAAACTCCCAAAAACAGCTACCTGACTTTTACTTTCAATTTACCAAATAAGTCGATAAGCTCAATCTAATCTATCGTCCATTTTTGACCGCAAAATAGACAAACCCAAAAAAAGCTAACCAGCTATTTTAAATTTCCAAAATAGTGACCTGGTATTATATAATCATCGTAAATATCAAGTTTATTTACATTTTTAAGTTTTTAATCTCTCAAAATATGGGTTACATCAAATTCGCGAGACAAAAATATTAACTTTGTGATTCATATTCTGCGTATATTCTCACTTTTTATGTTTTCTTTCAAACTCGAGAGTGATTATTATACTTTATTCTTTGTTGATAACAGTAGACAGACCATTCAAAACTGTATATCAAATCCCTGTTTTACAGTACATGATAAAAAATACGTAGGTAAAATACAGAAACATTAGTCACAATATAATATAATGCCAGTTTGATAAATTGTACATCATTACCGAACATTTTTCTGTCTCCACATTCGTTGTCAAAATCCCCATTTTTTTTAAATATATCAAATTTTTTGTGAGTGCGGCCGATTTTGTAGAAAAATATAGTTTATTATGCATAAAATTCAACGAGGTGGCATAGCCCCCAGAACGCTATGTAATTTACTTCAAAATAACTTTTTATCCTTAAAGCCCCGTTAGTTATCAATTACTTGTGTGAAATATAAAAAATCTAGACTCTCATACGCACTTTTTTCAGAAATATCAACTTTGTGACTCATTTTTTTTTCTGCATATATAATATATGATATATTCCCATTTTATATTTTGGTTTTCCACTTGCCCCTTGAGACTGTTTATAATACTTAAATCGTTATTCATTACAGTTGACTCAGTTAATATACCATTTGAAACAGTATCTCAAATCCCTGTTGTTTGATAAAAAAAATACGTAGGTTAAATATAGCAACATTGGTCAAAATAAATATGCGATGTCAGAAATTACAATTTTAGGGGCAATATCGAGAAAGGTCAGAGCAGTTTTTAGACGGGCTTGTTCAATCAAAAAGAGCGAAGAAGGGAGAATTGCCTTATCTTTTTTTGGTCCGCTCAAAACCATAAAAAAATGAAAACGCAACCTGTACAAATCTGAGGTAGTTTTTTTTTTAAAGTGCCCCACCCTCTGTAATTTTCTGTGGTTAAAATTTGCTTGGCTACCGGATACAAAAAACCGTTTCCGGATATCTCTTACCGTTTTGTCTACAGAGGGTGGGGCACTTTAAAAAAAAGCTACCTCAACTTTACCCATGTGAACTTTCTGTCGATTTTATCAAAACTTTCACAATTAGAAAATTTTTCAAGGTTAACTATGTTTTTAAATTCATGTAAAGTAGAAGACGTGAAACAATTTGATACGATACGAAGCGACAAAAAACGTCACTTTGAAGAGATAATTTTGATTAATTATTTTACGTGAAAATTAAATATTGTTACATGATGAATCATCGACGTAATTTATAGAAGGCAATGCATTAATATATTCACTTTGATACAATTCATAAACTCGATGATTAATCAATGTAACAATATTTAAGTTTTACGTAAAACAATCGATTTCAATTATCTTGTCGAATCGACGTTATTTTTTTTGTTACTCTACAAATACTAATCGGTGGTAGTAAACGATATATTATTAATAATTGTAATAATATGTATTCTTAACGTAACAAAAATAATTCCAATTATCTTGTGAAAGTGACGTTTTCTCCGTCGCACCCGATTTTTCTGGTTATTTTTCAATTGCGTAAAAAGCTCTTTTTTGCGTTCAGAATTGTCTTTTATGAAAACCAGCTACATAAAGCCCAAGATTACCAGGTCATATTTTAATAAATACAGTTTAAATATGACTAAAAATAATATTTGAGTCTACAGGATGTCCCATTTTTTGGCCGCGTTCCCTTACGACGCTATAAATACTTTCACCAAGCGAGCGCTGTGATTGGCCAGTGATGACGCACAAACAATCGCTTGTTTTGAAAAGGAGCCATCAAGCATTTTCATTTGCTGCAGTATCCATAGCGTCGTATGGGAACTAGGCCCAAAAAAACTGGACATCCTATACAAAGAAAAAGTTCTCGAACAAGACAATTTCCAGAAAAAAATACGACATTTCAAAATTGATGCCACGGTAAAGCGTTCTTAAAATTCAGGACACAAATAACCTTGATTTTTTTGAAAACTATCTGAAAAAATTATTGATACAATAATTTTTCAGGGAAACAGTACAGTAACGTGCCTCTATAAGGACGAGCCGATTGTAGGTTGTATACGTAATCTTTCCTAACGCGTTGAGAGTATATCAAAACATGCAGATTGATAATACCTCACAAAAAATCCTAACAAGATCAGAACAAAAGATTCGGTGATTGTACTTAGCTACCTCGAGAATCAAGGATTCTGGGTTTCCATTATCATTCTCTCAATAGTTCTGAAACAAAATTTAAAGGGTGCCAAAATTGAAAAATTAGGAAAGCGGTGTCTATTAAACAAATGAAAAGGTGTATATTAAACAATTTAGTTAGAATCAAACACTAAGTTTGTTAGGTGACGTATCTTCGCATCGGAATTTTGCTTATTTGGTAAACAATTCGGTAATCTTTTATGCGTTTTTAGCAATTTGAAAAATCGATGCGAAGACGTCGGTTAAAAAATTTTATCGAATACACAAATCGCCCCAGATTAATTTGAAACGGAACGATAGGGGTTATATGTGGGTTGTGAGGACTGGATGGTCTATTTTTACTTGGAGTCGGAAATTTCTTTTTTTCACTCTATTGCGCTTCTTTACCATTTTTGATCATATTTTTAAATTGCTTTCTCTGTTGCTCATTCATACAAACTTTCTCTTCCAATTTTTCCGTCTTTTTCAAGTGCCTCTAACAACTCCTTAGCCCTTGCATAAATGGTGCCTTATTTCCCGAATTTTTCGCTGAATTCGAGTCCAAATTCAGTTTATTGTAAGTCCTTTAATAGATTTTCTGGCGGGTTGGTCTTCCGGTTCAAAGTTGTGCTAGTTTTGAAGAATCTTGGCTCAACAATCCGATCAATTGTTTTTTCCCAATTCCACTCTCTGTGGCTTCTTGAATAACTGCGCGTTTTGCTCTGGGATAAAATATTATTTTGACTGATTCTTCGTACATTTGACCACATTTTTCTCATGGTGATTTTTGGCATTTATGTGTTTTCGATATTTATTTAACTTATTTAATTAAACAATTTTCTTTTTTTCTTTGTCGTCAAAATGCGGTTTTTCTTGGCCGCAGCGGTTCGCGAACGCTTCGAGCGACAACACAGTAGGACACGAATACGGTCTTAGATACGACGTTCTTATTCTATAAACTTGCTTAGAGTATAACTAAGTAACGATTCCGAAAACTCTGAATACAAGGCGGGTTAAATGAAAAATCGTCGAACCATCAAATAGGGCGGATTTAAATATCTTAATTCGGTTGATCATTTTTTAGGTGCTTTCGTCGGTCGAATTTAAACAATGAAATTTTTCTGAAAGAACCGAGATAAAACCTCAAGTGTTGTATCTATGCGATTTTGGGGGATTTCTCAAAAATGTCTCAAATTTCGAATTTCATCTTGATCCCTAATATGAAATACATCAACTCGGGCAGACCCTAATATCCATTAGTCCATAGAAAAGTTATATATTTTGTTTGTAAAGTTGAAGAGCTTACATCTTTACAGCGATCTGAAAAAAAAGTGGATTTCCCCTTTTCCTATCTGTTAGGTTCCACCCAGTATTTACAGGAACAATTTGGTCTTTCACTTTTTTTATCCGATTTAATAACAATAGTGCAGGCTTTGGATATATAATTATTAATATTATATAGCATTATCATTTATAATAACTCCTGGACATGCCTATGCTTATGATTTTCAGCTCAGAACTCGTCCGTTTACTAAAAACAGCCACTCCTCAATTTAAAATACAAAGACTTTTTGAAGAACGCAATCACTGTAACAATAATCTATTCAGCGTGTTTCTTAGAAATCTTGCTTCAATACATTGGAAATTTTATAATATCAAATCTCTTTACGACGACTACGAAGGATTTTTGAAAAATACTCAAAATAATTCTGGCAAGAGGGAATGATTCACGCCCAGCAGATTTCAACCAACCAAAGTAATGACAAACGTAATTGAAGAAAGGTCGCTAATTAATCGGAAAATAAAGAGATATCCCGAAGTATTTCTTCACCTTTTAAAGCACACAAAAAATACGTAATTTCAATGGATGTTTCGTTCTCCTCAATTTAATATAATTGAAATATATAGAAAATGCAACTTCTTTTTCATTGAACAAAAAACAAATTGGCTTAATCTTCCAAGGCTCTTGATCGAATTAAATCCTAGAATAATAATATATATATCGAAATTACAACTCCGGGTCTTCGTCAGAATTTGTTTTATTATGATTTCTTCGTAAGCGATCATCTTTTCGGAAAGATGCCATCTTCAACGTACTGTGTTATTAACCGGTGATATGAATAAATATCGCCTATAAAAACACAGTACGTCTAAATGGACATCCTTTTCGAAGAACTGTAAAACAGTTTTCACGTAATTTTACAATTTTTTAAATCAATAAGTGTTCATGGAATTTTAAAGTGTTCCCTGGATCATCGTTACCCTATGATAACAATACCGTTGAAAAATTGTTCGTGAATAAATGCTCAATGTTGCTCTCCGCGGCAACTTGTTGCCCATATTTCGACATTTTAAATGTAATTTTTAATTTGCAACTTATGATAATATCATATGTACAATGAGATTATCTATTTTGAGAGAAAAACTGTATTATTACTCGTCCAATAACCACATTTCATTTACCACCTGTTTTTATGGCCATCTCTTTCAATTCTAGTCATTTCTTTTTCCAATTCAGTATTTTTTAATTCGCACACCGCCTTCTCAAAAAAAACATTTCAAATCTGACTACAGTATAAATATCTCATTCACGAGTTATTTTTATTGCTTAAGTAACCGTAACATATCATACAAAATAATCGTGTAAACACTTGAAATTGTCGGATATGTATTCACATTGATTTAAATTAAAGGAATAAACGTCGCTCATCACTCTCAATATTTTGTGAATATGTGTTTTCTGATAGTTAGGACGTCAGCTGGGGACTCGTTTTTTAAAGATACCCCAATTTCAACAATTTTTTCCGTATCTAGGGTAAATCGATATCAGGAAATCGAAAATGACCATTAAAATTTTCAAAAATTGACCACCAACTTGCGCGAGAGCAAATTATCAAAATTTTAGCTTTTTCCAGATCAACAATTTATGATGAAATGGTCGTTTCTAGTGTACATCCTATCACGGAACAATCGAAATGACCTTTACAAATTTCAAAATACCACAAATGCCGCCTAGAGAGCAAATTAATCAAAATTTTAGATTTTATTCGAATCAACAATTTTGCGACGGAAATTTTCGTTTCTACGGGTAAATCGACTATTAGGAAATCGAAAATGCACCTTGAAAAATTTCAAAAATGACCACAAATCGCCGCTAGAGAGCAAATTATCAAAATTTTCGCATTTTTTCAGAACAACCATTTTTATGATCGTTTCGAGTGTACATCGAATCAGGAAAATCGAGAATGACCTTTCAACAGGTTAAATGACCACAAAACTACTGCCGCTACGAGAGCTCAATTATCAACAACTTGCAAAGTTTGTGTTACTCACATTTCTTTTGGGAATTTGCGATTTATTTTTTTGGAAATTTCGATTTTTTTGGTTTTATTGAATGATAATACAGTTTCATATGGCTGTAGCTAGAATCTTGGCCGATCGCATGTTAAACCCCCCCCACCCCCCCCCCCCCCCCCCCCCCCCCCCCCCCCCCCCCCCCCCCCCCCCCCTGTTTTATCATCGAGAGAATTTTCATTATTTTCAAGGTTTCTTTTGAAAAAAAAGTGGAGCCCACGTGAGACCGCAATCCGAAAATGTTTTCTTATCCAATATTTATTTGCGTCTGTTAAAAAATAGTCCTCACTTTATTAGCGACATGGGGGCATACTTCCACAAAATTTTTTCACTTTCTCATTTTATGAAAAGTGTTCTTTGGCCACCTAGGAGCGTCTCTAAATTACTTTAATGGTCATATTTCTTCTTAGTTAGGGTCGATTACATATAACCAAAACTAATTACCTCTGAACGAACTTGAAATCGAGAAATCCCCAGCTGCCGGTCCCTACTGATACGTAATAGAATCATTGTATTTGTAAAGTTTATAAAAAGATCAGTCCAAGTTCATTTGTACAGGAGCACTTATAATATAAAGTTATAGCGGTCTAAATCTTAACAAAACAATATTTTTGACTTAATTCTGAAAAAAATAATTATTTTTTGTGATTTGATCAGAAATATTTTGTAGACATCCCGAAGCAATTTGGTGCACTCTGATTGCCTTTTAAATCTTTATAAAATGAAGTATTACGTAACGGTTATCACATAAGGTTTTTCAAGATAATGTCTGATTTAATTTTTGTCAGGTTATACGTATAACCTGACAAAATAAATCAGACATTATCTTGAAAACCTTATGTTGATAACCGTTTACGTTATACTTCATTTTTATAAGATTAAAGCAATCAGAGTGCACCAAATTGCTTCGGATGTCTAAAATGTATTTTCTGATCAAATCCACAAAAAATAAATTATTTTTTTTCAGAATTTAGTCAAAATATTGTTTGTTAAGATTTGACCGCTAAACTTCAAAACTATCCGGCTTGGACGTAGCCAACGTTATGAAAAAAAAATCGAAACACATTTTTTTTTGAAAAATTATATTTTGAGGTATGAAAGGAAATTTAGGGAAAAAGTTTCCTACGAATCTTAGGCATGTTACAAGGTGTACTTTGAAAAAATTTGGGCCATTTTTAAAATTGAAATTCGGAGAAGATAGGTTTTAAAGCTAAAAATCGTCTGTTTATTGGACCGCTAGGTAAATTCAGTCTTCGAAATGTAAATCGCTCTCTTACGAATCTTAGTCTGCTTATTCCACGTATTATGTCAACTTTTCAACAAATTTATATATGGTGTGGGAGGAGATAGATTTTGAAATTTTGCGAAGTGACCTCATGTTACGACTAAGTGACGATTGGTGTAGTCATTAAAATTTCTGTTTGACCTTTGATTTCACAAGATTAAGGCTAGGTCTATAAATTGGCATTTTTGTAATTATTGCTCAAGGTTCAAATTTTTCAGAAATAGCTCTGCAAAATTGCAAATCAGACATGAACACCCCCTTAAGTATAAAACTAAATGTTAAGTTGTGTAACGAAAATTAAAAAAAAATGTCAAATTGACTTTTTTGAAAAGGTGTCATTTTCAAAATGTTGGAAAAGTGTCATATTTAAAAAAAATAAAAGTGACAAATTAAAAATTTAGTTAAATAAAAGGGGTACCGTAGAACGGCCTTTTCCGGACAACAACAAGTTCGTCAGGTGAAGAAATACTTTAAATTGGTCGAAACTGTATTCACAATTAATTTGAAAATTCAAGCAATAAACGTTTCTCATTTATTAATAATCATTTTGATTTATCTTAAGATGTTTTATTTTTAGTATAAATAAAAATTATTTTATTTGTGTTTTGTATAACCTAAGAACATAGATCATCCAAGTTTATCTTAACATAATAGCACTTATTACCTAACAAAAATAAACCATATATTATCTTGCAAAAATGTACGTAATCAAGTATAAACCCAGAATTGGTGCAATTATAAGGAGATAATCTCCCACATTTAAAACAAATATTCACGAGATAAGTATGATTTTTTGAAGTTATTATCTTTAATATAGTTTTTGTTCGAAAAATAGGCGTTTCGAACACCAACTGAACAACTAAGAAAGAAAAATTAAATTATTAATACCCGCTACATTATTATGGTATTTGGTATAATAATATGTTTAAAATGTGTCGTTTTGTCCTTATACATAGTTCTTATACGAAAAATGTACGTTGGTGATGGCCAAATTTGAAATGAAAACATGATTTTTTTTGAAATATTAATAGAAATAGAGAATTTTGAGGACAAAAAAATGAACGTTTAAGAATGTCTTAAAAACCAAAATTATACTAGAAGTATTTTCAGTGCTGAAATAACTGTCTAAACTTTTTCCTTCAAGTTTAATTTTCAAATCGACATCAAAATTTAAAAAAGAATTCGTGAAATTTTTTGGTTGGCCAAATATACTTTCGCAATAATATTCCAATTTTAATTATTTAAAAATCACCTGGATCAATTGAAGGTTCTGCATATGATTTTGGTCTAACTCTAGTATTTCCCATTTTTGATTCCTTCGGCGTATCAAATATTTTGACATCAAACCCCAAATCGCTTTTGCCCGGGCTCCAAGAATACCTCTTTTCTTTCCGACGATCGGGTGATCTGATAATGTCTGTCTTTTCAGGAACATTTTTAAGGGAGTTTTGATCAGAATTCGATTTTCGCTTCCAAACACCATCTAACATCTTGGTGATTTCAACCATGTCACGGTCTACCAAAATCACTAAAAAATTAAAATTACTACAGAGCTACATGCATTTTTAATTCTAAGGGGTTTTCCAGGTGGCCACTTTTTGTGATCTGACACCAGTGCGGTCAAATGACAAAAAAATTGAATTTCACTCTTAGAATGTTTTTTTGTGTGACGAAAATATTCATTTTATCACTGGTAAAATTTAATGATTTTATTATGTTTAAAATTAAAAAACTGGTTTAAAATTTTTTTTATCAAAAATATTTTCTAAAGTTGAAATTAAAATCACTCAGATTTCTCTCAAGAATGAATGAAGGCCTGTATTAAGTACTGTACATAAAATGATGAAAGTAAGGGTGCGTAGCTCTAAAACGGAAATATGAGGTTTTAATAAAATCAAGTCCTCGAACCTCGTACCCGACGCCATTTAAGGGGGTACTCAACGGTTTCTGACATTTTAAGATTTGAGGGCTCAAACAAAACAAACAAGTTTAGAAATTCTGAAAAGCCCTAAAGAAGATCTATCCTTTTTGCTTTCCGACCAAAAGTAAACAGGTTTTTTTTGCACCACAGCACCAAGTGGGAGGAGAGTTCTAGAACATCATTTGACTTCAATGTCTTTTATCTAGGAAACGGCTTAATGGAAATTGATTACACTTTGTAAGAATAACAATGACTACTAGGTTGACAGTTATCGGAATATTTAGCGAAAATTTCGATCGGACTTGTTCTAGAATAATGAAAACTGTAATTTCATGTATTTTAGAATTTGTAGCTCAGTTTTCTAAAAAAACTCCGATACAATTTTTTTAAAATTTGGTATATTAGGAGAACATGTCTTTCCAATTTCTAGTGCAAAACTTTTTTTTAAACATCGCTCCTATTTATAGAAAATTGCAGATTAATTCACGCCGGAAGTTAATTCATGATTTCTAGAAAAAAAAATTATCTCGTATTGAGCTGTAAGTACCATCAAATTAAAGCGCATAGTCTACTGAACAAAAAATCTGCTTACGTCAGGTTGAAATTTTGATCCCTTATATTCTAGAATCAAGAAAATGTAAAATTCCAAACTGAAACAAATTTTTCTCGAAAACAACTCGATACATTTTTTTCTAAATTTATATAATACGCGCAACACTGTTTTCTCAATATTCTAGTGGAAAACTTTTTTTAAACATCGCTCCTATTTATAGAAAATGCATTTTGGTTCAACCGGAAGTCAATTTTTGGAGTTTCTTGAAATTTATTTCATCCGTTTGTACCGAAAGTACCCTCAAATTGAAGCTACTGCAAAACTGAAGTAAAAAGGTGCTACTCACTTTTACTTATTTTTAGAATTTTTCAATTAAATTGAGTTTATTTTATCAAAAAAAAATACTTAGAAAAAATCTTGAAAAAACTCGAATATTTTTAGAAAAAAATCTCGAATTTTTTTTTATGATAAGAGCAGAAATGCATTTCGTGGCCTTCCTGAGGCTATTTGGTGCAGTTTTATGTCCCTAAACCTGAATTAAAAAACCGTTGAGTACCCCCTTAATGATTTTCAAACCGTAATCTAAACCGTACTAGTATTTGTACTGGTCCAAATATTCATTTTTCGACTTTTACTGGTACAACTTTATTTAAATGCGATGTAAATACAGAATTTTCTAATTTTTGTGGAAATACCAAAATTTGTTATTTTATGAAAGTTATGCGATTGGATTTTAGTTTTTTTATTCAATTAGCCCACAATCGATGAAAAAGTCCCAAAAATGGCTGTTTTGGTACACAAGGCGCTGGTACAACTTCAATTGAAACAGAGGTACCAAATTGTTTTGTGAACAAAAGCACTTTTTAGAAATTTCAAGCTCATAATTTCCTTGAAGTTTTTGTAATGCAATCTTTTATGGTTATGCTTTTATGTGCACTCAAAGTTTTGGTAACTTAAAAATTTGGCAAAAATATGATTTTTTTGTAATTCTCAAAATTATTGTTGACCAAAAAACAAAATTTTCAATTTTTATTAAGTGTCAGCATGAAAAAATGACAAAAAAATAAGTCAAATTTAATATCTAGATCACGCGATACAGTCGATTATTCGAAAAAAATCTAATTTTGCTAGTTGTTAGTTTTTTCAAGATCTAAGAAAACATTTTATTTTTTTTATTTTCGAAAATTGAAATTTTTTCATTTTGTTTCCTAAGATTCACAATTTATTAAATGCCTCATATTTCCGGTATTAAATTCACAGAGCGTTACTTTCACCATTTTATGTACAGATCTTAAAGTACGTATAGGGCGGATGATCCATATAGATAAAACTGAGATTTATTTTCAAACAAAAATGTAAATCATATTCTTTAAATATCTATTATTTTTACTCCAATTTGATGATTAAAACTTGCTACTTTGAACCCACATACAAATAAAAACCTCATTTACGACTAAAAATGTGGTTTTAACTTATGTCATTGTGTATGAAATGTCATTTTTGTCATTGTGTGAGATAATGACGCTTCAGCATGATTTCCATGACCTTGTTTGACGTTATTCATGATATCTCTTTTATACAGAACTAATAAATTAGAAAACAAAAGCATTATAAAAAAAGTTCAAAAATTGAAAAAACGTCATAATAAAAGGTTTTTTTGAAAAAGGTAAGTTAAAAAAAACTTCCTTAAAAAAAGTCATTAAAAATTTTTTTTGGAAAAACGTTATTTTAAGTAAATGAAAAACAATTATTAAAATTCAAAAATCGCCTCAAAAAATTGAAAGAAGAGCCATTAAAATTTTTTCATGAAATAACGCTATTGTAAAAAATTGAAAAAAAAACATCATAAAAATTGAAAAACGTAATAATAACAATTGAAAAAACGCCATTAGGAAAATTATAAAAAACCGTCATGATAAAAATTGAAACAAGGTCATTTTACAAATTCAAAAAAAGTCAGTAAATATATTGATATAAAACTGAAAATACGTCAAGGAGAAAAAATAGTTGATAGCTTTCTCTGAAATACTTCTCTTCTGACAAAAACTTATTTCTGATTATAACTTGAGTTTTAAATATTTACCTTCGTGATTTGCACATTTAATCCACCATGCTCCAAGTTCGTTTTGTGCCAAAATGGAGCAATTTTCGCCCACGGTTGCGCCCTGAGTCACTAAAATTACATTTTCTTTTCTAATTACGCCCAGGGCAAATGGGCTCGTATTTACATAGGGTTTTTCCGATGAATATTTAAGCATTAAATTCCCATTATTTCCATTTGACAAAGGGGTATTTTGAGGGGGCAACAATGGCAATTTTTCAGCAATTACGGCTCGCTTTGGAGCAATTTTTGTAAATGCCAGCGGGAATATCCCACGGCGATTTTCGAGCTGTCCATGGCCCCAATTTTCGTCCACGAAACCCAAAAATTCGACCTCTTGATTCTTGAGAAAACCTAGGTCGCGGGATTCTTGGGCATAGAAATCATCGGTTGCGACTAAAAAGCAACCACGCTCCATTTCATAGTGAACGATTCAACTACGCATTCTTAATTTTACCAAAAAGGATGTAATTTTTTTTTTAAATAAATATTAACAAACAATGGAAATAAAAATTTATGAAAAAATAAAAAAAACGAATTCAAAAATTTAAATTTTTTAACAAAATAAAGAAAACGGATTAAAAAAATTCAAATTTAAAATTGAAACAAGATAAAAAATTTCGGAAAACAAAATTCAAATTGGAACAAAATTTAAAAAAAAATCGAAGCAAGAATTAAAAATAATTTAAAAAATACTCGAATAAATAAAACTTTCAAAAAAATACTAAAATTTTTCATTTTGATAGAAAAATGGAGAATTCAAAAAATAAAATTAAAAAATTTACAGTGGTTGGGCTTTTAAATCAGCCCATTGAAAAATATGAACTCATATAACGTAGTTTAAAATCAAGAAGTTCGTATCGGTATAGTTTTTTGCTAAATGGTCGTGTATAAATCCAAGGTAAAAACAAAGGAATGATTTTGGTGAGAAGAACGAATACTAGAATTTTTAAAATTTATTTTCGAGTATTTTAAACATATTACACCTAAAATGGCTTATTTGACCCAAAAAATATTTTAAAGACACTTTTGCAGAAAGTTTTTATGAAAATATTGTGAGTCGGACATGTGAAAAAATGAAATATTTCTAGAAATATTCGTCACGTGGAAAATATTCAACAATTTTTTTTCACAAAAATAGAGCCGAAATATTGAAAAGCATAAAAATTTCTGGTTAATGGGCCAAACGGCACTCTTATTTTTTGATTAATTCTTCATTTAACTGATGACGGTGCTATTTTTCTCATCGAATTTTGTTAACATTTGTATTTCAAAATTGTTAAAAAAAAGGGAAAAATTTCGAAAAAGTGCAAAAAAATATTCAAAAAAAAATTGAAAATTAATAAAAAAATAAAGAAACTCAATGAGATCTTCATCATAATTTTAAATAAGATGAATTAAATTTAAATAAATGATTGTCAGAATAACTTTCCTGAATAAATGTTCTTCTCAACAAAACGCATAAGTATTAAATTTTCAAACTCATTTTATTTTCAATATCTTTTACTCGATCTATTTTTCATTTTAGGCAGAGCAATAACTTTTTGATTTTTATCAATATCATCCCCATGTGAATACGTTCCTTTTTCTTTCTTATTTTTCAATATTCTCTGTTGTTTAGCACTTCCAAATTGTTCTTGCAATTTATTTCTTTCTTCTTGATACGATTTGATATTTGTTACAACTGATTCGCTTGCAAATTCTTTTCTTACAGGATGCAGGCAGTGGTAATCAGCTTTCATACAAAGTAATTTTGTGCTCTGAAAATTAAATGCGTCAAATTTCATTTTTGACAATTTTTTCGGACTCACCCACTGATTTCCAAAAGATCGTGAATAACGATTCGTGATAGATAAGGTTTTGATACGCGACTTGACAAAGCGTTTTTGACTAGTCCGATATGTGGTATACCGTGAAAACCGGGTGCATCTTAAATTTGCAGTTTCTCGGTCACTGGTTATGATATGAGTATGATTTTTAACCATTCACCTTTTAATTTTCTGGTGTCATTTTTTTTGTAATATGACACAAAATCATAAAATTAGCTGTACGGAATCATATTACATTGCATATTTTTAAACTTTGATTTTTTAATGAATCAGTATGTTATGAATAAAATTAACAAATGATTAAAAAACAAAAAAAATCAAGAGTAGAATGTCAGTAGGAAAATATAAGGTTTATAAAAAAAATTTCCTGTTGAAAATTCTGGTTTTTACTTTAATTATCGGACCAAAAATAATTTCCACAGGAACACAAACATTTATGATATACAGCAAATATTTTTGTGAGAACTACAATTTACATAAAAAAGAAGTAAATGTTCAGAATCAGGGGTTTAAAAACTCATTTTCTAACCACTAGAGGGCCGAAATTTTGTTGTATGCTCAAATCCCTTTTTCGATAGCAATAACCCACCGAAGCAATATGATTTTTCATCAACGGTTTAAGTTTTTTCAGTAGGATTCTCGGTTTCACGCTTTTTATGATGACAAACCCTCCTAACCTCAACCTTTAGTCACGTGGTTTGCGTGAAGTTATTTTATCATAATTGAAACATCAAAATGTCGGATCAAGATGTTCGTTTGATATCATTTACACGGAGTCTACTTCCTGTCCAAATATAAATTGGCTCAGTCTCAAAATGTCTGGATGAAATATATCTCTCTTTAATAAAATCGTACAGGGGGTTGCGATATAAATTATATTTTTTATAATAGAAAAACTACATTTTTTCAAGCTTTCGATTTTATTCAATCATCGTCTGGAAGTGAGAAAAGTAAAACTTTTTTTTTGGTTGACGAAAATAATTTTCGCAATTGTGACATCATTTTAATTTGGCAATCGTAGGCCTCGAAATTGCCAAATTTTAATAAAATCGGCACATACTTTTGACTTTTGAAATTTCTTATTTCAAATAGCATGACAAATATACTCAGAAACCATTTCCATTTTTTTAGTGCAGATTTTTGCTGATAAAATAATTTCATTTTTCAATTTATTAAAAATAAAAAACGTCATTACGTTAAATTTTTTTCAAAAAGGTTATTTTAAAAAATTGGAAAAAAAGTTATTAAGAATTCATTAATGTATTGTGCCGCGGCATGCCTAGTCAACTCATTATACGTTTTTGAAAAATAGTAAACTTTAACGTCGTTTTGTCCATATATACGATGTCCTTATAGCCAAATACGACAGTAGTTATAACTACAAATGTATAACTGATTACAAAAACGTCATTATGAAAATTGAACAAAAAAAGTTGAAAATCTAAAAAATACGATAAATGCAGAATTTTTTTGATCAAAATAATTGAATTTTTCAAGCAGTCACAAATTCTTCGCTGAGAAAAATTAAGCTTAAAAAATCAGAATAATGAAGCTAGAGGATTGAAATTATGAATCAAATTTTCAGCATTAAAAACCACATCTACGGCTTAAATTCTTCTGCGATTAACAATTTAAGATTTTTTTGTCAAATTTTAATAAACACTTACATCTGGACGTTTAACGATAATGTAATGATCAAATTCTTCTGAGTTTTGACCACTGCTTGTCATAGTAGTTTTTAAACAATCTTTCGGTTCGATTCTGATAATATCTGGCTTTCCAGTTTTTGCATACAATTTTGCCGATCTAAAATTTTTTGATATTGATATATTGTTTAAATGAATAAGATTTTTGAGCATCAGCAGTTTCCAGGCAAATCAGACTATTGCTTATAGCTCAGAAGTCAACAAAAAAATCAAATTTCGCTACATTATTATGGGTATTAATTTTTTTTTCACTACAATTTTAACGCCCGTTTTGTCCTCTTAGAGGAACGCACTGCTCGAAAATGGCCAAAAATCGCCAAATTCTTGTCGTTTTGTCCTCTCAGTTAATACCACACTATATTTAAGGGGGGTGCTTGCATGTCCTGATTTTGCAATTTTTGCAGAGCTGTTTAGGAAAATCTGAAGCTTTGAGCAATAATTCCAAAATTGACCAATTTGTAGACCTAGCCTTTATCTTGTGAAATCGAAGGTCAAACTCAGATTTTTTGATGACTACACCCATCGTCACATGTCGGTAGTAACAGGAGGTCACTTCTTCGAAATTTCAAAATCTAATCTCCTCCGACACCATATATCGAATTTGTTCAAATTTTAACATAACCTGTATAATTAGTTTACATATTGGTAGCATATTGATCGATTTCGATGGCTATAATCAAATAAGTATCTACGTAGTGATCTGGAATTTGAGCACGGGACGACCGGATCGTCACTTACGTCTACCGGGAATGTTTGAAAATTGTAGAGGCTTCTTTGGATAAGTGCTATATTTAACATCTTACAATATGTAAAAAACCGGTCTAAAATACCGTTTGTATGGCTTTTTTCATCGGAAAATCTATCTCCTCCGTTAGGTTTTAAATTTCAAAAATTTACTCAAACAAAGAAATTAATGAATATTTTCAAGGTTCACGTGAAAAAATTTTCCCCGAAAAAAAAGTGCTTCGATTTTTTCGAAAGTAGCTCAAAAGAAAGCTGGGGGAAACACTGAAGAGAAAGTTGCTTACGTCCAGTCGATTATTTTTGAAAGTTTTAGTGGGTTCAAAATTCGAGCAAACGTATATTTTTAACTTCATCTTTAAAAAATACTTTAAAATAAAATCGAAAAAATGCGAAAATTTCGAATTTTTTTTTGATGATTGGGTTCTTAGTACACTTAATTATTACCCCGTATCAATTTGGAGCATTTTTAATGCCTTAAGCCTGTATTAATCAGACCGTGCACACCCCTTAAGGGGGTATGCGACTCTGATTAAATAAAGGCCTTAGAGGCATTAAACATGCTTGAAATTCATTCGAGGTGATAATTAAGTGTACTAAGAACCCAATCATCAAAAAAAATTTCGAAATTTTCGTATTTTTTTCGATTTTTTTCTAAGTATTTTTAAAAAGATGAACTTAAAAAATAACGTTTGCTCG
>SCLH01000250.1:124699-157743 GCA_004367855.1 Oikopleura vanhoeffeni | reverse complement strand
GAGACAGCTGAATAAATGGTCTTTAGGGTGTTCATATTATACTGATTTATTATACTAGAGCTTGCGTCATAGGTTAACCTGGCAACCAAAAATGAAATTTTAATTTTAAACCATTAGTAAGTTATATTTTTTGCAAAGCGAATATATTAACATTTGTGACAGGATGTTTTTATCATTAAATTTATTATTATCTGACGTTTTTTCATTATTACATACCTTTTATGTATACATATTTATTAATATAGTTTTTATTGATTTATCTAATTGATTCTTTTTCTCATTGGCTTCTTTGTGTCTGCGAAGGTATAGGAGGCTGGCGTCAACATGTCGCTTCTTTCTTTTCGTCGTCAAAGAATTTTCAGAAACTGGCAATGCGCTAGAGATAAAAAATATTATTTTACATATCGAAGACAAACGTATATTTTTGCTAAGATTTTGCGTTATTATTCTTGATTTAAAAAGAACTTTTTTTGTTGAACATGACTTGTTTTGTTTATGTTTTTTTCAAATAAATGGCGTATTAGGGTTCAATATTTGATAAAAAAATTACGAAACAAATATTTTTTTGCAATATCTATAGCGGATACTCCTGGGAGATTATTGTTGCCATTTAGTGCCTTTTATTGACCTCATAATTGGCAAAAAATCTTTAGGAGTCCTCGTGAATTGATGTAATCTAGAAGCGCTAGATCTCATATGTTATAAAAGGTTATTTTGATCATACATTCTGAAACAGGTGAAATTTGTTATTATTTTGTTTGGTTCTAATTTGCAAATAGATTAAGTTAAATTAAAATTACACTTCAAAATTTGACCCCTATTATTAAAAAATGATTCCTAAGTATTGGGCGTCAGAAATAATCAAAAACTTTTAAACTTCGAATAATGGCAGATAATTTATATCATGGGATAAAAATGTCCAAATTTTAAATTGGGTTTTTTGAAAATTTCATTCTTCTCGAATATTTGATATAAAAAAAATCAATTCACAACTGTCAAATGTGGTTTTTTTGACATTTTATATAAAAATCATGATTAATAAAGTATCTACTGTATCTTATAGAGGTCCTGAAACTCTTACCTCTTTAAGCGGTTCGTGGTTGTTCGGGCAGGTGGACTAATGACTGAAAGGGTTCCTTGGAAAATGTGTTTTTTCTCTCTTCTGAGAGGATTCTGGTAATTTATTCCGCTCATTCACCGCTGAACAGTAGAGTGAGTTGAGGCGAGGTGCGCATAGTGGAGTGGTGTTTCGTAGTTATGTTCTAATTGTATAAGCTCTTTTTCATCGTCGCAAATGCGTTTTGATAGTTGCTGCGTTCGAACCGCGCAATAATGTCAAAATTAAAGGTCCAGGCTCTTACCAGCTCAATGACCCAGGTTTACATTAATTTCAATAATAGAATTTTAAAAGAAATCATACAAATCGTGTGATAATGGCTCTTTTTCGGCGTCAAATTTAAATTTTGATAAATTTTCATTACATTCCCTTAAGCAAATTCTGCTCCGTGCCATTGTTTTCAATAAATTTCAAATGAATCCCAGTTAAAAATAGAACAAAAACGTGATTTAATATTGACCATATTTTGGGTGTCACTTTCATTTAACAGTTACTGAGGAATTTCTACATCACATGGATTCATGTGACATTTACCCATTTTCATTAAATTTCAATAATGCATCTAAGATCACCCAAAAACGTGTAGTATTCACCCCAGGTGTTGAAAGCTTGAGCGTGTTTTCAATACTCGTAAGCGGAGACTCTCGGTTAGACAAATTCCGAGTAACTTTTAAAATCAAACAAATGAGAGGGTTAAAAGGCCGACGGGCACGCGAAGGCCATTTTGTTTTGTGGTCAGTTAAAAATTCAATTTTTTGTTCAAAAGCATTTTTTTTATGATATTATATCGAAAAAAAAATTAATTGTTTAATGACTAGAAAACTGAATTATAGTTTTTTAAAGATCTTCAGTTTTTGATGAAAATTGCCTCTTGTTTGGGCCCATCCTAATATTGGAGATAAATGTGAAGAAAGCGTATTTATCTATGCCATTATTATCAAATTGTGGCCTCACGGGACGGTTTTGGCCCAATAGATTTGGTATGTGTATATCAAGACCGCTCGGAAAAATAACCAAATATTTTTAAAATTTAATATTATATTACAAAATTATCAGATTTCTCTTCCGGTGTAATATTAGGATCTACAATCATTTATTAAATGAGTTTGCATTTTTATTCGTTAAAAATATGTTTTATAAATATCATAACTCTCTTGATTCGAATACATTTGAAAACTGATTTTCTGAAAGAAATTTTTTCTTATCTCAAAATTTAAAGATCTAAGAATTTTTTTGAAAGAAAACGATCTGGAATTTATTTTTAGAAGGAAACGATCGATTTCACTGCATTTTTTTGAAACCTGTGAAAAAGATAAAATACAACAGATCGGAATTCGCCTGCCCGTTCCCAAGGAATGTGGATGGGATTTCTAATGTGCTTCGCGGTTCAAAGTACTTCCGCGATTATGTCATGCTCTTGAATCTTTTATCATGAATAGAGCTTCAAAGTCTAGAAAATTTTTGCCAACAGAAACCATTAATCTAAAGTTTAATAAATTATAAAATTATCGTTGGATTCTTTGAAATGAATTGAATACAAGGGTGGAGCTATCTTGAAATTATTATAGAAAAATAAGTTTAGATTCGCGCTGTTGGGATTATGGCCGTGAACAAAAAAATCAGAAAAAAGGATTTATGTTTTGGGTAGATATGGCATCCTGGGTTTGTTTATCACCTTTTTTACAGTGACAAACCGTTTTCCCCTGATTTCACCCTACCGAACATTTTGGTCTGCTAGACTTTATTAGCTTAGACCACAATGGTGTCTGACGGCGTGGTAAATTTTTGGCTTGGCACTTTTTTTTTTCTTAAAAAAAAAATCTGCTTTTTGCACGCTTTTGTAAGCGTGTGAAATAGGTCTTGGCCTTAAGGGATCTCCTGCTGCCTACATTTTCTGCAGTTATTATGTCAATAAAAATGCCCAGCGAAATCAATTGTGATTATGTTTGATAACAGCGTATTAAACAACCCAAATGAAGCAACAGAAAATTTTATATCGAAAATTTTTGCTTTTTTTCGATTTTTTTCCAAAGTATTTTTCTCAAATATATGTTCAAAAGAAAATAACGGTTTGTTCAAAATTTGGACCACAACGACTTACAAAAAGATTTCTCGTCATGCCGAGATCGAAGCCACTGTTCTCTTTCAAGTGGTTTTCTCAGCTTTCTTTTGAGCCTATTCTTTCGAAAAAATCCGAAGCACTTTTTTGTCCCGAGAAATTTTTTTCACGTGACCTTGAAAATTCAATATTCGTTTTGAGTTGCGGGTCGAAATTGCAAAAAAAAGCGCACGCACTGTTAGAAAGTTTCATATTTGCCTCTGAACTAGCTTTTGTCAAACATTTTGAGCTAAATTTGCAAATTTAACCTAGTAAGGATTTTTTCGAGGCGTATGTTCCAAAAACGGTGGTTTTTTTGCATGTTGCTAGAAAAAATATAGCACTTATCCCGAACAAAAACCGCCACCTGTATAGTTTTGTATACTAATTATCACAGGTGTAATGTTAAAATAAGGTTTATTCAAAAATATAACCTCAGAGGAGTGGAATTTCGGTTTTTGGCTTAGGGTCATCCTTGTTTCGGCCTAATTTGTCTTGGGAGGTGTATTCATGCAAAATAAGTTTTTGGCAATTTTTTTTATCCTGGACAAGTTGAGGAGGGCTAGTTCTACTACAGATACTGCTTATTTTGAATTATATCCCGGAGGCGCCTGTTCGGCTAATATTTGTATCGAGAATATGTCAAATTAGGAGCAGGGGATACGGTATCCCGGATACCCTTAATTCGAGGTTTTTTTCTCGCACCGGTGGGAAGTTTAATTATTTACATCAAAATAAAAAAATTACTCTTTCATTTTCTCACGATTGCCAGAGAATCGAAGCGTGAGGGGGAGTTGCTAGTGTTCTGCCCACGGGTCTAGGTAGCGCGTTTTCTCTGGGGCTTTTTTCGAGACCCCGCGGGCATTTTCTAAAGGCGGCTAAATGGGCACTGGCGGCAAACGAAAGAAATTAAAACATATTTTTGTATCTTGTTATACTCAATCAGACACAAGTATTGAGTACGAATCAGAGCACTAGGTGCAAGTTATTTGAGATAAAACTATACATTTCCTGCAGCCTACCATGAGAAATATAAAAATTTAACTCTTCAATTGATCAATACAAGGGAATAAATTGAAGGTGTTGATCTCAAAATCTCTCCTTCTGTAAACCACGCCAAAGCATAGCCTTCTGAAAGGCTCTCGTGCCTCAGGCGGAACTTTTTCTGTGCTTCGGAGGTTAAGAATTCAAATATGTTCATAAATATTGTTATTGTTTTGAAAGTCCGGGTTTTTGAATCCGCGCGCAGCTGAGCTCTGTAACCCACGGAAACAAGGTCGGAAAAAAAATTAAAGACTTCAAGATAAAAAATGTTAATAACAATCGCTCCAACACGCCGACCGTAAAATTGAATGATTCCCTGAAGAAAATAAATTTACCGGCAAATATGTAAGCAAAAAATGACAACCCCCGTGTCTAGACTTTTTCTTAGACTCTTATTTTTCATCGACTAAAACATGATTATAAAATCATGGAAAAACACCTGTTAACCAAGAAGGAGTCATGATCAAAAACATTTTTTTTCTTCTGGTCGACTATTTTTTTCTGTCAAGCTAGGTAAATTTCGTCAAATCTACTCTAAATCAAATTTTATTTCATTCGCGTTTGGTTGAGTTTTAAATTCTACGAATTTTAGTGATTCACTTGCATTCCAAACCTTATCGTGAACCCTTAAGAAACTCCGTTATTTCGAACGCCTCCCGTGTTTTTCGAGGCAAAAAAAATTAATTTTGTGATTCCGTATTGGCCGAATGTGCCAATTTTGGCGATTATTGCGCTGTCCCCCTCCGTATTTATATTTTAGTTTTAACCTCATTTTTTCGTTAATTTCAGAACCATTTTTTCATTTGTAAAAGGGCCATTGTCGTTATTTCCTCATACATGTCATTTTAATTTTTTTTGGGAAGATATACACATTTTATTGGTAGTGGAAAAAGATCTGAGTTTTTCTAACTTTAAAATCGCAAAAATTCGTAATTTTTTGACTTTTTTTTGCACTTTTTCTTAATTTGAAAATAATTGTTTTTCCCCTGAGTTAAAGTTATTAATTTAATTTTAGCAATCGAATGATTATTTCACGATATAAACAAAGAAGTTAATAAATTTTAACAAGCTGAGCAAGACAACTATCGGATACAATGTTTCGAGTATTCGTACATCGACATTGAAGAGCTGCCCACCGAGATATCTCAATTGCTAAAATCGTCAATTTTTAAAAGAAGTGTGACGTTATAGTTGTACGGTAGAGACAATGATATTCAAGAAAATTGGGATAACCTTTAACTTTCCTTTTTTGATTCAAATGATTGTCGTAGTTAAAGTTACACAAGGTTTGGTAATATTTAAAAAAAATGACTGTTTATGAAAAATAAAATGAGGAATGTAATGGAAATTTTTTTTAATGAATTGCAAAATAAATTTACTCAAAAAAAAGATAAGAAGAATGAAATAACAAATTAGATTTAAAAAAAACTACCTAGTAGATGGTTCGATATCAACCCTCAAGTCTCGACGAAAACTTTTCGTATAATAACGATTTTTAGAAAATCATATTTAAGCCTGTTTTTAGAACATTCCCTTGAGGATATTAACCTGATTATTTACTGAAGTATAGTTAATAATACTGTATATAAACTTTTTGAGAGCTATTTTTTTAGTTTACAAAGTTTAAGTGGGTCAAAATGTCAAGTGTTTGTTACTGCGTGAGTTTCAAGTGGCGTCGGAGAAATTGAGGTGCTATCAAATAACCATGCCTGTTGATACAATAGGCCTTAAAATCACCCTCAACTCTCGACAAATCAATTGTTAGTCTCGGATTCGACTCATTGAACCTCACGCGGTAAAAAATTTAGAAAAATTGTTAAAATTTCAAAAAGAGTCAAATATTTTGGAGAGTTTGCTTGAGAACGATTTTTGCTGTGAAAGTTCAGTAATTCACAAATAACCCCACAAAAATTAGCGAAAACGCTCGGAACGTGCTTCAGCCTCAATTCCTGTTCCTGCTGTGTGGTCGATCTCCTCAGCCAAGACCAGAATTCTAGTGTAAAATCAATTTACCCCTATCAACATCGATGAAGGCTCATTTACTCTCACTTGAATGTGCGAGAAGATATTCTTGGAATACATTTTCGATCATTTGGGAAACCAGTAATCGGAATCCAGGAAATGTTTTGCGATTGTTTCGGAGAAGAAAAGGGGTTTCAAAATCCAACATGTCACTGTTGTTCAGTCCATAGTCCATCATTCGATAAGGTACAAAATATAAAGATAATGAAGAGTAAAGTCTCTCTGAATTTTTTTAATGATAATTAAGTGCGTGTAATTCTGTCTAAGGCCGGACACACCTCTAGCGGACAATAACGGGCAAAATACCTTACGCATTTCCCTGAAAAATGTGAGAAACCCTCGTACCATCTAAGCGGGACAAAAACGTTTTTTTTAAAAAACAGTCAAAAAATAGCATTTCTAGTAATAGCAAAAAATTATAAACAAAAAAGCTTCTATTTAAACTTAATTGGTGGTATTTATTATTTTATGAATGTTCACCAAAAGTGTCATAGCTGAATTACGGTCTGGTCAGTTTTAATCACATCCAGCTAAGGGGTGATTTAGAAGCACAAAAAAGGTTTAAGCGGCCAAAACGGGAATTTTGAACAAGTGTCCGCTTAAGACAGAATGAACAGTGACGGTCTTTTCACTTCAGAGATAGTTTGGACAAGCCTTCATTGTGGTTAACCGCTGGATTTTAGACGAACCATCCCTACTAGAATTAAAAATTATTTTTGTATGCAATCAGGGAGGGTTTGGAGCAAAAACTTGGCGCGGGGCTGGTCTCAATTTGGAAGAACCGGTATACCGGAAAAAAACCGGTTAATTATTAACTCAAATTAATCCGGTTTCTGGAGAATTTATAAACATTTGTAATTGATTTCCGGTACCATTGCCTTAATACATTTTTTTGGAGAATCGTTCTGGGGTCAATTTGTAATAGGACAACCAATGGGTCAATTTTCAAAAAATGACTTCCTATGGGGCTCAAGTTACCATTCTAGGGGAAAGAAGAAATTTCATTGTGATTAAAAATATCAAAAAATTATTCTTTTTTACCATGTAAGTATGAACCCCGTAATGGTCAGAAACACGGGTTTATAGCAATTAAACCTTCAAACGCCTGGTATCTCTGGATTCATTATGACTTGAATATCTTGATTCACCACCATTCGCTCTCAAATTTTGTCACAAGAATTGTTTCTCGGAGTCAAATTTTTGTAATATCGACCCAAAGAGTCCCAATTATCAAAAAATGACTTTTATGGGGTCAAATTTACCCTCCAGGTAGAAGCGAATTTCCATTGCGACAAAAAAATATTTTTTTATAATTTAATGACAACCGGTTTAGTGTACCAACAACAACGAATACTAAGCAAATTAAAAGGGTAATCCCTGCTCCTAATTTTCTGGCAGTTGATTTATGTCAATAAAAATGCACCAAAATCAGTCGTTGATGTTTTAAAATAGGCACAACACCCAGAGATCAGAACAAAAAAAAATCGAAAATATTTGCGTTTTTTTCTAAGTAATCTTTCCTCAAAATTAAAGGTTCAAAGTAACGTTTGTGTCAATTTGACCACTAAACTTCAAAAATATTCTGGTTGACGTAAGCCAACCTTTCTCTTCAGTGGTTTCCCCAAGCTTACTTTGAATCCTACTTTCGAAAAATCGAAGCACTTTTTTCCTGGGAAATTTTCACGTGACCCGAGCAGTTTCCGGATGGCTGCCTGCGTAAAGGACCTGGAGCGGAGTCGGGAAATATTACATATTATGACAATCTCTTACATTTGCAGGCATATATTAAATGGTCAAAGAATATTGTTTTTTATCAAACGGAACGTCCGGCCCACCCCTAAGAAAACCGATGCCTCCGTTCTTTAAACAAGGCAGAGGGTGTAAGTAAGGGACGGCAGCCCTTGAAAACTCCCCGATGTGGGTGATCATGAAATAAGAGGCACTTATAAACGGACGGTACAGATTTTGGAAATTATTCTTGTTCGGAGTAAGTTTCAAAAAATTTCCTTCCTTTTAAAGGTCCTTTTTTTGGGTCAAGCCTCTTAAAAAAAAAAACCAAGGGCCCGCCCTGGGTCCCCACCGCTGGCGCGGCTTCCCCCTTATTTTGGCGAAAACGCAATGGAAAATTTTTTTCACTGAAGTGTAATTGACCCCAATCGAGTCCATTTGTTAATTTGACCTTACTTGTATTCATATTACAAATGAGAAGCCGACAGACAAATCTACTTAATATTTTAGAGCCAGTACTGGTGAAATAATAACAAATCAAATCCTTCTGAATCACTAGAAACTAATGTTTTTAGATTAACGTCGCTAAATATTCGTGGTAGAAGTCATAACGGTGGTCATATTAACATAATAAGAAAGCAATTTTAATATTTTTTTGGAATACCCAAAGACATTATTTTAACCACTGGAGGTAAATTTTTTTTTCCCACAAGTATTTTTTGTAATTTGATGCCCGAGTGTCATATTACAAATAATTTGACCCCGAACAATAATTATATCCAAAATTTATGAGGCTAATGATGGTGAAATTTCAACTATCAGGTCATTTTCCGATCACTTGAAAGATCCAGCGTTTTGATAAGGTTAATTGCTATAAACAGTGTTTTGACCATTACGGGTCATAATTCATGGTAAAAAATAATTTTTGATAATTTTTGGAAATCACAGATGAATGTTCTTTCCCCGAATTGGTAATTCGACCTCCTAGGAAGTCATTTTTTAAATTTGAAGCTCCATTTGGTGTCATATTACAATTAATTTGACCGCCATGAAGATGTTCTCCCAAAATTCCTAAAGCGCAATGGTACGATATCATTACCAAATGTTTATAAATCTCCAGAAATCCGGTATTTTGAGTTTTTTAACCGGTTTTTTCCGGTATAGCCGGTTTCTCAAATTTGAGACCGAGATACGCCCCGCCAAGTTTTGCTTCCAAACGCCTCCCATGAGTTGCATACAAAAATAATTTTTTACTTCTAATTGGGGTGGTTCGTTGAAATCGGTACCGACAATGAGAGGCTTGTCGCAAACTATCGTCTGAAGTGAACAGAGCCGTCAGTGGCTTTTTTATGCTTAATCGAAGTTTTTACCGGAAAACGTATTCTTGGTTGCCTTTTTCCTTTCTAGCGCCATAGCGCGCCACAGTGCGGTTCCAAATTTGACACTGGTTTTATAATATCTGTTTTTTTAGAAAATCACGCTTGTAACAAATGTAATTTAGCGCCACCTTGGTTGATAATTCGATTCCAAGGATCGATTATTTATAAGATATAGACGTCTCCGAGAAAATCATAAAACTTTTGAGTTTTTAGACAAATGCTGTGAAATTGTTTGAAGTATTTATTTTTTTCTCAACTTATCTGGAGGTTTTTAACCATGAGGTCTTCAATCAATCGAAGAGGCACCTACAAAAAAGTTATATACATATTGTTTTATGTGTCAATTAAAATAACTTTTTTTATCTATGGGAAATCAAGTTTCCTTCTCCTTTTTTTCATATATGAATATACTAATATAATGGAATAGACTCACAAGGTCGAAATCACAACAAACTACCACTAAAAATCAAAATAATTAAAAGCGTCGTTTATAAATTTAAAAAGTCTTTCCAAAAAAAAATGAAAATTGCTTGTGGCGAAATCTTATTTTGATGTTAATGTTCCGAAAAATTGTAGTCAATTTCGAATTTTTTATTCGGACCAATTTTTAACTGTTTATTTAGTTTTGTAAAATCGAATTTTTAAGCACGATTATAATGCGACGAGATTACAAGATTTGGGTTCTCAAAGATCGACGGAAGTCGAATGTAGAAAAACGAGGATATCAGAATCAAAAACGCACCTCAGGAATGTAAATAGAACAAGTTGGAATGGGAAGCCCGACGTCGGCAAAATTGCAGACACGTTATCCCCTTTGCCCGTGGGTTCATGCGAAATTTGGGCAAAGGAAATGCATTTAGTGTTGATGTCGGACGAATTTTGGGACACGGGTTGAGAAAATATGATTCACAAGGCTATCTTTAGCCTCATTTAGTTCTGATACGTCGCATTATTTCGGGTCATCGGACGAAATTTTGCTCTCGAATAATGCAGTATGGCAGAGTAAAGTATTTAGAAAGTTTAATAATCTGCGGTCTAAACTATAAATATTTAATTTTTCGGGTGCTTTAGATATTTAAAGGTCATTTTTTGTTTTCCTGATATCGATTTTACTCCTAAAATACTGTAAATAAGTGTTGAAGATTGGGAAACCTTTTGAAAATTCAAGAGTTCCGAGCTAGCTAAAAACGCTTGTTTTGGTTGATTCTGGGTGTCATGTACATTGTCGAAAAAAATATTTTTGCATTCGATTCGAAATTCACAAAGAAATCTCTATCGAATGATAGTAACATGAACCCCGCATGAAGTCATTTTGGTGTAATTTGATCCCCAAATAGATGGTCATAGTTACAAAATTGACCCCTGAAAAAGAAAAGTTCACGAAAATGTTTGAAGACTGAAGGTATAAAAATGAGTCTAATATCAACCAACAGTGAACGGGAAACGGGTATCAATCTTAGATTTAATCCGGGTAATTACTCGGAATACTTGGCAGCTCGGTTCAGAAAATCGAAGAGCGTCATGCAAAGGTATAAAACCATTGACTTCTCATTCTAAATTTTGGTAATTTTTCAACAAATCGGTTTCAGCCATCTTCGAGCAAAAACTCGTGCAACTGAAGCGCAACGTTCGGAAATTGGCTCCAATTAAAAAAAAAGCCCTCGTTCACTTTGAAAACAATTGAGGGTGAAATTGAAATCAAACATAGGTAACTTTTTTATAGGTCAACCACCCTCTGGGCCAAAAACCTGGCTGGTAATAGGATGCAAAATAACCGTTTCTTGATACCTACTACGGGTTTTTGCCTCCAGAGGGTGGTTGACCTAAAAAAAAGTTACCCTAAAACTAAATCGATTTTTTCGAGCATTAATTCCCTAAACTTATTGTCAAAAATCTAACATTTTTGTAAGTAGGTGTAAAAAATATCAACTTTTAAACATTTATTTCTGCTCCCTGGTTAGCGTGATTTAGCCGGTTGGTTCCAACATTTTGTTTTCCTGAGACTTTCCGAAAACTACTGAATTTGGAAATTTTAATACTAATCTTAAGGGGAGTGGGTGTCGCTGATTTTGGCATTTACGAACGCCGATTCTCGACAAACAGGCAGACAGGAAATGATTCAAAAACTTTTTCCAACTTAGAGAAACAACTGGTGCAGATCATTTGTCCAAAATTAAAGCATTTATATGATACTAATGCCACCTACGTCACACACAGGGACTTCAAAATAGGCCTCAAAAATCAGACTAAAAAACCTATCTCCTCTCGCAATTTTTCGAGATTTTTCCTCCATTTTTTTCCGAGTCTTCAAAAAACGGCAATAACTATCTTTGATCGTGCTTTTTTCAAAATTTTATTTTCTTGGACGCATATAACGAGAAAACGAGTTTTTTTAATTTTGCAAACGGGTTTTTAGGGGGCTCCGTACAAAAACTTATCTCCTCTCTCAAGTTTTCAGAAAATTTCGGTTCAAGAGTGAAATAAAAGCTAAAAACGTTTTTTAAAAGGCTGAATCGTGGCCTTTTTTCATAATTATGATTCGGATTGATTCTGAAGGCCAATATGGAATTTTACATAATTTCAATATTTGAAAACTCAAAAAATGAAATTTGGAGGAAAAAATAATTTTTTCTTGTTTTTTTCAAATAGTCAAAACATTGTTGAAGCATTTCGGTGATCATTTCAACTCTCAGGCCTGTCAAACAAGAAAAAATATGATATGGTTTAAAAATTTTTTAAAAACTAAGTCAAGGTGGTTTTTTTATCGATATGTGCATTCACGCCAGAAAGATAAAAAAATTCACGAACGCTTTGAAATAATGAGTTTCGTAATTGCGATAAAGAATGATCTCGGGAAAAAATGAAGTCAAAATCTCTAAAATTGGGGGCCGAGATAGGTTTTTGAAGAATTTTTCAAAAAGTCTTTGTGAAAGTTCCCCAGATTACCTGTATTTTCAAAATGAACGCAAGGAATTGTTCTTCCAAGGTTTAAAAATGTTTTTTGCAAACTATTGTCCCTTGCTAGATTTATCTGAAAAACGGGCATCGTAAAAGGTTCGCAGATTAATCAGCGACAACCCACTCCCTTAAGTTGGATAAAAGCGTTTTCAGCCGATACAACCCCCTTAAACTTGGGGGTCAAATTCAATAATCTTGGCTTTCATTTGGTTTCGGGTTTTTTTAATTATTTTTAGATGGGCGCAAGTACGGTTTTGAGGAAGTAATGAAGCCGTCTAGTTCTATGTTCAAACTTGCCTGATATTCCTAAGAAATGCAACAAAACATTGTGCCAAACGCCACTTCCGAAAACTGGCGGTAAATACATTTTCTCGACCACTACTCCGGAAACCTAAAGAGTTAAAGGTAAAAAAAATAGACCAAGCTTTCAATTTTCAATTAATTTTGAAAAAAAATCCAACCGTTGAATTATATTTTCTTCGTAGTTAAAATTCAATTGTTTTTATTTTATGAGTAAAAAATTTCAAAAAATTATTTAATAACTATGTAATCTTGACTCTAATTTATTATTGAAATATGACTTCCAAATTTAAATTGATTCGCAAAATAAACTAAAAAGATCATGTTTATTTTTAGGTTAAAGTTTTGATTTGGTTTTGTTGTAGTTCAAATCTCATTTTTTTTTCAATTTTTTGAGTCAAATTTTCAAAATTACGTTATATTGCAGTTATTTTTTTTAAATTTTTTAAAGTTCTCGCCGATTTTTTAAATTATATTTTAGGTTCGCTGCTGCAGTAAAGACCTTACCGCGACTCCATCTACTAAACAATATTGAACGTGGAAACAAAAATTAGCGCAAAGTAAAATACGTACTGACACATCTTTTCACCAAAGCCATGTGCCTAAGGATCTTGAAAATTCCACTGTTTTGTACAATATCGCCTGCAAATACCTTTCTCATTAATCTCACCATTTAAGAAATATAATAAATCAGCAAGAATTCCATTTTTCACTCAGCTTTTTAACGCCGGGGGGGGCCGGTGAACAATATAAAATTTACAGTTTTTATTTTTTTAGGCACAAACCAATCAGAGGTTGTTAGTAAAAGATACTATTTTCTGTAAATTTTTATTTTCGTACTGAAAATCACTCATTAAATTGGCTATTTTAAACTGCTGCTGACCTTCCAGTAGCTGACTTTTAAACTTCTAACATGGGTGATGTTAACGGGCACGTAATTTTTTTTTGTTTTATGGTTTAAAACTGAGCGGAAATCCTACTGCCAAATCATCTATTTATGTCCAAATCTAAATAAAAAAGTTCCAAAATAGAAAAAGTGTATGATCTTATTCTGCTCTCAAGTTCTTCGGCTTGTGGTAATTTCGCATCCGGATTTTTTGTTTTATTTCCAAAATGCATAAAAACAGAGAAATTTTTTTTTTGTAATTTTTGAAAAATTTTTTTTTGGCGTTTTTTCAGTATTATAATAAATAAATTTTTCCAATGCCAAAAATACCAGCCTCAGATTTTTAAGCTGACAAAAGCCTTGATTGAAAGAAAATAAGAACTTCCGCAAACCATCAATTCTGAACAATTCTAACTTCTATTCCCATTTGCGTATTCATTGTTTTCTTTGTGAAATATTTTTCGAGAACTTTTTTGAAAATCAAATTTTCTTTTATTCCACTGACTCTAATTTTTTTAAATCGTCCGTGCCGATTTGTATACAAACGAACTACTATGCCATAGCCTATATCTATCCCCTACTTCGTACTTTCCAATACATACCACTACCATGAACAGTTACTATAAGAAATTGTTTTATTAATGCAGAGAAATAGTATGATCAAGCGGATGTAAATTAGTTCAGCAACCCTCTAGAAAATGTTCGGATAATCTTCTGGGTGGTCAGGGTAGAGGCAGGGTCAATGAAACAGTTGCCGACATTGAGGTGTGCCAGAAATTGGGCCGTGGACTGCGCTGCAAAAAATAACGGAGCGCTTCTGCTCATTTTAGGGCTGTTGAAAGAGGTAAATACATGTTGTCTACATATATGTTTCAAAGCGGTGGAATGTTTATCATTGGATTTATATTCTTTAAAATTGCATAAAAAAAATATGTTGAAATTAGTTTTGTTAAAAAATGTAAGTTCGATTTTTGTTTTTAAAAAGGTATTCAAGAAACTGGAAATCAAAGAACGGCATTATGATCCATCAATTAAAGAGATCGTATTGCCAGTTTCGATCTCTTGAAATTTTCGTGGCAGGATCATAATCCGTTCTTGATTTCAGTTTTTACCCGAATATCATGTTTTCAGAGAAAAAAATGTCCGGTAGAAAAATCGAAAACGCTTTGCCATGCTTAAAGCTAACGTGACACTGCAGGGAGCCGTTTTCCCCCCGAATTTTTATTATTGTTTATTCATGACTGATATTTTCCGTTGAATAGGTACTCACAACAATCGCAAAAACGCTCTGCAGCACCATATATGCCTTTTTAAAAAGTTGTATGCTGACTCCAAAAAACGTATCTGCCAGTTCCGAAGCTATCTCGATTGAGCTGAAAAGGCCCTTCTTTAAAAATTGACTCAAGAAACTTCAAGAAACACATTTAAAATGCATTTACCAAATTAAAAAATTTACATGCTTAAAAATACCGTTCACAACCCTCGTGCGACCCGGGGTGTTCAATTTATGTTTGAACTATTAAACTGAAAAATTTTAGCCAAATGGCGAAATTACGTCAGTGAAATTATCGATCCGAGAAGTCCGGAAAGTGTGCTCCCACTGGAAAGCAAAGATCGGTTTTTCGACGTTCGAAAACGGGATGATGCGCGAATTCGATTTGTCGGAATTCTCCGTCAGTTTTGGAAAATCGACTTTAATTGTCCAATTTAGCTGGAGTTTCAGAGGTTCGCCGCTTAAGTTTCTCGCACCCTGTGGTGTATTTAGATACAAGATGTTTGTTAATTCCATTTTGTCTAGTATCCTTTTAGGTTTGGTTTAAGCCTTTCCTTTACATCTTTCGGGGATCTATTGAAATTTATTTGCTCATTTTTCACAATTGTGAATTCATACTATAAACGGTTCTTAAGTGAACTACAAGTATATTTTTAGTGGACATGTCGTTCTTGGTTTGTATAAAGCTTAGTTTTTTTGTTTCAATTAATAAGATTTTCGGTATTCATAGTGTGGTTCGTTGCGGGTTTTTCTGATTTGGTTAGCGACGCGAGGATTTAGCAGGCAATTCAGGGGGGAAAATAAAAAAATAGTAGATTAAACAAAAACTGATTTTTTACTGGGAAATATCGGTTATGGATTTGAATTTTGAGGACAGTTAGCTAAGGGCTTAGTGACCTCCAGGGGGCGGCGCCTGCAATGGTTTGAACATCAGTACTGATGGTATACTGTAGATGAATGAAAATTAGAACCTGTAAAGGCTGGAAGATTTATTAGAGAATTGATCTTCCGCCTGAACTCATCTGAGCATTTTTGTCAAAATGAGCGGCGAAAGTTTATTTTCAAAGGACCACTGATGGGCTAAAGAAATTAGGTGTCGGAATCGTGTTTGTTCCCGGTGGCGATAACCCTCCGGATCGCAAAACAAATTTCATCCAAAGATTTTTAGTTTTAAAACTAATCATGTAGGGTCTCCGCTGCCGCAACCCGTCATCATATGCGAAGAAAATTGATAATTTTAAAATTTTTATTTTACCATTCGAAAACATTCCATTCACCTATATTATATGTAGAACATGTTTTTCAGACTTTATCTTTCGTTCAATGCTTAAAATCTTGGTAAATTAAGTCTAGTTTATGGTATCTAACTAATAAAGTACTTTTTAAATAACAATTCTTGATTTTTTTTCATTGTAACTTTTTAATTACATGTAATAATTATAATTCTGTAATGAACCATTGAAATAGGGTGCAATAAATACAGTTGTTGGAATCTGCCAAGTGATATCGAAGGTGCTAAAGGTGGAAAAGGTCGTGTAAGGCAGGTAATTGCTGTAGCTCGTACTTTCCTCTGATCTTTATTGCTTGGATGTCTCAAGCCTCCTAGGGCATAAGCAGATTTGGAAAAAAAGAATTGGAAGGATTTGGGATCAGATTGAACCAAAAGGCCGGCCAAATATCCATGTTCAATAGCAAAGGATAAAGGAGGATTAAATATAGGAGTACAGGGTTGAGCAGTCGGAGCTTGATAAGATCTTGGGTTCAGAGTAAACGAGAAAAGATGTAATTTTTTAAATTTGAGTCATATACATGTATAACAGCGGATAGGGTGTGGGAAAATTTAAATAATTTGGGCCAAAACTTAAGATGGGATCAAATTATAAAATGGGCGGTCAAATTTAATTAAATTCTGGGTGATCACTTTAATATTCGAAATTATAATATACTATTGTTCAACAAAATTTGAATAGGAAAAAAAAGTTAATAAAATTATATATTTAAAATAAACTGAGTTTTTTATGGGCGATGTGAGAAAATAAAATAAAATGTACCTTGGGTTTGGTCAGAATTCTGAAATTTCGGTCTACCTTCATAAAAGGCACGATTTCTCAAATTGATGTTATTGAGGACTGTTAAAAGATAATGGCCAGTAACTTAAGTATCGAAAATCAATTAAATTGCAATAAGAATCATTTGTTTTGTTTATTTATAATCGTCTTTTATGTGAAAGTTTTAGTTCCACAACATAAACCGCAAAAACATTTTTTTCTGTAGTTTTCTGAGCAGTTTAGAATTACAAATAAAATTACTCGCAGCCGAAAAATACTTTACGCGTCAACAAAGCTTAGAAGACCTTATAATAATAATTTTTTAGCTAAATTTTGAAAAGAATACGGACAAAGATTGCATAATGCTGATGAGGTTACATTGAATATTGATGCAACTGTAGACTGATATTGGAGTAATCGAGGAAACCGAGTGCTATGGTGTCCAGCTTTTACGTTCCTTGAATAAAATTGATTCAAATTTCTAATTGAGAATTGGTAGTTATCCTACCAATTCCTTCACTGGGTGCCTATTAGTCGGGCGGCGGCATGACAAGGTAAATTTTAGGATGAATCGGAAATTTGAAACAATTATTTATTTTTATAAATAAATATATCACAGTACTACTTCAGTATCCCTAAGGAGTTTTCTGAACGGAAAAATACGGAAAACTTACGCATTATTTCTGAAAATTCGCCGAAATAAAAGTAGTAACCTATAGACTGAAAATAGGAATTTGTATAGACGCATACATGTAGGCTTGACAAAACGGAGAATTCAGAAGCCAGTCCGTAAGCCTTGACGTATAAAAAATAGGTTTCAACCGAACACATTTAACATAACTTTAACCAATTAATTCGCGACCGAGTGTCCGGTTGGTACCGATTGGGGCCGAAATGCTCATATGACATTCCGGGATCATATTACATCAAAAAATAGTTTTTATATTTTTGGAATCGTCATAAAAATGTTCTTTCATATGAGATGTAATATGAACCTGATAGCTAGGCCATTAGGTGTGATTTTTTTGTAATTTAACATTTTGGTGTCATATACGAAATTTGATCCCTAGAATATTGCTGAAAAAAGTTAAGAGTCTTGGGAGCTGAAATCAACTCTAGGGAGCTGCGGTTCTGAAAATATAGAGTTTGGAGTTTAGAGGCCAAAATGCTCAATATGACATCCGGGTCATATTACATCATAAAAAAGATATTTTTTATATTTTGGGCAATCGTCATGAAATTTTGCATTTAATATGATATGATAACATGACGCCCATTAATTGTGCCCGTTTTTAATTTGACCTATTGGGGTCATACTTATCAAAATTTGAAACTCAGAAAAAATATTCACTGAATATTTAGTGACTAGGACCATAGATCTATTGGTGCTAATGAACATTCTAAGGGTCTACCGGTTCTCTCCGAAATTCGAGGTTTTAATATTTTAACCGGTGAATGCTCGAGTGCACAAAACCCCAGCCAGTTTGGGTCTGACACCCCTCCTTGATTCTCCAAAAAATAATTTTCGGTCTTCTGATATCGTGTTCGCACTACAATCGCTACCAAACCGGACACTGGTCGCATATGGCACTAAAGTGAAAAGCTGTCGAGCCGAAGATCAACTTATATTCCTACTGCGAAATTTAATTTGGTTTTAAGGTTGTATTGTTGAAAACCCTGAAAATTTGTTAATTAAACAGTTCATTCTTGGCCAAAATGACAGGTCAAGATTTTTTAGAAATATTTAAGTAACCAGCCAAACTGAAATAAGCGTCCTTTGTGATTTAATTAACAAAATCAAATTTAAACTAAAGTAACGGGAAATGCGACTGATTTTGCAAAAACAGGAACCGAATCGTTATAAACTAATAACTTGAAATAGAAAATTAAAAAAAAATTGGATTTTTTGAGTTCACTTTAAACGAAAATATCACATTCTCCGGGATTATTTTTCAACATTGAAATTTCTTTAAAGACCTAGTAAGGTATATCACAAAATTGAAAAATCCAGAAATCTTGCAGTCATTTTCGAAAATCCTAAATTAATTCAATTCCATTTTTTTAAGAAATTTAAAATCCTTCAATTTTTTTGGTTATTTTTAAAGATTTGTAAATCTAGCAGTTATTTTTCAAAAATTCTGAAAATTCTGGTTATTTTCAAAAATTTGCAAATTTTGAAATCTCTTGAGATTATTAGAAAAAATTTCGTTAATTTATATTTTTTTAGTGGAATTTGACGATCTTTTGGAAACAATGTGGCAATATTTGAAGTTTATACTCGAATTTCAACTGACAGAGCCAAGGGTCACTCCCAGAGCCTATGACCGAGCCAGTTATTCCTCCGTGTGATAACGACCGTCGAAGGTTTTTGACCGAAAAATTCATCGAACTTTGAGCACATAGCATTTTTAAGCAGTCATTCGTCTGGGGCTCTCTGTAAAATATAATCCTCAGAAGTGGTACGGAAGACCTGTTTTAATGGACGAAGACTCTCAAGTAATTAAAAAGCATTAGTTTTTGGCACAAAAGTACCAAAGAAAAAGAGTCCTATTTCAAGTCAGCACGTTAAAATCTGCGTGTCGATTTCGCCTGAAGAAAGCGGAGAGATTTAAGGTCAAAAAATTTTATCCTGCTCACAAAATAACATTATTACTAATGCATCAGTGAAAGGAGCTCTTTTTCTCACTTAAATGAAAATCAGGAAATTGAAATTATTGAATTTTCGGTATTTTTTAGAAAATTTTCGAAGATGGGGAAATCGAAAAAATTTGTTGAAAATACACAGGGTTGATTCAATGAGTGGAGCAGAATTGGCGATGATACGAGAAGAAATCCGGGAATTGAATTTCAAAAGTCATTGAGGGTAAATTTTATGCAACAGAATTAAAGACTTCAGAAGATTGCTTAAAAATTATGCGCTAATATTAGCTTAAATATAGCTAAATTATCTTACATTCGAGAAGAAATTAAAGCTGCTGCCCGCTATCTTTTTTATTCGATGCAAGTTTTTGAATATAAAGATCAGAAGTAACTATCGTGAGGCGTCTTGGGTGTTCACCGTAGAGCGCAAAAAAAGATAATATTTTAAAAGAGTTTAAATCGGATGTGTCAGAAATCTTGAATATAAATCAGAATGATTATGAAAAAGGTTAATAAACTTTTCCAAGCTCCGAAGCTAGTCAGCTTAAGGGGGCGGTACTGACGGATACTGATTTATAGGGCCCTTGAGATGGCATGAAGCCTCCCAAATTGTCACGCGGTGATAATTACAGTCTGTACTAGAACAATCATCAAAAAAAAATTTCGAAATTTTCGCATTTTTTTCTAAGTAATTTTAAAAAAAGATGAAGTTAAAAAAATAACGTTTGCTCAAAGTTTGACCACTAACTCTCAAATATCACCTTGGACGTAAGCCAACTGTTCTCATCCATGTTTTTCACCTGGCTTTCTTTGGCCTACTTTCGAAAAAATCGAAAGCAGCGCTTTTTTTTCTGAATTTTTGGGAAAAATGACCGAAAAAAAATCAATATTTTCGAGTGTCTAGACTTCGAAATTGCAAAAAAGGCGCATCGGAAGACTTTTACCATTTTCTACTCACGCGCGAAATACCTTGATAAAAATTGAATAAAATCCTCGGAGGAAGAATAGATTTTGAAAGTCTGAAATTGCGAAAAAAATTCGACGGTTATCTTGGGGAGTTCTAGATTGTTCAGGCTTGGCGCTCGCCGAGTCAAAAGCACTCGAACAGAAAGATTGGCATACTCCTTACGCTTTGGATGACTCGTGGATATAATTGAGCTCGTTTGATAATACCGTCTGGGAGGATGATAGTTTTTGGCAGTTTGAAGAAGGTCAACCTTGTTACGATATCTGTACCCTATTGGTGTAAATGGGCAAAAATTAATTGTGAGTATTATTTTCGCAAATCAAGGATAGATCTAACAAAAATAAGCATTTTCGTTCTTACTCCATAAGACTGTTAGTTTTTCAGTATATTTCACCTAAAAGAAATGTCAAATCAGAGTCGCCAACTTACCCCTTGAAGGGGTATATCTGGAAAATTTGACATATTCACGGTGATATTTCTGAAAACAAAAGCTTATGAGAACAAACCCGAAAATGTTGATTTGTAGGATCTATCCTTAAATCTTGCGAAAAAACTACATCACATGTATTTTTGACCATTACCACCAATAGGATCAGTATCGTACACAGGTGACATTTCAAAAGTGTCAAAGATCTATCTCCTCCGAACGGTATGTCAATTGAGCTCAAAATTTTCACATGACTCACGTAAGGTAAGTCTATAAATCTTTCATCGAGCCGCTTTTTTTGATCCGGCAACTGAACAATTCTGAACGCCAAATAACCGACGATTTAACAATTTCAGAACTTGCAAAAATCTAGTCTCCCTCCGAGGGATATTTTGGCAAAATGCTCAAAATTCTTCATCAAGTATTCCTCAGAAATTTTGAAAAGAGATGTACGAAGCGCTTTTTGCATGTCGAAGCTAGAACTCGAAATATGACTTTTTTTTGGTCATTTTCCAAAAAATTCCCGAAAAAATAAAGTGCTTCGATTTTTTTTCGAAAAGTAGGCTCAAAAGAATGGGGGTGGATGCCCAGTGAACCACTTGATGAGAAAGTTGCTTCGTCCAGGCGATATTTTTGAAGTTTTAGAAAACTAACAGGTCATGAGAAAAACCGAAAATGCTAATTTGTGCCAATAAGTACAGTATCGTAACAAGGTGACAGTTTTCAAACTGCGAAATCTATCTCCTCCCAGATGTTATATCAAATTGAGCTCAAATTTTCACAGATAACGTAACGGTAGTATGTAAAACTTTGAACACAAGATTGTTTTAATCCGGTGACTGAAGAATTCTAGAACGCCAAATAACCGACGATTTTTCGCAATTTCAGACTTCAGAAATCTATCTTCCTCCGAGGATATATTTGCAAAATTGGCCTCAAAATTCTTCATCAAATGTATTTCGCTCAGACAATTTTAAAAGAGTCTTCAGAAGCGCTTTTTGCATTCGAGCTAGAACCTCGAAATCACTGATTTTTTTTGGTCATTTTCCCAAAAATATGTCCGAAAAAATAAAGTGCTTCGATTTTTTCGTAAAAGTAGGCTCAAAAGAATGGGGGAGCCAGGTGAACAACTGATGAGAAAGTTGGCTTACGCAGGCGATATTTTTGAAGTTTTAGTGGTCAATTCGAGCAAACGCGTTATTTTTAACTTCCATCTCTTCATAAAATACTTAAAAAAAAAAATCGCAAAAATGCGACAAACAAGAATTTTTTTTGATGATTGGGTTCTTAGTACACTTAATATCACCCCGTATCAATTTGGAGCATTTTCAATGCCTCTAAGGCCTTTATTAAATCAGAGTCGCATACCCCCTTAAGCTGATAGTTCGAGCTTGGAAAAGTTTATAATTTTTTATAATATTCTGATTTTATTCAAAAGATTTCTGCCGAATTTTTAAACATATTTTAAAAATTATCTTTTTTGCGATCTGTGAACACCAAGACGCCCACGATAGTTTACTTCTATCTTTATATTCAAAAACTTGCATCGAATAAAAAAAAATAGCGGCAGAGCTTTAATTTTTCTCGAAGATAAGATAATTTTAGCTATATTTTTAAGCATATATTAAGCGCTATATTTTTAAGCAATCTTCTGAAGTTTTAATTCTGTTGCATAAAATTTACCTCAATGACTTTGAAATCAATTTCCCGGATTTACTTTCTATCATCGCAATTCTGTCCACTTCTTGATCAACCCTGTGTATTTTTCCAACAAATTTTTTATCCGATTTCCCCATCTCGAAATTTCTAAAAAATACCGAAAATTCAATAAATTTCAATTTTCCTATTTTCATTTAAGTGAGAAAAGAGCTCCTTTCACTGATAGCATTAGTAATAAGTTATTTTGTTGATTGCAGGATAAAATTTTTGCCTAAAATCTCTCGCCTTTCATTCAGGCGAAATCGACACCAGAATTTTAACGTGCATGAACTTGAAATAGGACTCTTTTTTTTGGTACTTTTGTGCCAAAAAACTAATGCTTTTTGATTACTTGAACGACGTCTTCGTCCATTAAAACATGGTCTTTCCCTACACTTTGAGGATTATATTTTACAGAAGAGCCCCAGACGAGAGCGTGCTTAAAATCTTGCATCAAAGTTCGATGAATTTTGTTCACAAAACCTTCGACGGTACAGTTATCACCACGGAGAATAACTGGCTCGGTATAGTCTGGGAGTTGACCCTTTGGCTTCGTGTAAATTCGAGTTAAACTCAAATATTGCCACATTGTTTCCAAAAGATCGTCAAAATTCCACTAAAAAAATATAAATTAACGAATTTTTTTTAAATAATTCAAGGATTTCAAAATTTGCAATTTTTGAAAAGTAATCCAAGAATTTCAGAATTTTGAAAAATAATCTAGAATTTCAAATCTTTAAAAATAACCAAAAAAATTAAGGATTTTAAATTTTAAAAAAATGATTGAATAATTTTAGGATTTTCGAAAAATGATGCAAGAATTTCTGGATTTTCAATTTTTGATAAATACCTTTAGGTTCTTTAAAGAATTTCATTGTTTGAAAAATAATCCGAGAATTTGATATTTTTTAAAATAACTCAAAAAATCAATTTTTTTTTAATTTTCTATTTCAGTTATTTTGATAACGATTCGGTTCCTGATTTTGGCAAAATCAGTCGCATTCCCTTACTTTAGTAAATTTATTTTTGTTAATTAAATCAAAAGACGGCTTTTCAGTTTGGCTATACTAAATATTTCTAAAAAATCTTGACTTGTATTTTTGGCATGAACGTTTTCAAATACAAATTTTCAGGTTTTCAACGAAAATTTACAACTTTTAAACCAAATTAATTTCGCAGTAGGAATATAAGTTATCTTCGGCTCTGACAGCTTTTCACTTTAGTGCCATATGCGACCAGTGTCCGGTTTGGTACCGATTGTAGGCGAACCAGATATCAGAAGCCGAAAATTATTTTTGGAGGCAATCAAGGAGGTTCAGGACCCAAACTTGGCTGGGGTTTTGTGTCAACTCGAATCACCGGTTAAATATTAAAACCTCGATATTTCGAGAACCGTAGACCCTAAGAAGTTCATTTTAGCACCATAGACTATGGTCCATAGTCACTAAAATTTTTCAGTGAATATTTTCAGGTTCAAATTTTGTAATATGACCCCAAAAGGTCAAATTACAAAAACGACACATATGGGGTCATGTTACATATCATATGAAAGCAAATTTCATGACGATGCCAAAAATATAAAAAATATTTTTTTATGATGTAATATGACCCCGGAATGTCAATATTGAGCATTTTGGCCTCTAAACTCCAAAACCTCTATATTTTCAGAACCGCAGCTTCCTAGAAGTTGATTTCAGCCCAAGACTCTTAATTTTTCAGCGAATATTCAGGGTCAAATTTGTAATATGACACCAAAATGTTAAATTACAAAAAATCACACCTATGGGATGTCATATTACATTCATATGAAAGAAATTTCATGACGATTCCAAAAATATAAAAATATTTTTTTGATGTAATATGACCCGGAATGTCAATATTGAGCATTTCGGCCCCAATCGGTACCAAACCGGACACTGGTCGCGAAATTAATTTGGTTTAAAAGTTGTAAATTTTCGTTGAAAACCTATATTTTATAACTGTCAAGTTTGTCTTCACGGACTGGCTTTGAAATCTCGTTTTGTCCGCTACATTTGTATGGTCTATGCAAATTCCTATTCAGTCTATAGTAGTTACATACTTTATTTCGGATTTTCAGAAATAATGCGTAAGTTTTGCCGATTTTTCCGTTCAGAAAAACTCCTTTAGGATACTGAAGTAGTACTGTGTATATTTATTTATAAAAATTTAAATAATTGTTCAAATTTCGATTCAATCCTAAAATTTACCTTGTGATGCGCACTAATAGGCACACAGTGAGGAATTTGGTAGATAACATCCAATTCTTCAATAGAAATTTGATCAATTTTATTAAGAACGTAAACAGCTGGAACATACACTCGGTTTCCTTCGATTACATCAATAAGATCATCTACAGTTGCATCAATATTCAATGTAATATCAGCATTATGAATTTTGTATTCTTTCAAAATTTGCTAAAAAATTATTTATATAATGGGTCTCTAAACTTTTTGACGTTGAAAGTATTTTTCGCGTCGAAATTTTATTTTTGTAATTCTAAAACTGCAGAAAAACACAGAAAAAAATGTTTTTTTTTGCGTTTTTATGTTGTGGACTAAAACTTTCACATAAAAGACGATTATAAATAAACAAAACAAAATGATTTCTTATGCAATTGTAAATTATTTCGAACTTAAGTTATTGGGTCCATTTAATTTTAAGTCTCAAAAATCAATTTAAAATCGTCCTTTTTGGGTAGACCCGAAAATTTCAGAATTCTGACCAACCAAGGTAATTTATTTATTTTCTCACTCGCCCATAAAAACTCGTTTATTTTAAATATAATAATTTTATAACTTTTTTTCCTTCAAATTTTTGTTGAAACAATATATATTTATAATTTTTCGAAATATTAAATTGACACCAGAAATTTAATTAAAATTTGACCCCCAATTTTATAATTTGATCCCTATCTTTAAGTTTGGCCCAAATTATTAAATTTTCCCACACCTATCCGCTTATACATGTATATGAATCAAATTTAAAAATACATCTTTTCTCGTTTTACCTGAACCAAATCTTTATCAAGCTCCGACTGCTCAACCTGTACTCCCATATTTAATCCTCCTTTATCCTTTGCTTTGAACATGATATTTGGCGGCCTTTTGTTCAATCTGATCCCAAATCCTTCCAATTCTTTTTCCAAAATCTGCTTATGCCCTAGAGGCTTGAGCACATCCAAGCAAATAAAGATCAAGTGACAAGTACGAGCTACGGCAATTACCTGCTTACCACGACCTTTTCCATCCTTAGCACCTTCGATAATACCTGGCAGATCCAACAACTGTATTTTTGCACCCTATTTCAATGGTTCATTACAGAATTATAATTAATTACAATTGTAATTAAAAAGTTACAATGAAAAAAAATCTAAGAAATGTTATTAAAAAGTACCTTTATTAGTTAGATACCATAAAATTAGACTTAAATTTACAAGATTTAAGCATTGAACGAAAAGATAAAGCTGAAAAACATGTTCTACAATACTAATTAGGTGAATGGAATGTTTCGAATGGTAAAATCAAAAATTTAAAATTATTCAATTTTTCGCATATGATGAGGGTGCGCAGCGGAGACCCTACATACTTTAGTTTAAACTAAAATCGTTGATGAAATTTGTTTTGCGATCCGGGGGTTATCGCCACCGAAAAAACGATTCCGAGCAACCTAAATTTTTTTAGCCCTCTAGTGGTCCTTTTGAAAAATAAAATTTTCGCGCCATTTTGACAAAAAATGAGTAGGCGGAAGATTCTAAATTTTCTCTAATAAATTTTCCCAGCCTTTACCAGGTCTAATTTTTCATCTACAGTATACATCAGTACTGTGTCAAATTTGCAGGAGGTCACGATAGCCCTAGCTTAACGTCCTCAATTCAAATCCATAACCGATATTTTTCCCAGTAAAAATCAGTTTTTTTTAACTTATATTTTTTTATTTTCCCCCCTTGAATTCTGCTAAATATTTCTTTTCGTTTTTCGTCGCTATCAAAATTTCGAAAGATAGAAATTAGCCCGCAACGCATCCTACATATGATATCTACAGAAAATTCTTATATAATTTTTGAAACAAATAAAAACTAAGCTATTAAAATATTCGAAAACTTTGTTTCTAAGAAACGCACATGTTCCACCTAAAAATATACTTTAGTATACCTTAAGTTAACTTTTTTTATAGTATGAAATTCACAATTGTGAAAAATGAGCAAAAAATTTCATAGAACCGATAAGATGTTTTTAATTATGGAAGGTCTTAAAATTCTTTCAAAAATATCTTCCTAAAAATTGATAATCTTTTTAGAATAAAATGTATTTGGATTATTAATCAACCATTTCCTTGTATCTAATTACACCAGGTACAGTGGTTAGCGTAGTAAATTCATACGCGGCGACTTCTGAATAAACTCCAGCTAAATTGGACAATAAAGTCGATTTTCCAACTGACGGAAATCCGACAAATCCAATTCGAGCATCTCCCGTTCTTGCAACGTCGAAACCATCTTGCTTTCCAGTTGGGCCACTTCCGGATTTCGGATCGATAATTTCACGACGTAATTTCGCCAATTTGGCTAAAATTTTCAGTTTAAATAAGTTCAACATAAATTGAGTGAAGGTATTTTTAGCATGTAAATTTTTTTAATTTTAAAATTGCATTAAAATGTTTTTCTTGAAAGTTTTTTAGAGTCAATTTTTAAAGAAGGGTTTTTCAGCTCAATGAGATAGCTCGGAACTGGCAGATACGTTTTATTTTGGGTCAGCATACAACTTTTTAAAAAGCATATGGCTGCAGAGCCGTTTTTCGATGTTTGTTTCAACGGAAAATATCAGTTTCATGAATAAAAAATAATAAAAATTTCCGGGGGAAAACGGCTCTGCAGTGTCACGTAGCTTGAAGCATGGCAAAGCCGTTTTCGATTTTTTCTACCGGACATTTTTTATTCTGAAAACTGATATTTTCCGGTAAAAACTGAAATCAAAGAACGGATTTATGATCCATAATTTCAAAGAGATCGAAACTGGCACATACGATCTCTTTTAAATTATGGATCATAAATCCGTTCTTTGATTTCAGTTTTTTGAATACCTTTTTAAAAAAAAATCGAAACTTACATTTTTTAACAAAATAATTTAAATATTTTTTTTATGCAATTTAAAAATATTAAAATTTCCATGATAAACATTCCACCGCTTTGAAAATATATTAGACAACATTATTTACCTTTCAACAGCCCTAAATGAGCAGAAGTCGCCTTATTTTTTTGGGTCCGGCCCATTTCGGCCTCAATGTCGGCAATTTTTTGCAGTATCGACATTTTCTAAGGAGTTGCTGAAACTAATTTTAATCCCTGATATTTCTTGCAATTAATAATACAATTTTCTTATGTAACTGTTATGGGTAGTGGTATGTATTGGAAAGTACGAAGTGGTGATAGATATAGGCTATGGCATAGAGTTTTTGTAGGTACAAATCGGACGGATTAAAAAAATTAGAGTCAGTGGAATAAAAGAAAAATTATTTTCAAAAAGTTCTCGAAAAATTTCACAAAGAAAAACAATGAATACGCAAATGGGAATAGAAGTTAGAATTGTTCAGAATGAGGTTTGTCGGAAGTTGCTTATTTTTCTTTCAATCAAGGCTTTGTCAGCTAAAAATGAGGCTGGTATTTTTGGCATGGAAAAATTTATTTTATTATAATACTGAAAAAACGCAAAAAAAATTTTTCAAAATTACAAAAAAAAAATTTCTCGTTTTTTATGCAATTTTGAAATAAACAAAAATCCATGCGAAAGTTACCACAGCCGAAGATGAGAGCAGAATAAGAATATATTACACTGTTTTCTATTTTTGAACTTTTTTATTTAGATTTGGACATAAATAGATGATTTGGCGAGGAATTTTTTCCGCTCAGTTTTAAACCATAAAATCAAAAAAAAATACAGTGCCGTAAAATCACCATGTTAGAAGTTAAAAGTCAGCTACTGGGTCAAGCAAGCGTTAAAAAATAGCCAATTTAATGAGTTTCAGTACAAAATAAAAATTTCAGAAAAAGTCATTTTTACTAACAACTCTGATTGGTTGTGCTAAAAAAAATAAAAACTGTAAATTTTATAATGTTCAGGCGTAAAACTGAGTGAAAATGAATTCTTCTGATTTATATATTTCTTTAAATTTGTGAGATTTTATGAGAAGGTATTTTGCAGGTCCGATATTGTACAAACAGTGGAATTTTCAAGTCCTTAGGCACATGCTTGGTGAAAAGAGGTGTAGTACGTATTTTACTTTGGCTAATTTTTTGTTTCATCTTCAATATTGTTTGTAGATGGAGTCGCGCTAAGGTCTTTACTGCAGCGCGAACCTAAAAATATAATTAAAAAATCGGGAGAACTTAAAAATTAAAAAAAATAACTGCAATATAACGAATTTTGAAATTTGACTCAAAAATTGAAAAAAAATGAGATTTGAATACAACAAAACAAATCAAAATTTAACCTAAAAAATAAACATTGACTTTTTAGTTTATTTCGAATCAAATTTAAATTTGGAGTCATATTTCAAAAAAATAGAGTCAAATTACAATAGTTATAAATAATTTTGAAATTTTACTCATAAATAAAACAATTGAATTTTAACTCGAAAATATAATTCAACGGTTGAATTTTTTTCAAAATTAATTTGAAATTGAAAGTGGTCTATTTTTTACCTTTATCTTTAGGTTTCGGAGTTAGTGGTCGAGAAAATGTATTCCGCAGTTTTCGAAGTGGGTTGGCAAATGTTTTGTGCATTTTCTTAGGAATATCAGGCAAGTTGAACATAGAACTAGACGGCTTCATACTTCCTTCAAAAACCGTACTTGCGCGCATCTAAATAATATAATAAAAACCCGAAACCAAAATTGAAAGCCAAGATTATTGAAATTTGACCCCAAAGTTTAAGGGGGTTGTATCGGCTGAAAAGACGCTTTAATCCAACTTAAGGGAGTGGGTCTCGCTGATCTGGACCTTTTACGATGCCGTTTCCAGATAATCTAGCAAGGGAAATAGTTGAAAAACATTTTAAACTTGAAGAACAATTCCTTGCGATCATTTTGAAAATTACAGTAATCTGGGACTTTCACAAAGACTTCGAAAAAATTCTTCAAAAACCTATCTCGGCCCCCAATTTTAGAGATTTTGACTTCATTTTTTCCCGAGATCATCTTTATCGCAATACGAAACTATTATCAAAGCGTTGTGAATTTTTTTATCTTCGCGAATGCAATATCGAAAAAACCACCTTGACTTAGTTTTTAAAAATTTTTAAACATATCATATTTTTTCTTGTTGCAGGCTGAGAGTTGAAATGAGCACCGAAATGCTTCAAAATGTTTGAATATTTGAAAAAAAGCAAAAAAAAAATATTTTTTCCTCAAATTTCATTTTTTGAGTTTCAAATATTGAAAATTATAGTAAAATTCATATGCCTCCAGAATCAATCCGAATCATAATTTATGAAAAAAGGCCACGATCAGCCTTTAAAAAACGTTTTTAGCTTTTATTTCACCTTTGAACCGAAAATTTATCTTGAAAATTGAGAGAGGAGATAGTTTTTTACGGAGCCCCTAAAACCCGTTTTTTGCAAAATTAAAAAAACTCGTTTTCTCGTTATTGCGTCCAAGAAAATAAATTTTTTTTGAAAAAAGCCACGATCAAAGATTAGTATTGCCGTTTTGAAGACTCGGAAAAAAATGGAGGAAAAATCTCGAAAATTGCGAGAGGAGATAGTTTTTTAGTCTGATTTTGAAGGCCTATTTTGAAGTCCCTGTGTGTGCGTAGGTGGCATAGTATCATATAACTGTAATTTTGAAAATGATCTGACCAGTTGTTCTCTAAGTTGAAAAAGTTTTTGAATCATTTCTGTTGCCTGTTTGTCGAGAATCGGCGTAGTAAAAGCCAAAATCAGCGACACCCACTCCCTTAAGATTAGTATTAAAATTTCCAAATTGTAAGTTCGAAATCTCAGGAACAAAATGTGGAACCAACCGGTAAATCACGCTAACCGGGAGCAGAAATAAATGTTTAAAAGTTGTATTTTTTTACACCTATTACAAATGTTAGATTTTTTGACATAAGTTAGGGAATTAAAATGTCGAAAAAATCGTAGGGTAACTTTTTTTTAGGTCAACCACCCCTCTGGAGCAAAAACCGTAGTAGGTATCAAGAAACGGTTTTTTGCATCCTATAGCCAGCCAGGTTTTTGCTCCAGAGGGGTGGTTGACCTAAAAAAAAGTTACCTATGTTTGATTTTTCAATTTTCACCCTCAATTGTTTTCAAAGTGAACTGGCTTTTTTTTTTAATGGAGCCATTTCCAGTGGTTCAGTTGCACGAGTTTTTCTCGAAGATGGATGAACCGATTTTGAAAATTACAAAAATAGATGAGAGTCAATGGTTTGATACCTTGCATGACGCTCTTCGATTTTTGAACCGGATGCCAGTATTCCGGTAATTACCGGTTAAATCTAAGATTGTCGGTTTCCCGTTCACTGTTGGTGATATTAGACTCATTTTTATACCTTTCGTCTTCAAATTTTCTGAACTTTTTTTTCAGGGGTCAAATTTTGTAATATGACCTCATTTGGGGTCAAATTACAAAATGACTCATGCGGGGTCATGTTACATATCATTCGATAGAGAATTTCTTTGTGAATTTGAATCTGCAAAAATATTTTTTCAGAAATGTAATATGACCCCAGAATCACCAAAACAAGGTTTATAGCTAGCTCGGAACTTGAATTTTTCAAAAGTTTCCCAATTTCAACATTATTACATTTTTAGGGTAAATCGATATCAGGAAAAACAAAAATGACCTTTAAAAATTTCTAAAGACCCGAAAAATTAATTTTTATAGTTTGCCGAGATTATTAAACTTCAAATACTTACTCTGCCATATGCATTATTCGGAGAGCAAAATTCCGATTTGACCGAATAATGCGACGATATCGAACTAAATGAGGCTAAAGATGCTTGTGAATCATATCTTTTCAACCCGTGTCCAAATTCGTCGACATCAACACTAAATGACATTCTCTTGCCCAAATTTCGCATGAACCCACGGGCAAAAGGGGTCGTGTCTGCAATTTTGCCGAGTCGGGCTCCATCAACTTGTTCTATTATTCCTTGAGGTGCGTTTTGATTTGAATCCTCGTTTTCTACCATTTCGATTCCGCGATCTTTNTAAACTTCTGTGGAGCCGTTTTTTTTAATTTCGACCCCAAACTCAAAATAGGAATTTTTCTAGGTCACGTGAAAAAATTTCCGGAAGTAGACTCAAAATAGGAATTTTTCTAGGTCACGTGAAAAAATTTCCGGAAGTAGACTCAAAAGAAAGCTGGGGAAACATTGAAGAGAAAGTTGGCTTACGTCAACTCAATATTTTGAAGTTTCATTGGTCAAATTGACACAAACGTTATTTTTGAACATAATTTTGAGAAAAACTTAGAAAAAAATCGAAAAAACGCAAAATTTTTTTTTGTCATTTGGGTTGTTTTATGCGTTCAAAACATAAGCAATTGATTTGGTGCATTTTTATGACACAATAACTGCAGAAAATGTAGGAGCCGGGATACCCTTAACCAAGTAATATCTTTGATGTGGCATTTTTGGACGATTAGCTCGGACTATGGGTACGGCCCGAAGCGGGCGTTATACAGACTGAACTAATTCTGTCGGTGATTTTTTTGCGTTACGGGGGTTCTCGCTACAAAAAACAATTACAAGCCTAAAATAAATCCTAGGTAAAAAAATCCAGCTCCCCAGTGGTCAGAAAATTAGTGCTAAAAATCCTCATTCTCGACACAAATTATCTGGAATATTATGCAGAATTCACCAAACACTCCGAATATGAAGTGTAAATGACTTCTGAAAATCTTTTGATAATTGATGAAAAATATATTTTGAACCAAAAATATTGATCTCTTATCCTAAGTCTTATAAAAAATGCGGTCTCATTAGAGAAACTCCGAACCATGTGGGTTTTGCCCAATTTGCCTAAAATTGTGTGTCAAAGTGTCTACTCCCTATTAATGAGAGGACGTTGATTACTTTTTTGATCACGCCATCAAAGTTTTTGGCGGTTTCTGATTGATATTTTACGTAAGCATTTCGGAATATTATTGATTAGCATAAAACAGATGCTCTAAAAAAATAAAATAAATTGAATTTGACAAATTTTGTCACACGGTGGAGATGTTGTAACATTTTATATAAACCTGTTCAATGTTTAATAATCAGCAAAAATGGTAAAAAGGAGATTTAATAATTTGCGAACTGAAATTGCGAATAATGCGAATATAAGTATACCACCAAAAAAGAGCCTCTATGATTTGCGAGAACGAGCTAAAAAAATCGTAGAGACTGCAAAAACACGATAGAAACTTTTTGACCATCAAATTCCTCGTAGTTGATT
>SCLH01000250.1:101173-123780 GCA_004367855.1 Oikopleura vanhoeffeni | reverse complement strand
AAAATCGTATTTTTTTTCATCGTATTTATAAATCAATTTTTATACGCAGTGAATATTTTCGAGGTAATTTAGAAAAAACTTATAGTGTCCGAATTTTAAATTTCAGATCTTTTAAGAGTTAAAGTTAACTCAAAGGATCACATTTTGAAAATTATTTTTTGAGGTCATCCTATCAAATTTTAAATGGTATCAAAAGATTCGCAACTATCATGTTTCTGAAAATGGGATTATAAACTACTGTGAATTCTGTCTAAGCGGACACTTTTCAAAATCCCGTTTTGTCCGCTTAGATGTACCCCGTTTTGTCCGCTTAGACCTATTTTGCTCTAAATCACCCCTAGCTGGAGTCATTAAAACTGAAGTCGAATTCGCTATAGACACTGGTGAACCTCATAAAATAATAAATACTATAATAGTACCACCAATATAATAATAGTATATATAATAATAGTACCACCAATTAAGTTAAATAAGAAGTTTTTGTTTATATTTTTTGCTATTAAGAAATGCTATTTTTTAAGTTTTTGAAAAAATCCCGTTTTGTCCGCTTNGGTTTTTGCTCCAGAGGGGTGGTTGACCTAAAAAAAAGTTACCTATGTTTGATTTTTCAATTTTCACCCTCAATTGTTTTCAAAGTGAACTGGCTTTTTTTTTTAATGGAGCCATTTCCAGTGGTTCAGTTGCACGAGTTTTTCTCGAAGATGGATGAACCGATTTTGAAAATTACAAAAATAGATGAGAGTCAATGGTTTGATACCTTGCATGACGCTCTTCGATTTTTGAACCGGATGCCAGTATTCCGGTAATTACCGGTTAAATCTAAGATTGTCGGTTTCCCGTTCACTGTTGGTGATATTAGACTCATTTTTATACCTTTCGTCTTCAAATTTTCTGAACTTTTTTTTCAGGGGTCAAATTTTGTAATATGACCTCATTTGGGGTCAAATTACAAAATGACTCATGCGGGGTCATGTTACATATCATTCGATAGAGAATTTCTTTGTGAATTTGAATCTGCAAAAATATTTTTTCAGAAATGTAATATGACCCCAGAATCACCAAAACAAGGTTTATAGCTAGCTCGGAACTTGAATTTTTCAAAAGTTTCCCAATTTCAACATTATTACATTTTTAGGGTAAATCGATATCAGGAAAAACAAAAATGACCTTTAAAAATTTCTAAAGACCCGAAAAATTAATTTTTATAGTTTGCCGAGATTATTAAACTTCAAATACTTACTCTGCCATATGCATTATTCGGAGAGCAAAATTCCGATTTGACCGAATAATGCGACGATATCGAACTAAATGAGGCTAAAGATGCTTGTGAATCATATCTTTTCAACCCGTGTCCAAATTCGTCGACATCAACACTAAATGACATTCTCTTGCCCAAATTTCGCATGAACCCACGGGCAAAAGGGGTCGTGTCTGCAATTTTGCCGAGTCGGGCTCCATCAACTTGTTCTATTATTCCTTGAGGTGCGTTTTGATTTGAATCCTCGTTTTCTACCATTTCGATTCCGCGATCTTTGAGAACCAAATCTTGTAATTCGTGCATTATATCGTGCTTAAAAATTCGATTTTAAAAATAAATAAAAGTTAAAAAATTGGTCCGAATAAAAAATTCGAAATTTGACTACAAATTTTCGGAAATTAACATAAAAAATAAGATTTCGCACGGCAATTTTCATTTTTTTGGAAGTACTTTTTAAATTAAAACGACGCATTTTAATTATTTTTTGATTTTTAAGTGGTAGTTGTTGTGATTTCGACCTTGTCGAGTCTACTCCATTATATTTATATATTTCATATATGAAAAAAAGGAGAAACTTGATTTTCCCATAGATAAAAAAAGTTTTAATTGACACATAAAAAATATGTATATAACTTTTTGTGGTGCTCTTCATTGATTGAAGACCTCATGGTTAAAAACCTCCAGATAAGTGAGAAAAATAAAATCTTCAAACAATTTCACAGCATTTGTCTAAAAATCAAGTTTTATGATTTTCTGAGAACGATCTTATTTCTTATAAATTAATCGATCCTTGGAATCCGAATTTTCAACCAGGTGGCGCTAAATTACATTGTTACAAGGTGATTTTCTAAAAAAACATTTTATAAACCATGTGTCAATTGGAACCGCATGTGGCGCGCCATGGCGCTAGAAAGGAAAAAGGCAAACAAGAAACGTTTTCACGGATAAAAACTTCGAATTAAGCTAAAAAAGCCACTGTCAATTCTGTCTAAGCGGACACTTTTCAAAATCCCGTTTTGTCCGCTTAGACCTATTTTGCTCTAAATCGCACCCCTAAGCTTCGAAGTGATTAAACTTGAAGCCGAATTGCGCTATAGCCATGGTGACAATAAATAATAAATAACACCTAATTCGAGTTAAATAAGAAGTTTTTTCATTTGTTCTATTATGAAATGTTTATTTTTTTGATGTTTTTTAAAAAAAAAATATTTAGTCCGCTTTACGATGTACCGAGTTCTATTTTCAGAGGAAAATGCGTAGGTTTTTGCCCGTTTTGTCCGCTTAGAGGTGTGTCCGCTTAGACAGAATTGACAGCACTATTATCATTAAAAAATTCGAGAGACTTTACTCTTCATATCTTTATATTTGTACCTTATCGAATGATGGACATGGCTGAACAACAGTGACATTTGATTTTGAAACCCCTTTTCTTCTCGAAACAATCGCAAAACATTTCTGGATTCGTTCTGTTTCCCAAATGTCGAAAATGTATTCAAGAATATTCTCGCCATCAAGTGAGAAGTAAATGAGCTCTCGATGTTGATAGGGTAAATGTTTTACACTAGAATTTGGTCTTGGCTGAGATCGACCACCAGCGGAACGGATTGAGGCTGAAGCAAGTTTCGAGCGTTTTCGCTAAAATTTTTGGGGTTATTTGTGATATTACTTGAATTTCACAGCAAAAATTTTGTTCTCAAGCAAAACTCTCAAATTTGACTCTTTTTGAAATAACAATTTTCTAAATTTTTTACCGCGTGAGGTTCAATGATCGTCGAGACTAAAATTGATTTGTCGAGAGTTGAGGTGATTTAAGGCCTATTGTATAACAGCATGGTTATTGAAGCACCTCAAGTCTCGACGCCACTTGAAACTCACGCAGTAAAAACACTTGAATTTGACCCACTTAACTTTTAAACTAAAAAATAGCTCTCAAAAAGGTTTATATACAGTATATAATATACTTCAGTATAATATCAGGTTAATATCCCTCAAGGGATGTTTCTAAACAGGTTAAATATGATATTCTAAAAATCGTTTTTACGAAAAGTTTTCGTCGAGACTTGAGGTGATTCGAACCATTTTACATTAGGTAGTTTTTTTAAATTTCTAATTGTTTTTCATCTCTTCTTTTTTTTGAGTAAAATTTATTTTGAATTCATTAAAAATTTCATACATTCTCATTTTATTTCATAAAACAGTATTTTTTTAAATATTAACAAACCTTTGTAACTTCTACGCAATCATTGAATAAAAAGAAAGTTAAAGTATCCCCAATTTTGCTGAATTCATTGTCTCTTACAACTATAACGTCACACTTCTTTAAAAATTGACGATTAGAATTGAGTAATCTCGGTGGGCAGCCTTCAATGTCGTGTACGATATCGAACATTATCCGATAGTTGTCTTGCTCAGCTGTAAATTTATTAACTTCTTTGTTTATATCGTGAATAACATCGATTGCTAAAATAAATAATAATTAATCAGGGAAAAACATTTTTCAAATTAAGAAAAGTGCGAAAAAAAGTCAAAAAATTGATTTTGCGATTTTAAAAGTTGAAAAAACATCAGATCTTTTCTCACTACCGATAAAATGTTTCCAAAAAAATTAAAAATGACATTTATCGAGAAAAATAACGAAAATGACCTTTTACAATGAAAAAAATGGTCTGAAATAAACGAAAAAAATTAGGTTGAAACTAAAATAATAAAATTTTCGGCGATACGGGAACAAAAATAATTTTTTTCGCTCAAAAAATGAAAAACGCGGAGGCGTTCGAAATGACGTATTATGTCAAACAATTTTTTAATTTTATAAAGAGTTTCACGATAGGTTTGAATGACGTTAATCACCAAAATTCGTAGAATTTAATACTCCACCAAACGCAATCAAATAAAATTTGATTAGAGTAGATTTCGGAAATTTAGTCCTAGCTTGACGAAAAAAAATATAGACCAGGAAAAAAAATGTTTTTGTATGACTCCTTATTGGTAACATGTGTTTTTCTATGATTATAATCATGTTTTAGTCGATGAAAACAAAAGAGTCTAAGAAAAAGTCTAGCAGACCAGAAAACATATGTGTCAGACACATTGTGTCTAAGAAAAAGTCTAGCAGACCAAAAATGTTTCGGTAGGTGAAAACAGGAAAACGGTGTCACTGGTAAAAAAAATGGTGCATAAACAAACCAGGATGGCCATTCTGACCAAAAATGAGCAAACTTGGGGTCTCACGTAATGAGTCCACGCGTCATCAAACATAAAAATTTTTTGATTTTTTGTTACACGGCCTAATCCAACAGGCGAATTTCTAAACTTATTTTTTTATAATAATTTCAGAAGCTCCACCCTGTTTCAATCATTTCAAGAGATCAAGATATTTTATAATTTCAAAATTTATAAACCTTTAGATAATGTTTCTGTTGGCAAATTTTCTGATTTGAGCTCTTTCATATAAGATTTCAAGAGCATGACATATCGCGGAAGTCTTTGAACCGGGGCTATTAGAATCCCATCCAATCCTTGACGGGCAGGCGAATTCCGATCTGTTGTATTTTCTTTCAGTTTCAAAAATGCAGTGAATCGATCGTTTTCCTCTAAAAATAAATTCCAGATGTTTTTTTCAAAAATTCTAGATTTTAAATTTGGATAAAAAAAATTTTCTTTTCAGAAAATCAGTTTTCAAATGTATTCGAATCAAGAGGTTTGTATTTATAAACATATTTTTAACGAATAAAAATGCAACTCATTTAATAAATGTTGTAGAATCTTATACGGCGGGAGAAATCTGATAATTTTGTTAATAATTTAATTTTAAAAATTTTGGTTATTTTCGACGTCTTGATTACACAACCAATTTTGGCCAAAAACGTCCCGTGAGGCACATTTGAAATAATGGCATAGATAAATACGTTTTTCACTTTATTCCATATAAGATGGCAAAAAGGGCAATTTTCATCAAAAACTGAGATTTTAAAAAATATAATTCGTTTTCTAGTCAATTACAATTTTTTTTTCGATAATTTCATAAAAAAAGAATGCTTTATTGAACAAAAATTGAATTTTTAACTGACCACAAAACAAAAAATGGCTTCGCGTGCCCGTACGGCCTTTTTAACCCTCTCATTTGTTTGATTTAAAAGTACTGTCGAATTTGTCTAACGAGAGTCTCGCTACGAGTTATTGAAAACCGCTCAAGGTTCACACCTGGGGTAATACTACACGTTTTTGGTATCTTTAGATGCATTATTGAAATTTAATGAAAACATGGTAATGTCACATGAATCATGTGATTAGAATTTCCTCAGTAATGTAATGAAAGTTGACACCAAAAAAGGGTCATATTACACGTTTTTGTTCTATTTTAACTGGATTATTGAAATTTATTGAAAACATGGCCACGGAGCCAGAATTTCTTAAGGAATGTAATGAAATTATCAAAATTTAAATTTGACGCCGAAAAGAGGCCATATCACACGTTTTGTGTTTCTTTAAAATGTATTATTGAAATTAAATGTAAACCTGGTCATTGAGCTGGTCAACGAGCCTGACCTTTAATTTTAGACATATTGCGCGGTCGAACGCAGCAACTATCAAACGCATTTGCGACGAGAAAAGAAGCATTATACAATAGAACATAACTACGAAAACACCTCACTATGCGCACCTCGATCAACTCACTCTACTTTCAGCGGGAATGAGCGGATAAATTACCAGAATCCTCTCAGAAGAGAGAAAAAACATTTTCCAAGTGAACCCTTTCAGTCATTAGTCCCACCTGCACCGACAACCACGACCGCTAAAGAGGTAAGAGTTTCAGGACCTTATAAGATACAGTAGATACTTATTAATCATGATTTTTTATATAAAATGTCAAAAACCACATTTACAGTTGTGAATTGATTTTTTTTTAAATATTCGAGAAAATGAAATTTTCAAACCCATTTAAAATTTTGGACATTTTTATCCCATGATTAAAATTCTGCCCATTATTCGAAGTTAAAAGTTTTTGTTATTTGACCCCAATTTGGAATCATTTTTTAATAATAGGGTCAAATTTTGAAGTGTAATTTTTTAATTATTTAATTTATTTGCAAATTAGAACCAAAAAAAAATAACAAATTTCACTGTTTTTTCATGAATGTATGATCAAAATAACCTTTTAAAATATGAGATTAGCCTTCTAGATTACATCAATCACGAGGACTCCTAAAGATTTTTTGCCAATATGAGGTCATAAAAAGGCCTAAATGGCAAATAATCTCCAGGAGTTCCCGTAATAGATATTGCAAAAAATATTTGTTTCGTAATTTTTTCAAAATTTGACATAATACGCCATTTATTGAAAAAAACATAAACAAAACAAGTCATTTCAACAAAAAAAGTCTTTTAAATAAGAATAATAACGCAAAAATCTTAGCAAAAATATCGTTTGTCTTCGATATGTAAATAATATTTTTTTATTCTAGGATTGCAGTTTTGAAATTCTTGACGGACGAAAAGAAAAGCGACATGTTACGCCACCTCCTGATAACCTTCCAACTACAAAGAAGCCAATGAGAAAAAAATAATTAAATAAATCTATAAAAAACTATATTAACTGAAGATGTTCACATATAAATGCTTGCATAATGAATAAACGTCAAATAATAACTAAATTTCATGATTAAAAACACCTGTCAACAATAGTTTATATTCGACATTTTGCAAAAAAATATATACTATACAATTGTTAAAATTTATAATTTCATTTTTGGTTTCCAGTTACCCTGAGAAGCTTATTTAAAATATAATATGACCCCAAGAGCCTTTTTCGAGTCATAATATTTGTTAGGTAATTTACCTTTTTGATATTCCCGTTCTCGTTTTGACTGGTCCATAAATCCGATATAACTTCTATATTTTTCTCGAATATTTTCCGAATGTTTTAACATGCACCACCCTATTGACGATTCTTCCCGTTTTCTCAAATTTTTTCCGATGATTATTTCGTCAACTTTTTCTTGAATATCTTTTACTATCATTTCGTGTAAGGATAAAATGTCGGGGAGATTACCAAAAATTGTACGAGATTCTGTTTTGTTTAAAATTGCGCCATTCACTGAAAATAATATATTTTCAAAATATTTGCTCTCTAGGGACAATTATAGTAATTTTCTAGAACTTTTCAAGTTGATTTTCGTTTTAATTGGGGTCACTCTCACTTTAATCTAGCCGACAAAATTAAAGAATATCTACAGTATGTAAAAAAATTGTTCGAGACCAACACTCCAAGGTTGGGAAATTTCTCTGGATCAAAACCTATAATTGGCAGGAGAATTATTGTCATAGTTGTCTAAGCGGACGTTTTTGAAAACTTTAAAAACGTCCGCTTAAACGCTGTAGACAACTATGACAGTACTTTCAATCCAGAGGAAATTGAAGCTTTTGGTCTCGAACAATTTTTTTACATACTGTATTTTAAAAAAATAATTCCTTAACAACAAAAATTCCCTGAAGTTTTTATTGGACGTTTCGGCTAAACAGCCATTTTCAGCTATCAGAGAACTGGATAAACAGAATTCGTAAGTTGCTTTTTGAGCGTGAACATTATTTATGTATGATGCAATCTGAGGCTTTATTATTTCAATTTGCAAATTTTGCATAATTTGGCTGTTTAGCCGAAACGTCAAATAAATAATATCTTTGATAGAAAAATAATATAATTTTATGTCTCAAAAACAATCAATATATATTTTGTGTACTTATACGGTATAAGTTATATCTTTTTTCAATTTATGAAAAACTAAGATTTACTTTACGCTTTTGATTTATCAGATTCATTTTAACATCTGAATACATGTTAATAGAAAGTCTGTATAGAAAATTGAGAAACAATTCTCGCCGGTTTGCACATAAATAATCCCGCAATGGTAGACCTCGAAATTGGGAAATTAACATTAAAGCCTCTTGATTATGAAATCTCGAAGCCGTATATAATATTACGGGGGGGCAATATCGCCGGCCCAATATCGCCGAAATATTTTGGCAAAAAACTTCCTGCGATATTCATTATGATGCCCGGGTAACATTAAAAACTTATTCCCTATTCTTTTAACAGGCAAATGAGTGTTTAATGTTACCCGGGCATCATAATGGATATAGGCGCCCAGTACAAAGGGGGGGGGACAATATCGCCGAAAGTTTTTTGCCAAAAAATTTTGCCCCCCCCTGTATATACGGTATATAATATAACTAAGAATTGATAAGCTTTACCTTTATAAGAATTTCTCATAAAAACTTATCATTTTTTTTAATTTAAAATTGCAAAATAATGATACCTTCACCGTTTTTTTGCAAATAAATTTTTGGAGGACACTCACCTTGATTTGGGTCTTCTAACTGTTCCATCATATTTTGAACGGCAAATCGCAATAAGTTAACATACGATTCTTCTGTTTCCAGCAATTCTTTTGCAATTGCCTTGGCAAGTTTTTTCGGTGGTTCTCCCCCTAAAAATAAATATAATTTCTTGATAATTTTGTTTTCTCAAAACTTTATGGTTAACTGACCAAACGTTGTATTTTCCACCTCATCATCATGTGATTCATATCCTATGTTGATTAATTAATTAGGTTGCACGAATTTAGATGTGATTTTTTCCAAACCCGTGATAAAGGCCCCAATTTTAATTTTTGCATTGGGATCTGAAAGCGCTTGAAAATAACTGATAAATAGCCTGATTATAACAATTCAAATTATTTTGCGGATTTAAGAGATTTTCCAAAAATCCCTCGAATGCAAACAGCAGATTGTAAAATGACCTCCTTAAAGGGGTTGTCCATGCTGGAAAAGCTTTTTCGAAGGCTCATAACTTTTTATTCTTTCATAACAATCTTATAAAAATCTCAGGAATAGTAGTTCGTAATTTCTGGAACACATTTTACTTCTGACTTTTTTCATAGCATGTTGAACCAACCGGTAAATTGAGTTAACTGCGAGCAAAATTTTTTTTTTGAAAGTCCTATTTTTTTCGCCTTAATTCAAAACAACGTCATTTTTGGAATGTAACAAGCCAAAGGGGTGGTGAGCAAGATGTTGTTAGCATTTTTCGAATTTGGCTGTAAATCGACAAAAAAGTGCGCGAAATCGAAAATTTTGAATACGAAAGTGAGAATTAGACAAATTAAATGCCACCAAAATATTCCTTGGGTACGGTTTGCTGAAACGAGATTAGCACCATGGTTCTGATTTTGAACACAGGGGATTTTGGAAAAAAAAAATGAACTTTTTCATCAAATTATTTTTTGATCTCTAGCACCGTTTCTGTTCAAAATCAGACCATAGTTGTTAATATCGGTTCCAGCAAACCGTACCCAAGGAATCTTTTGGTGTCATTTAAATTGTCTAATTCTCACTTTCATATTCAAAATTTTTTGATTTCGCGCACTTTTTGTCGATTTACAGCGAAATTGTTTGAAAGGGCGAAAAAAATAGGACTTTCAAAAAAAATTTGTTGCTCGCGGTTCACTCAATTTACCGATTGGTTCGAACTGCTATGAACAAAAGTCCAGAAGTAAAGATGTGTTCAGAGATGCAACGCACTACTACTATTCCTGAGATTTTTATAAGATTGTTATGAAGGAATAAAAAATGTTATGAGCCTTCGAAAAAGCCTTTCCAGCATGGACAACCCCCTTAAAAGGACTTCGTTATTTAGTCATAAGCATGCTATTCTAAAAGTATTTTCCGCCGATTGTGCCTTTTTTTTAAATTGCATAAAATATCAAACACCTTATTTTCGCAAAAATAAAAATCCGGATAAAATTTTTTTACTTTTAATGAAGATACTGTGTAACTTTTATATCATTTCTGACCATGTAACGTCTGTCGGAAATGATTTTTCCATGGTAGCTTTTTTTTAAAACCCGAAAAATGATTTGAAATTACAAAATCAGGCTACGAACAGGAATTTTGAAGCGTTGTCACTGACAACTTGTCAGAGCCAAGAAAAAATTGGGTCTTTATCACGGTTTCGTAAAAAATCAAATCTAAACTCGTATGACCTAAATAATTAATCAACTATATTATTTATTAATTAACTATATTATCTTAAAAAATGTACTTTACGATCATTTTCGATCGGAGAAATTTGTAAATTTTCCAAACTAAAATTACTATAAACTTCATTGAAAGTCACAATTTTTTTAGATTTTCTCTTTTTTCTTTTTCTATTGAGTTTTTGACTTCTTCGGACCATTTTTATATTATTTATATAATTTAAAAATCTTGAGTACTAAAACTAGTTCTGATGATGACTCAGTTGAAAAACAAACATTTTGTGAAGAGCGGAAAAGGTGAATGATAAAGGATTTCATGCAACAATAAGTGATAATAATGATTCAAATACCTATTCGGCTATTAAACTTAAATTCGAACTACTATGGTAATAAATATCTGAAGGAACTACATGGCCTGCACCTTAATAGTGCAAATTTACCGAGAAAATAGCTTGAAAGAAAATTATAGTATAAATTATTTTAGGGACCCCGATTTATAATGAATATTACATACAATCTCTCGTGGGTATGTGTAAAGTACGGGTACTGTACGATTCAGGGTTGAATTAAAAAAATGTCAGCAAAAAATTCTACGGTTCCTTATATTTTTCATTCATACTGTATATCTAAGATAAAAGTTCGTTCATAAAAAATCGTATGAGCCCGTTCCCAACTAACTCACTTATTTTTGTAGGGTTGTTCGAGATATAATAATTTATTAATAAGTCATTTTAAAAAATGTATTTATTTGACGTTTCGGTTATTCCATAATCATAAAGTGAGAGAAATAAGAAATAAATTTATAAGGAGAATTTTTTTAGCAATCTGCTTGACACAAAAAATTCTCCTTATAAATTTATTTCTTATTTCTCTTACTTTATGATTATGGAATAACCAAAACATCAAATAAATACATTTTTTAAAATGACTTAGGTGGTTTTTTTTTAGGAGCTACGCCCAAATGACGGCTTTCTGGTATTTTGAAACCCCATAAGACTATATATTGGCAGATCGAGAATTTAATTCCGCGACTCGCGTTGGATTTTGTTTTTTGAATTTCTGACCNATGTATGTAATATATCCTATAACGGACTTTAGCTAAAATGAAAATATTTATAACCTTTTTCTTTCGAAGATAATATAAATTCTTCATCAAAAAAACTAAAATTAACTATGATTTCTTTCATTTCATATCTCTTTTGTTTTAAAAAAATTGATTTAATGCTTAGGTGATTTTTTTATAAATCAAGTCGGTATATAGTATGATTAGCCGAATCATTTTCCCACAATTAATCACAAAATGAGCCAACAATGATATTATCAGAGTTATCGAGATTTATTTTTAACTAGCCCGAATTAAAAGTCAATAAATCATTATTCATTTATAATAAGGGATTTTTTTCTATTAATACCAATACAGTCAGATCTTGTTCTTCTAACAGAATCATAAAAATCAGCGCGATGCCGAGGCGTCAGATGAATATCTGTACGGGACAAAATTTCGGTAATACCACTCACACTTTCTCCAGCTAATAGATGAAAATATTTTTTTACGAATTTTCGCGAATTATTTAAAGTCAAATAGAATTTGTTAAAAACTTTTATTTGACTTTTTGGGGTCAAATTTCATAATTTATCGATGAAATTCGAACTTAAAATTTCGAATGAAGTTTTTCAGAATACCATTTGACAAACTAAATTTAAATTTGGATCCAAAATACAAAAAAATGACAAATTTAAGGTGATAACATTTTGGGATCAAATTTCACAATTAATAGATGGAATTAGGGGCACGCACTTTTTGCGCAACATTATTGCTTAATTCTTTACCCTTGGACTTATGTTGAACAAAATATCCCAATAAATTTCTCTGAGCAAAAACAGGTAGATTCAAGCTTAGGAATAATTTGCTAGCTCATATATTTTTCAAAGTTGAAAATAAATTCACTTAGGTAGCTTTATTTAGGTCACCCCGCCATTTGCCCCCATGCCATTATTTAACAAAGCAAGCATATTCTCAAACGGATGGCTGCATCCAACAGCCAAGAAAATTATCAGTGACCAAAATTTTTAGATTTTTTACCGGAAGTGCGGTAATACCGGAAATCAACTGGTAAAAATTTTAAATGTCGATTCTGAGCTTAAATTCTATATAATTTTGCCGTTTTTTTTTGTAATTTGACACCACTCGGGGAGTCAAATAACAGTTTGTTCATCTTTTTAGCCAGAAAAACTGTTGAACTGAAAATATATCTACCTGGGTAGTTTTTCAAGAAAACATTTTTGGCAAAAAGAAATTTGCCAACAAAATTTCGAGAGAAAATGTTTACAAAAAAATTTCTGACGAAAAGTTGTACTAGATGCCAAAATATCGAATTTAAGCTCTGTGCAGTTTTTTTAGAATCCACATTTTAAATTTTCACCGGTTGATTTCCGGTATCACCGGACTTCCGGTTAAAAATAAAAAAAAAAAGGTCATTGAGTTTTTTCTTGGCTGTAGCTACCCTAGATACATTACATAAAATCGCGAACTTTTAACATTACTTTAGAACACATTAAAGTAACATGCAAAATCTATCAAGAACCATCATTCATATAAAAAAATCCAATATTTGGCGAAAAGCCAAGCCTCCATATATATACCCCCGCACTTGAAAATTCAACGTTATCAAAAATTTGACGCAAAATTTTCTAGTACTAAATCATCATTTTTGGAAGTTAAGGAGGTTACCGACTGAGGTCTATAACTCGAGATCTCCACATGCTACGAAGTTAATTTTTACGGCATTCGAAATTTTGTTGTCGATTTTATTCCAGAAAAATAAATTTTGGACAAAATTTTTTTTCCGAAATTTCGAATTCTTTCTATTTCATGCTGTCATTTTTGAACTGCTGCATCAAAAACTATAATTTTTTTTGCATTAGGTAGCCAAGATTTCAAATTGTATTAAAAATTTTAATTTTTGGAAAAAAAGTTTAGAAATTGATAAAAAAAAATTGGGAAATCTGACGTATCAGACGCAATCGAAACTTTGAATGTCTCGGCAAGATATTTAAAAACGAATTCCCAATTAACTTATAACACACAATTTGTAATAAGTGCTTTTTTTTAAAAAAAAAATCTGATATCAGTGCTCCAAATGAAATAAAATAAATGCGTAATAAACCGAAAACAGTCAATTTAACATGTAATTTTTGTCGATTTTGAGCAAATAGACCGAAAATTACATTTCCAATTAAATATATCTTCTTGAATAACCATTATTAGTGGGTGTTAGAAAAATAAAATTTTTTTGACATCTCATTACTAAATAAAATGATACGAATTGGGTCAAAAAACCGTGTTTTTCAACCAGTATCATGACCGGTCAATCATACAAAAAACTTTTAAGTACATTTTTTGAAAATTTTAGACAAAAATCAACTTAATTTTAATATCGTCAGGCTGTCCGTTAAGGGAGTAACCGACGGAGCTGTTTCTCGAGATCCATATATGGTAGGAACTTAATTTTTGTTGCATTCAAAATTTTGCTATCGGTTAGCTTCCGAAAAATAAAAAAAATTTAGGATTTGACCCGAAATAAATTTCCGAAATTCGAATTTTTTCCAAGTATTTTTTTCAGTATTTATGCTTTATCTTTTGAACGCATTGATCGATGACCTCAATTTAACTTGAATCAGTTAGCCTGCAATTTAATCTTGCTAACCACTATTTTTTTTTAATCTCAGGAAAAATTACAAAAAAAAATTTTAGATGGTGAAATTTGACGTAACCGACGGAGGCTGTTTCTCGAGATCCATACATGGTAGAAACTTAATTTGTTACCTTTTTTGAAAAATTCAGACAATTATCTCAAACATGCTGAAATTTCAAAATTGAACGAATCTTTCTCATCTAACAACAGATGTTTAAAAACAGTGAAACGCGTCGGTTACTGCCTTAAAACAGGACTGATGTTCCAAAAAAAGTAAAACGCGTCGGTTACCGCCTTAGTTTTCTACCACCTAACTTTGAAAAAGCATATTTGTCTTGCCGGACTAGTTATGAAGACATGTAGATCTCATTTAAAGCTCAAACAAATTTGTGCCCATAAAAATATAAATAACGTTTCGTATTTACGAAAAATGTTTTTTCATCCGATAACTTTCAAAAACGTAAATTGTCGTTACCCGATAATTTGAAGAAAAAGGTGATGATCTAGTTTGACATTTCAATTAAGAAAATACCGCTGAGAATTTGGATTCTAAAAAAACTTTATCGCAATACTCTGCGACCGCTAATCAGCGGCAAGAGTTATTTGATCAGTATCGCGCGAGTTCAAAATCAAAAAAATAAAAATTTAAGAAAATTTTTTCTTAATAATCTAAAAATTGATTGAATTCTCCGAATTGATCACTTTGCCGGATGTGTAAATATCCCCCGAGAATTGTTTTGCTCTTCCAAACTAGGCACAAAAAATAAACAAATCAGTTTTTACAAATTGATTATTTAATAAATGTCTGAATTTGATTCTGATTCTTTTTTTTTGTGAAACTATTTAAATACTGTACGGTGACAGTAAGAAATAGTTAATTTATTGCTCATAGGGTGATTTATTGCTCTGAATGTGATGAAATTGATATCAAAGAATGATTATATTTTGTTTGCTTTCTGTTTGTCAAATAAACATGCGCTCAAATTTGAAGAGTAAATATAGTCAAACCTATTAGCAAATAGTACCAATTTATAGATTTTTGTTGAATGAAGCTTCATTTATGATTATTCACTTATAAAAACACTTATAAAAAATACTCAATTTATTTTATTTTTGGAATGAAATTAATTTTAAGAGAAAAAATTGAAATTATTTTGAGGTGTGAAAATCACAAATAAAGAAATTATTTTCGACTCTATGAATAAAAATCTATGATTTTTGAACACAAGAAATAAAACAATAATTCTAACTGATAAAAGGCCTTTAATTTTTTCTAAGAAGATTTCTTAACTTTAAAAAAACTCACGTAAATTTTTAATGTGCGAAATTTCGACGCGACAAAGTTGCTTAATCTCAAGAAGTAGACAAGATAGAGAAATTATATAAGCACCAGAAGATAGGCAATCGTGAAAAACTTAAGCATTTAAAATTTGAAGTTAATCGGATGTTGTTAACTATATAAAACTAAGATCTCCAGATCGACTCTGGTAGTTTGTTACAAAAATGAGTATGTGGGTTAAGCAATGTTAGATGAATCATCAAAATAAAATTATTTTTTGTCAAACAAATGATTATTTATAAGGATTATAATATTATATATTATAAGGATTATATTATCCTTAAGGAAACAGATTAATTATTTGGCCTAAATATTAACTGTTTCTTTGAGGTGACGAACCGGTATACAGCAAAGGTCTACCCATTGTTTTCATTTTTCGCGCAAAACATATTTAAATTAAAATAACTTAAGATTGTTGCTGGTGTAATTCACTCACCAATGTACAGGGGTCGTCCGAAATAATAATAATGGGCTTGCAAATTTTAATTTTTCCATAAGATTTTCATTAAAAATTTTTTTGTACTGAATTAAAATTTTTTCAAAGGCTATAATATAGACGTTATTTTATAAATTTTAATCAAAAAAACTGTCCTATCATATACTAGAGCGTGCCTGATAAGTGAAACCCATTCAGTGGACATTCGGAAACAATGATAGCCTTGTTCCTTAGGTTGAAGTGTTATTTTTCAAAAACAAAACATATATTGTTTTTCAATAAGGAAATTTTTTTAGCAGCGACAGATTCGACTGTGCCACCACGGAGGAACAGTGTGACATCATAAAACGTTTTTTTTGCCTCCAACTGGAAACTAAAAAAGCTGTGGTGAAAATTTTTAGAATTTTTTTGCTCTACCAGTTTACTGGTAATTTACGGTTTGAGCGGGTTATTTATCTTTCACTGGTAAAAAAATTGTTCAAACGTTTTAGGCAATTTGAAAATATTTTTTTCGTGAAATTTTCTTGTGAAAATTTCAAACCGTGAATTACCGGTAAACTGTTTGAGCACAAATTGTTTCGCCACAGGTTTTTTATTTTCAAGGATGCATTAACTGTTTCTTGATATCTCATACGGTTCGTCCGTGGTGGCACAGTCAAATCTGTCGCTGTTAAAAACAGTTAACTCTAGTAAACCTAATTTAAGTGTTGCGAAGAAGGCTTCCGAAACGGAAGTTCTGACCCTTTCCATTGTTTTGGGGGTTATTTTATTGCACTTTCTCTTATATCATTTATTCACTTTTATTTGATAATTTTGCTTTATTTCAAAATACTGTTTATTAATTTAAAATCGGTGTTTTTGCACTAAAAAATGATTGGAAGTTGATTGAATTCTATGTTGTTAATCACGGTTTTCATTATTCGAGTTATACAGTTTGATTTAAAACATCCTAAAATATACACTAAAGAGGACCATAGGAATTTCATGATGGCAAATTATTTTCAAAAATCTTGATTTTGAAATTTGTTTGTTTAAACTAGTCTTAAGGGGGTAGTGTCCGCTAAAAAAGTTAGGCTGAAAATTTGATATAATACTCAACTGACCCTGAAACAAATTTTGGTTGTGGTCTGGCAGTCATTCGAAAATAAGTTATGCCACAAGAGGGCGTCAAAGTTGAAATTTGAAATGCACAAGGATATTTAATTTTACATCCGATTTTATTAATTTTGAACGAGCGTGACTGCAAAATAATAACCTTTTATTTTTTCGGGACAAATTTTTTTTTTCGATTTTAAACGAAAGTTCTGCCCAAAAATGTGTTTTTTATTCAGTTTTTTGAACAAGGATATTTTGTTTCACATACATGTCTTTCTATAGAAATTTTTCTTTATCGATGTCTATTTATCCTTGAAATCTCCTCTCAGATTTTTTCGGGCCAAATGTTTTTTAAGATCCTAGAACAAAAGTTATCTGCAAAACTCTTGTACTTATCTTATTTTTTGAGAACCCCCCTAAGTTGCCAAAAATTCTCTTTACACAAAAAATGTTGCGCAAAAACAGGCAGTGGAAATTAAATCGCAAAATGTTCGATCGTTTTTCTAAAACAATTTGTATACAATGTTTTATAAAAGTTTCGACTTAATGGGTCATTTTTAAAATTGTGAAGTCATCATTTGAGAAATAAGGTCAGAGTTCATTAAAACACATTATTTTGCTGAACTGGTTACTTCACAATTTTGAAAATGACCGAAAAAACCGTTTTCAAAACCGCGAAACCTAAATTTGGATCCAAAATATTTTTACAAATGAAAACTTACATTCTTCCAACGATAATTGGTCTGGTGAATTATCTCTCAAAGTTCGACGTTTTCGACTGTGAGGACGTTGAGGAGTTGAAGTTTGAGGCGAATTTAATCCCAGTTCATTTAATATTCCAGAAGGAGATCTGAAATCATAGCTTTAGTAATTAAAGAAAATTTCCAAAAAATAAAGGGAAATTTTTAAAAATGTTTTAATATAAAACATAATAATTCTGAATGCGTTTTTTGCAAAGGTGCCAAATTGTCAGGAATTTTTGTTTGCATGTGTACAATTTGTGTACAAATTTTAAACAGTGCCAAATTTATAAATAAAAAAATCTTCACTTAAAAGTTAATTTTTTAATGAGTTTATATCTTTGGTGTTAAATTAATAAAATAAGGAAATTGAAATTTTGAAATTGGACACCTTGAAAAAATCGTTTCAAAAATGTATATTTTTCTAAAGGACGAATTTGACAACACTTTCTAAATGACCTTCAAATTGTGATGTATCAAAATACGTTGATGTGTTACCAAGGCCCTCAGTTAACTCAATAAAAAAATAAACTTCAAAATTTAATTAATGATTTTCAGATTTATAAATTTTACACATTTTATTAATTTAGGGGGTATGCGACTCTGATTAAATACCGGCCTCTAGAGGTATTCAAACATGCTCCAACATCTCGATCACAGGGTGATAATTAAGTGTATCACGAAACCGCAATCAAAAATTTTTTCGAAATTTCTTGCATTTTCAAAGTAATTGACCCCTTTAAGGGTGTCATGTGACAAAAATTTTACTGCCAAACCATTTTCAAAAAAACTACACAGGTGAATATATTTCAGGTTCATAGGTTCCCTTATTAAGAGATACGAAAAATGTAATTTGACCCTTTAAGGGTGTCATATGCACAAAAAATTCTCACCCAAAAAAACTTCTGAGAAAAAGTTGTACAAAGTGTGAAAATTGGCTTCGAAGAACATGGGGTTTTCTCAGAACCCACGTTTCAAATTTTTACCGGTCATTTCGGTATCACCGGACATCCGTTGGAAATCAAAAATTTTGGCTCATTTATTTATCCCTTGGCTGTTGGGGCGCCGAAATCCGTTTTGTGATTATCGTTCCGTTCTCAAATGAGAGGGGAAAAACTGGTGGGGGGTCCCTAAAAAAAGTTACCTTAGTATTTTTTTAAACATGAATTAAAAAGTACGTTTGCTTAAATTTGACCACTCAAACTTCATAATATGTCTTGCAATAAGCTAACTTTCCATCAGGGTTTCTTTTGAGCTCACTTTCTCGTAATATATATATCGAAAGCACTTTTTTTCGGAATTTCGAAAATGACCAAAAAACTATATTTCGAGTTTTAGCCTGTCAACTTTCAAAAAAAGCTTGTAAATCACTCTTACATATTTCTGAGGAGTACTTGATAAAAATTGGACGCCATTTTGCAAATATCTCGAGCCAGATAGATTTTGGCAGTCTGAAACATTTGGCTGAAAAACTCGTCGTTATTGGCGTCTAGAATTGTTCAGTCACCGGATCAAAAAAAAAGCTTGTGATTAAAGTTTGACATACTACGTACGTTATCTGTGAAAAATTTGAGCTCAATTTGATATATCTGTTTGGGAGAGATCAGATTTGCAGTTTGGAAAATATCACTTGTTACGATACTGTACCTATCGTGTACATGTCAAAAATAACTTGTGATGTACTTTTCGCAAAGATTAAGGATAGATCTACAAATTAGCATTTTCGGTTTTTCTCATGAACTGTTGTTTTCAGTATATTTAACACCGAGAAATGTCAAATCAGAGCAATACCCCTTAGGTAACTTTTTTTTTTAGAAACACCCGCTGAGGTTTTGACACCTCTCATCTTGAGAACGGAGCAGAATATCACAACACTGTCTTTTGCCATCCAACACGACAATAAAAACTCCAAGACCAAAATTTTTTTATTTGCCGACAGAATGCTCACCGGTCTACCTCACAAGGAATTGACCGGTAAAAGTTTAAAAAAGTCAATTCTGAAACACACGCACATTCTTCGAAGGCCAATTTTTTTGGCATCTGGCGCAACTGTCGTGGGAAAATTTTTTGGCCAAATCTTTTTCACAGTCAGTAAACATACACCTACGTTTCTCATTTAACTGTTTCTAACTAGCTTTCAGCGCCGTAGTTGGACTTAGTAGTATACCAAAATCATTCAGCTTTTTCGTCATCTCAAATGAGGGGACCTGAAGGCTGAAAAATATACTTAGCCCGGATATGTTTTTCAAGGCAAATGTTTGGCAATAACATTTTTGTCAAATATTACACCGGGCAACCTCCCACACGGGGGTCGGACCCCTGGCGCTACAGTCTAATTCAGACTGACAAATATGTAATGCATTAACAAGATTCGAACTCTAACAAATCACGTCAGACTCCAAAAGTTAACCCATTTCACCACAAGGAGAAGTTCTAATCATCTGCTGAAATTTCCTCCCATCATATTACATAACTTGGCCCTATTTACCCGGTGTCATGAATCGCAAAAAAAAATACATCGGCCAAAAAAAATTTTGCAAAAAGTTATAATTCCAAAAATTAGTGATTCGCGAAGAATGTCGTCGGGTGTTCCTCACAGAACTCGCGAACTTTATTAAAACTTTTAACCGGTCACTTCGTCACGGTTACACGGACCATCCCGTCGGAACATCAAAACACCCAATTTGGTCTTGGAGTTTTTTCAATTCCCTTGTTCATTGGATGCAAAAACTCCGTTTGTGAATATCTTCGTTCCCGTTCTCAAGTGCAGAGCGTCAAACCTCACCCGCGGGTGTTCTAAAAAAAAAGTTACCTTAACTGAATTTAGAAAAATTTCCTCGCAAAAATATTTTTTGCAAGTTTATAAATTTTACAAGTTTGTAGAAATCGCCCAAATTAAGAAATATGACACCAAAATATTCGCTTCTACTTGAAAATATTAAATCTTTACCTTTCTACAGAAGTTATACTTTTATTTGGCGTTTTATCAATTGATTCGTCTCGTTCTAAATCTTCAGGGTAATAATTTGACTCCCCAACCCTAGCTTCAATTCGTATCGAATGCCAAAACCATTCTTCTGTAACAGGTCTTGAAGTTTTGCTTATATTATCGGTGGTGGTCCCAGTGGCAATTACAATATGGGTTGCTTCGTTTAAAATTTTTGTGACTTCGCCGCCGCCTTTTTGAGTATATTTTTCAAATTCTTTTTTTGATTCATCAGTCAAGCCAGAAAGCATAATTTTGCATTCTAAAAATAAAATTATACTGAAGAACTAAATTCGCTGAAAAAAATAAACTTGGGTATCTACCAGATTCCAACTTTTTCTTCTTCAAACAAATTATAAAAAATTAAATTTATTAGAAGAAAAATAAAAGAGTTGGCGCCCGTTCACGTCCTATCAAAAACTAACGTATATTTATAAAAACTAAAATCTTACGTATCATTTTCTTAATTTCATATGTATCGTTTTTTTTATCTGGCCATTTTTTTTTAATATTTTTGGAGCTTTTTCTGATCAGATTAAATACTTCAGCGATCTTAACCCGAAAAGATTAAATCGGTCGAGAAGGATAAAAATAAATACTGAATGAAAAAATAATTAATCTCATACTGCGACTGAAGCGAAACCCACGTGCATAACTTTTTATAAATAAATAACAATTTTATGGATGGTCTCACAATAATTCCACATAAAGACCGAAAATTTTTTTTTTCAAAGGTCGACCCCTTTAAGTATAAATCATGTTGAGGATTTGATTTGTTCTCTCAAAACGCCAATTATCCGGGTGTGTTTTCCGCGGCATTACCGGTTAACTGGTCGAGTCAAAAAGTCGAAAATATTTTTTTCAACGGGTTAAAATTTGCTTGCTACCGGATACAAAAAACCGTGTTCCGGATATCTCTTACCGTTTGTCTACAGGGGGGTCCCTTAAAAAAAAAGCTACCTAAGGTGTTATTTTTTTTTAGATTGACGCATCCAATTATTACAATATTTTGAACAAACGGTGATGGCAACCTGAATTTTTTTTCGAGCTACGTATATTTAAGCAGTATATCTTAGCCCTTACGGAATTGTGTTTTTTTGAAATTCCGGATTATTTTAGGATTTTGGAGTATCAAATGAGAAATATTGAGCTGTGAATTGGCTGACGAGAGCCGACTAACAACGAATATTCCAGCATGATGATAAGCTTAGGCAATTCGCCTACGCGAAAGAAGAACGAAACACCAAAATAATTGATGTTCTAGTTATAAAAATAATCATAAATTTTTTATTTTTTTCAAAATAAGAAATAAAGAGAAGAGTTAATTTAAGTATTATTTCTATTTGGAAACTCACTTGGATTGAAACATGGTCTGTAACATTGATTTCTAGTTTTCGCCATTAAAATTAATACTTCAACTACTTGAAAATCCAAAAATAATTTATTTTCCTTTAAAGGAATAATCCGAATTTAAAAAAAAAATTTCCGTAACAAGTCCATTTAAATCTTTTAATATACTTTAGTAAGCCCAAAAAGCTTAAGCCCAAAATAAAATATACAGGCTGCTATCACCGTTTGTTCACAGAATTGTTGTCCAATCGAAATTAAAAACTACCTAAACAAAATTTAATTTGGGAAAAATATGAAAAAAACTTCGTTAACGAAATTCTAAAGAATTTATCTAAAAGGTATTAAAAAACCCGATACACCGAATCTGTCTTTTTTATTTTAGATAAAAAACCGTTATGTGCGTCATATCAATTTTGATCTTCACCAATATAAAAATACTCTTTTCTGATGATTTTGCTCTGAGCGCGAATAAATTGTAAATTAACTGGTAAAACGGTAGACCTTGACAATCAAAAAAAAATTTCACAGGTTAAAGTTTGGTTGGCTATACAATGCAGAAAACTGTTTCTTGATACCTACTACGGTTTTTGCTCTAGGGGTGGGTTGTCCTAAAGGTTACCTTCAAAGGAAAACCAATCTGAGAACTTATTTTATTCTAAAAAATATTTACTAC
>SCLH01000250.1:71592-95529 GCA_004367855.1 Oikopleura vanhoeffeni | reverse complement strand
ATGGTCGAACTTGATCGCACTGATAGCCACCTCCACCGGAAATGACGTTTGAAAATTCTCTCTTTGAAGAATTTAAAATGTAACTTTATCAAAAAAATATCTGAAATCTTACCAGATTTAATTTCATAAGTACTAAAGCAATCGTCAAAATTTTTGAATTATCTAACATAATCTTTTGTCACTAATTTATCACTCGCACATTATATGTCCTGCAAACAAATTTTCTTGTCCAATTTTGACTGTCATTTTTCAATTTAACGGATAATTTTTTAATTCACAGAAATAATACAATTTACAGAGTTAAATTTTCATCCTCAAATTGATTTTTTATTACCTACTTTTCCTCTGGAATTTTTCGGTTTAACTTCCGGTCAAACCGGAAGTGATGTGTCATTGAAAATATTATCAAATTTTCCGTCAAGTTTTTTTACCCTGTTATCCACCCTCAAATACAAGAGTACTTACTAAATAAAGATTTTACGTTTACTTCCGGTCAAACCGGAAGTGATGAGTCATCAAAAATATCACCAAAAAATTTTTCACGTTATTTGACCCTGAAATACGTCCTTAAGTATTATATAACTAATTTAATAAAGCCTTGAAATGTACTTCCGGTTTAACCGGAAGTGATGACTCATTGAAAATTCCATAAAAATTTTTCTCGTAAAATTCTACCCTGAAAACTTGTCCAACTTTATACTTTGGCTNTTATGTTAAAATTGAGGTTTATTTCAAAATATAACCTCAGAGGAGTAGGAATTTCCGTTTTGGCTTAGGTGGCTCTTGTGCCGCTTATGTGTGAAGGAGTGTGGTCATACAAAAAAGTTTTGGCAAATTTTTTTCGCAAGTTGAAGGCTAGTTCTACAAACTGGCTAATCTGAATTATATCCTCGAGGCCCTGTTCGGCTAATATTTTATCGAGAATATGTCAAATTAGGCACCGGGATACCCTTAAATACTATACTGTAGTATAGAATTTTTATCGATCAATTTTTCAAGGTTGAAAAATTTTGGAGCCTACAAGGGTTAATAAAGAATCTGTGGCGTTCTGATAAAACAATTCTAATATCAAAAATATCCGGCCCTCTAGTGGTCAAGAATGAGTATTTTAAACCTCTATTAATAATGGACCATTATTCAAAATGTATTCACCTGAAGCTATTTCCAAAGACCCTATTGGCTACTAGACGCCATCTATCTTGTTTTTGGTCTGTTTTAGCGGCGGTGGTGACTTTTTCATAAACTTTTCCACCCATCCAATGAACGAGCTCGATGAGTTTTTGCAGCTGGCTTTTTGGCATAGAATTGAAGGCGACTTGGAGGTCTATGAATGCCCCACAGTATAAAGGGTATTTACTTTTTGGAAGTGGGCGGTTTGACTGGATACAATCCAAGAAAATAGTCTTTCCCAAAACATAGCAAGATTGACTTTGTTCAACCCTACAAATTTAATTTTTCATAATTTTCGCGAAATATTTTGCGTAAACCGCTTTACAAACAAGGACATAAAAAACAGGTTATGCAAACTTGTATTCGAAAACCTGCCAAATTTCAGAGTTTTTCAACATTTATAGATATAAATTTTGAAAAAAAAATCTGAAATTTGACTGGTTATCGCTTACAATTTTGCATGACTCTAGTATTTAAATAAAACTATGGATTTGAGCTAATAATATCATTTCTAAGATCAACTTAAATTTCAATTATATCAATAGGGATGGAGTATCGTTAGCATGGAAAACGTTAATTTTCGAACCACATAAAAACAAATTTCAAAATTTTTATATAAACACCTGTGAAATAAATCTCCTTCAAAATCTTTTAGTACAAAATACGTTTCCTTTTGGCTTTCTGTAGAGTCTAGTAGACCCTCCATGGACTGTTTCGACATAATTCTGATATCTTCATTTTTGGATTTGAGAACAGCGACTGCCGATAGAACTCTCTCATCCTTCTCAAGGTCACTGTCGATTATTATCATTTTAAAATATCCGCCGAATTCATCTTAAAATAAATCATTTTTAGTAAAATAAGAGTTTTTTCTGATGAAACACGAAATTCTCACTTTTACTATTTTATGCTGCAATAAATTTTCTATTTACCCTGGAATGAAAAAATAATGAATTAATCAGCTGATTTTTTTGCTGATATTATATTTTTTCCTTTCAATTTTAAAGAAAGGCATCGAAATAAATCTGGTGCAAATTTATATGATAAAACAAAATTGACGATGCTGATTCGATATTTTTCTTATATGATATAAGTTATATCGGTTCTAACGGAAAAAAAATAACCAAATTTTTGCACCAAGAATAATTCCAGAAAAAAATTCTGTCGATTTTGCCTATAATTACAGAAAAGGCGAAAATAAACGTACGCCTTTTTTCAAATTTTGAAAACAAATTTTCGTCTAAAAAAATTACCATAGAATGTCGCTATAAGAACTGATATCAAATTCTCCTGTAAAGCTACGTCTCGGTTTGTCCTTATAAACTCATTGTTTTAAAAACATTTTAATAAATAATGGGTCCATAAGGCAAAAACGAAATGTCTCTATTGGGACAAAAAGGGAGAGTTGTATCTGTCCCTGAACTTTAGGGCCTAAATCCAAATTCGATGGTAATTTTTTTGGGGTAAAAATTTTGTTTCATTGAAAATTGCGTAGGTTTAGGCTGTATTTCGCTCTTTTTCCTTGTGTGCACAGTCGAGTATGCCACATATATGCTCTAGAATTATTAATGGAGCGAAAGTTTGGTTAATTTTATCTAGAGGAGCCAAAAATAGAAATAGTATCCAATCGGTATCTTAATTTTTGAGCTGGAATTTTTATCAAAAAAATCCTAATATTTTTTTTTTCACAAATTATCGAAAAAGACTTGATTTCTCTAGAGATGTTTAATCTATACTTTTTGAAAAGGAATAAAGAACGAGTATAAATATAACTGGAACTAAGATACACACTTTAATCATTTGAGAAATATTGATATAATAATAAATTCAATATTTGCTCAAATATAACACGGAACTACTAGCATATCGATTACGGGGATTCCTTGTCACTTTTCTGGATTTTTGGCCAAAATTTTTAAATAATTCGGTTTTTGAAAACAACTTATCCGATTACATTCTTAGACAGCTCTTCTTAGACTGAGCACAAATATCTTGCGAATAATAAAATAAAAAAATGATCCAAATCCGACCATTGTTTTCAAATTTTTTTTGGAAAAACTAATAATTAAACAATTTCAGAAATCTCAGAAAAAAAGATAAAATAAATTTGTCCGATAGACCAATTTTTTTATTTTATTATTAACAAGATATTTGTGCTCAGTTTGAGCTATCTAAGAATGTAATCGGATGACTTGTTTTTAAAAGCCGAATTATTTAAAAATTGTGGCCAAAAATCTAGTAAAAAGTAACCAGGAAGCCCCGTAATTGATATAGTTTTAACTCGTAGACACTGATTTATTTATATACATGTGTTAAAATCATATTTTACAGGGAACGCGAATCAATTTGAGTCGTCCGAAATCTTTTCAAAAAATCGGATTGGGCATCTTCGTACCATTGCGCACTTTGGAACAATTGTGGTTACACTTTTCGTATTAAAAATTAAGTTGCGTGGGCGTTCAAAATATTATGATAACAATTAGGTCGTTTTTTTAGACTGTCCCACTGCGATTTCGACTGGGAGAACTCGACAAGATAGCGACAAATGGTTTTTTGCATGTGAAAGCTTGGAAAAAAATATACAGTGGAAAAATTTTAAGGCTTCCTAGGTTGATCACGTGACCGGAAATCAGTCATGGAAATTGCTCGAAATCACCGGAAAAAAAGAAAAATTTCACCATTACAAATTCGGTCAAGATTCAGATGCAAAAAACCGTTTGTCGCTATCTAGTCTGGTTCTCTCAGAACAGATATCATTTAAGTTGGACACTCTAAAGCCGAAAAATTGAAATACGTTCGAACTCAAGGTTGATGATTCGTAGATGAGATACAAGTTACAGTAGCTAGCTTTTAAAAGGACGCGAACGGGCTCCAACTTTTTCCTATTTTTCAAATAAATTATAAAAACAAAATTTTTAGTATTTTAAGTATAAAACCTTCCTTTTGTACTAAAAAACGCCAAAATTGTTATTTTTATATATTATTTGAAGAAGTTGGGTGAAAGTTGGAGCCCGCATGCGTCCTATTAAAAGCTCTCCACTGCAAGTCCAAATTTCGGGAATTTAGCACTTTCGGACGATTGGGAACAAAAAGTATTCTCAAAGAAAAATTGCTTTTGTTTTTTCGGACAATTGCGCACTTTCGGACGATTGAGACCCCTGCCTGTAAATGATACTTTTTGTGTCTATGAGCTAAGAGTTGAAAAAATACAGCTGTGAATTAGATCCTGGGCGATTCCAGTATTTCGGAAATAGTGCGTAATTGAATACATCTATTAGTTTGAATAAAGAGTTTTGAAGCAATTATATACACACATTTTTATCAAAGACATTTGGCCTGTCATCAGTCTATACAAATTAAACGGGGCAAAAAACGTGAGTTTGATATTTTTAGTGGTGGCGGTAATTTTCAAAAAAATTTCAAATTACATAAAAAACTTTAATTTATTATCTTACAGTTAGCTCAGAGCTGTAATAAGTTATAACTGCTCGAAAAATAATTTCGGGTTTTTTATGCAATTTCAAGATTTTAATCCGCCAATAAAAATATCAAACCGATTTTTTACCACTTCAATTTTTATATTTTTTTATATGCATTCCAAAAAGATGGAATAGGTGCGTCGGCATTTTTTTAACATTTACTTGTTGCTGCTGTGTTTGAGTAAAATGTGGTATTTTTTGAATAACTGAGTATGGAAATATACATTGACCTTTATAAGAAATCAAGGTAAAAAATGGCTCTTAATAACTAGGGGCCGTCTCTGGGAGAAAGTTCAAAAATAAAGAATCGAATAAAATATGTATTGACCTCAAACTAGGAATCGGATTCAGAATTTCATTAATGGGTTACACAAATTTGGTCGAAAAATTTCATAAAAAATCGGAGACGGTCCCTTTAAATAACTGAAAAAATAGAGGCAAAAATATTGGATAGAATAAAGGAAAATCTTAAGTAACACTGTTTAATGAAGAAAAATATAATTGTTAAATGCAGGTTTTTGTGCTTATAGAGAAAAGCGACTTGAAATAAATTCCAATGTCTAATTATGAAACGAAACTTGAGCGTTTTATTAATAGTGAAGTCAGTTTAGTAGGACGGAACGTTTGTTGACTATGTGTCCTACTAAGAAGGCGTCATATCCGAATTTTACGCCTTCACTTCATAATTTTTGAGAAATGATGCGTCCTTATAAAAAGGGCTCGTCGTAACTTTGGATTGAAGACAGGGGGTCGCTGGTAAAATGTCTACTATTTTATCTTTAGTAGTATGACTTCAAAGAAACTGATAGAAACCGTTAACCTGTCCGTTTAAAGTCATACCACTGTAAGTCATACTACTGTAAAACATTTCGAATTTCTAGTTTTTCAAAGTCTTATCATACTTAAAAACGAGTACAGTGATTTCAATATCAGTTTGTCTACATGTGTATAAGGACACGTTTTATTTTGGCCCTTTAGAAGCCACCTTAGAAAACCTTGTTTTTTCAAAAATTACGTTTTGCCCAAATTTCGGCCGTTTTGGCTTTAAAGACGATGTCTTTATAGACAAACATGACAATTCACAAAGTAGACATTTTATGCGTGACCAGTTTTAGTTGGTGTAAGAAAGGTTGAATCTAGCTGCAGATTTAACTAAAAGACGTGTATAGATATATTTTTTTGGGGGGCCTTACAACGGCCAATATTTTGAGCCGTTGTACAATATCGGCCATCGGACAATATATTTGTCGTTGTAGGCCCCCCCCCATATTATTTGAGCCTTTTTAGGTCCGATTTTAGAAACCTAAAAAAGTTTTTTTTTAACATTGACGGACTTTAAGAGCGCCGTAAAGTCGAAACTGAATACCTAGAAAGTATTAACAGATTATATGCTACAGCTCGAAAGTTTAAGGGGGGACAGCTTGAATGCGCAGCGGGCTGATTTTAACTAAAGTAGAGTGGCTTTTGTATAAGGTAGGCCCGACAAAACTTTTTTTCCTGCGGTAGCTGATTATTTGATGTATTCTGGGAAATCATGAATAAAAATTATCTGCGCAAAAAAGAATTTAAAAACGCAAAGGCGGTTTCGTGATTGACTATCATTAAGCTTGGAATTATTCTTGAAATTCATTTGGAAAATTCCAAACTAAATGATAGGCAATTTCAAAAATGGTGTTGCGCTTTTAAACACTTTCCTGGTCAAATTTTGAACTTTTTTTTGCATCGATGATTTTTATTCATGATTTCTTAGAACACATCAAAAAGTCAGCAGGCAAAAAAAGTTTTGTCGGACCTACCTTACTTTTTTTCTCTCCTACGTAAGGTGTCGAACCCACATTTTTTTCAATCTACCAAATGTCGGTTATTAAATTTTACCTCAAAATGACCAAAATTTTTTAAGAACGTTGTTGTTTTGGACAAATAAATGGAGTTTTACATGGCCAGAATTGAAGTTAATGCTGAGAATGTTGTGTTTAAAAACTATTTTCATGATTTTTTTACCTGAACCCGTTCTACCAACCTGCACGTTTAAACGCAATTTACTGTAATTTATATCAACGGTTTTACTTTGGTTAGTAGGATTAGCGCTGCGCATCCTAGGTATGCATTACGAGCACCCTAATTTTTTTATGATCTTCGGTGAATTTACGTTAAGGACTTGAATATCAGTCATACAAGTATAAGTTTTTATTTTTACAGAAGGTTTTTCCAAAGAATTTTTAGATACAAATTTTGGATATGTCGGCTTGTATAATATATATCAAATATCATGTAAAGAGAGTTTGCAATGTCAAAACCTCTTTAAACCCGTTTTAGCGATTTCGGGCAGCCAGCGAGTTAAGTGAGCAAATGACACTTGAGGGGATTGAAGCTCGAGAAGCCATGTTGTCGTCAAAATCCAGCAATTTGGATTTGGCCTGGGTGTCAAAACCTTTATCGACATCTTCATGTTCGCGAAACGGTATCAGTTCTGAAGAAAAAAACTAGAAATTTGAAAAAGAGGATATCAAATACAGTAAATAAGGACCACAAATCGCCCAAGTTACCACAAATACTTTGAAGCCAATTTTTGGCAGTTAGTTCAACTTTTCCCCAGAAATTACCCAGGTAGGTGTATTGACTTGAAGAACAAACTGTGATATGAGTTCTTTAGAGGTGTAAAATTTCAAATACAATCGGCAAAAGTTTTGGCACAAAAGGTTGTACTGTGTAGTTTCGAAGGATGTGCGGTTTTCTTACGACCGACTTTTAAAATTTTTACCGGTATGACTGGACATCCGATGAAAATAAAAAAAATGGTCTTTTAGTTTTTTCTTTGGGTGCTATTAAAAAATCGTTTACCGCATATCTTGTTCCGTTCTCAAATGCCGGTGACAAAACGAGTCCACTAGGGTCTCTACAGGCTCTAGTGGAGATTACCACAGATTCTAAAAAAGGTCACCTAATCCATTGTGCATGTGGTGAAAAACCAGAATTTAAAAACTTGATCGAACTATATGTACGTTTTAAAATCTCACAGCCTAATATCTATGAAATAAGATAATAAAGGGATGGCGAAACCGCACTTTTTCCGCGTGACCAAAATGAAACGTATGAAGGAAGATCAACTTTGAAGAATAACGAAATCTTTCTAGTTATCAGCAAGCGATAAAATCTAGCTCTAAAATAAGCGTTGGCGTGCTGTTTTTTGTCATGATTACACGATTTCCGTAGTCATTTTCGCAATCTGAGCATTTTTAATATGATATTTTCATAAGTATCTATAAACGGCTAGAGAGTTATTTATTCATTTCTGTAGGTTTTCCAACTTTTTTCATAAAAAGTTAAATCATCCCGGAAGCACCGGGTTAATGATTTTAATCAGAAGTTCCCGGTAAAATGACATATAAAGACCTCTCAAAAGCCAGCTTCACTAAAATTTAATGCGGATCCTTTTGAGTTATCGACGATAACTTATCGTGCATTCACTGAGCTTGAGGATAGCGTACTTACGATTGCTTTCGCTGTTGTTTATTGGGAATATGACTTCTAAAGACATTTTCTAGAAGTGCCTTATCCATGGTTTTTGGAACCTGATTTAGGTGCAACTGATTAATTTTCATATCTACAGAAAAACTGCGAAAAATATTTTCACTTCAAAAAATTCCTAATTTGGAAATGTTTGCTCCTAAATGACGACAAAGTTCAGGAATGTCTTTCTGACAACTCATATGTCATTTAGAGCAAAAATTACCAAATGAGGAATTTTTTGAAGTTTATTTTTTCAAGGGTATTGATTTTTTCGCAGTATCTGTACTACAGCTTCGGTAGATACAAAAAATTAAAGATTTTTTACCATTAAAAATTGGTTCAGGGACGAAGGCTGTTATAATTTTTAAAGTAAATTTTGGCACTTTTCGTTTAGGTCGTTTTTTATAAAGTGACCTACTTAAGGGGCTTTATTCGCTGGTTTTCTGGAGCTTTGCAAATGCTTCAAATTGGCTATATGTTCTGAGAGAACCAGACTAGATAGCGACATGCCGTTTTTTGTATCTGAATCTTGACCGAATTTGTAATGGTGATTTTTTTCGGTAATTTCCATGACTGATTTACGGTCACGTGATCAACCTGAGGAGCCAAAATAAATTTCTGTATATTTTTTTCCAAGGTTTCACATGTTAAAAACCATTTGTCGCTATCTTGTCTAGTTCTCGCATGGGTATATTTCGCGGGCCAAAAAAATATGGGGCCCATTGGGGGTAAATCGACCTCAGGAAACTGAATTCGAAATAGGTTAAGCTCTAAATTGACCACGAAAGCCGCTAGAGAGCAAAAACGCGAGCCATTGCAGACTCAAAAAAAAATGAGGCTACGGGGTAAATCGGTATCGGAAAAGCCAAAAATGCCCCAAGAGAGCTAAACGCTGCTATATTCGGCCCTAAAAAATAAAGGGCAGGATGTAAATGATTCCAGAGAAACCGAAAATGACCATTAAATTTGAAAAATGCCCACTCCAGCCGCTAGACAGCAATAGTAAAAATTAAGAAGAATGTTTTTTTGAATAATGTAGATGTTCTTGTTCGCAATCAAATTTTGCATTTCTTAAAATATTTTTTCAAATGAATACACAAAGTCAGAATAACTTATTATGAAATTGCCTTTTTTCAAGAAAAGTTTAAGTTTTGTCAATTTTCTATCGTCAAAAAAACTATCTAATTTACTTTTTTGTTCTTAATTTCGCTCGAATTTACATCGATATCATGTTTTTCTAAAAAAAATTTCTTGAGAGATATAAAATATTGATTGAACCTTTTGATGTAAAAAAATGTTTGAAACTGATTTTTACAATACAATTTTGTCCATGAATAGTATTTCAAATGGTATTGCCTCCCGGCGGGCCCTGTCATATGTATTATTGTGTACACTTAGGGCATGCCAAAACTTTTTGATGTAAAAGATCTGGGATTGGTGCATGAAAATATGATTCCCATGAAAAACCGTCAAATGCAATTCCATAAATTAAAATAATTATATTTAAAATCATTAAATTAAGATTTTTTATACGGCTTCTTTTTAATCATAATTAAAAAAGCATTGCCTCCCGGCCTTTCCCAAGAAACAGCTTTGCGTCGTGTTATACCGTGTACACTGTACACGAGTTTACCTTACCCTAATTCTAATACTTTCAAGATATGATTATATTAGTGTACACATAAAATTATAGTGTACACTCGGGGCATGGCAAAACTTTTTCTCAAAAAAAACTAGGGTTGGTGCAAGAAGACTAGGGTTCCGTTCTCACCCCAACCCTATTTTTTTCCTGACAAACAAGTTTTGGACGGTTTTATCTCGTGTTTACTGGGCACGAGTTTTCAAATTCAAGTTTTTTAAATGTGATTTTGTTAAAAAATGTTTTCTCCATTATGTACTTTATTAATAAAGCAAAATTAGAAATTCTCTCCCAAAACACTAATAAATGCCGAGATATATGTTTGATATTCTTGAGCAGAGCTTATTTCTACGACCTTTGAAGATTCATAGAGAATATGAAATCAATAATAAAGTTATTTTGTGAGGATTTTCACCTTCGAACAAATGTGNGTACTTTTGATGAGTTTGAAACTCAATTTCGATCAAACAGATATCAATTTACCCTTAAGAAATCAGGTTTCATATTGTCCTCATTTTGCTCTCTAGCGGCTCCTGTGGTCACTTTTGAACATTTTAAGTGTCATTTTCGACTTCCCTGATACAAATTAACCATAAAGTTGGTGCAGCATATGCTTTGCATTTGGCCCGCGAAATATACCCATGCCAAAAAAACGACCTTAGGCCCACCCTTTAATAAATATATGTCAAATTTGCTGGAAAATATTTAGTGCTGAAATTCAAGACCATTTTTTTTGATAAACTTACCTTCCGGTTTGAGGACTTTCCAGGAGAACATGACTAGTACCAGGCATATTGCCATGAATATCATTTGAAATATTAAGATGAATCCAGTGGCCCAGAGCATACTTGAAACCCAAAGGGGAGCTAGAATTTGAGCGAGGACTTCTCCAGTAGTTCTGATAGACTAAAATATTTTTGTTATTATCATTTATTAATAATTATTTAAATCATCTAAGGAGCATATTTCATCAGTTTTCCAAACCGCTGTGAAGTAGCTTTTTTTAAAGGAATCCACCCTTGTCCGATTAATATCTCGAAATTCATACAAGATATCCATTATTATCCCCGGGTCACTTTAAAAACTTATTCCCTATTATTTTAACAGGCAAATAAGTTTTTAAAGTGACCCGGGGATAATAATGGATATAGACAAACGGTTTTCTGTATGGTGTAGCCAAGTAAATTTGTGACTTGGAAAAAAAAAAAATTCTGTCTACCGGTTCACCGGTAATTCAGGGCTCAAACCGGTATTCTACAGAATCCAACACAAAAAACTTTTGAAAATATACTTTCTCGGATAATTTTTTAATAGAAATTTTTTGGTAGAAATTTTTTTGATATTTGACACCACCTAGGGGGTCAAATTACACTTTTTTCGATATTTATAATAAATATGGGCATTTATATGGCAATATACTTTCTGGGATTGTTTTTATAGAGAAATTTTTTGGCAATAATATTTTTGATATTTGACACCACCTAGGGGGTCAAATTAAACTTTTTTCAATATTTATAACAAATATGGGTTTTAATATGTCCGAAAAAATTATCCGAGAAAGTATATTTTCAAAAGTTTTTTGTGTTGGATTCTGCAGAATACCGATTTGTTTCCATGTTACAAATATACTTGGCTACACCATACATAAAACCGTTTGTCTATATCTTGTATGACTTTCGAGTTATTAAGCTGACAAGGGTGGGTTCCTTTAAAAAAAAGCTACCTAAGTGTTTTAAACCCAGGACAAAATTTAAGGCATTCGTCATAAAGGTTCGATTTGTTTAGATGCCTCATGTAAAACAGTTAGATAGCTCTGAAGTAGCACATACGATCTTTTCGAAATTTTGGGTCATAATATAACTTTCCAAACTACGTGACACTTCAGAGCTGGTTTTTTCGATTTCCGGTTTTTTACCGGAAATTATCGGTTTCTCGAAAACCGCTTTAACGATTTCTGTAAAACCTTCAAGATCAGGTCCAAAAATATCAAGGACTTCGAATCTTTAGGCATTTCTCTGGCACCCAATCAAATTTTGCGTATGTACTTCTTTTTGAGGTGTTTTTTGATCAAGCAACTTATAGTTTTTCCTAGAATTGCACTAGAGGCAATTCAGTATCGCAATCAAATTACAAAAAAGTTTAGAAATAAAATTTGACATTACAATGTCCTAAAAGTTTCTATAATTTCTCGAGCTATAGCTCAAATTGAAACGTGAATCTGTATCCAATTGGGAGTAAAACTCTGTGATAGGTTGAAATTCGTCAGCTTTGTATCTAACTTACATTCAACTATATTAATATCAGTTTACTTTATTTTCATTGATTTTTAAGTTATATTTTCAAGGGGAAACATTTTAAGTCGGAATATTTTTTTGTCAAAATTCGTTATTCGTCAAAATATTTTTCAAAAATTATATTGATAAGTCGTGTGAAGAAAAATGTTGACGAAAAACCCATTTTTAAGATGGCGTAAAAAATTAAAATTTTCAAAAATATGTTACCTGTACAATTGACTGGTCCTTTGGATCAGCTGATTTTGACAAAATGGCCGCAGCTGAAGAAACAACGTAGGGGAGAAACCAGCAAAACAACAATGTACCGATTCCAAATAAGGGAAAGATCCATGTAGCTCGAAACGACGCAATTGGAAGAATAGTCAAGATTAATATCTGAAAAATAAACGTAAAAANGCACATATTTTTTCAAAATTTGAAAAATTACGCAGGTTTTTGCCGTTTTTTTCATTCTCAATAATCGTTAATAAAAAACCTCATATCTTTTGCGATTTGAACAAAAATGAATTTAAATCGAAGCGCAAAACAAATAAAATTCTTTCTAGTTTTTCAGATGTTTTACCGGTGAAATGGCGGTTTAAAGTGAAAATTTCTGGTTTAGCAAGGAAATTAAAAAAAAATCGCCCTGACGGGCAATCTGAGAAAAGATACCAAAAACATGTTTTTCCTACCCATATTGTTTTCGAAATCACCAAATTTTGGTACATGTTAATTTACACAATTATTGAAATAGGGATGAATATAAATAATTGTGTTCATTTTAAGACACACTTACTAGGACAACAGTACAGAATGTGCAGCCAAGCAATAAAGTTTGTCTATCATCCAGGCATTTTGAGACGAATTGCATACTAAAATAAAATTTTACATTTTTGAAAAATACAGACGTCTGAAAAAACAGTTTGATGATATCATGTCTGAGTTTCGACTTCGTCAGAATATTTCTTTTTGTCCTTTAAAGTAACAGCCACCTTACCTTAAGGGGGTTGTATAGGCTGGAATGGCTTTTTCAAAGGCTCATAACTTTTTATTCCTTCATAACAATCTATAAAAATGTCAAGAATGGTAGTTCGTAACTCTAGAAGAAATTGTATCCAAATTTTTATCATAGCATGTTCGACCAACCGGTAAATTAAGTCAACCGCGAGCAAAATATTTTTTTTTAAAAGTCGTAATTTTTTTCCACCTTATTTCTAAGAATTGATTTTTTTCCAGAACAATGTATATTTACAAACAAAAATATGTTGTTGTTTTTTTTATAATTACCTCAAAGTGCTTCAAAAATAACGAAAAGTGCCTTTTAAGAATTTTAAATTTCTCCACTAGGTGGCCCCAATCCTTTTTAAATTGACATTTTTGGTTTCTTTGGGTCAGTTAACCTAGAACCAAAATATTGTTGAAATCGGGAAACTTTAAAAAATCGAGTCCCAAGCTGACGGTCTGATGGGCACGATCAGCAAAATCTTTTGGCGAAAATAATGACCTTTTTTTCGGTCAAAATTTCTGAAAAACTTCTCCGTATAAATTTTTTTTGGCAATTTCTCCTATAATTTAGGCTTATAATCATAGGCTATGAATGCTTCAAATAAAGAACTTTTTTGCTCTCTTCCGTCAGAGTATTTATTATGAAAATAAATTTGTATTAACCTGAGATATCCTAATAAAGCAGTTGTTCCCACCGCTATGTACATTATCGCATTTTGTTTTCTCAGTCCTCCAAAATACCAATCCGTAAAGGGCGTGAGAAGCGTCTCCATCCAGATTCAAAACATAAGTCGAAAACGTACAACAGGACGCGACCAATAATTGGCTCAGAAAGCCCCAAGTCGTTTTGTAGCTCGAAAATCGCATGTTTTGCGAAGGCAAATATCTTTGATGCTTTACCGAGTTGAAGAAAAGGCGAGAAGTGAGCGTTCCCGAGCAGGGTCGCCATTGTTTGTTGATTTCTGGGAGTCCTGGCTTGGCTCCGTTTCAGTTTCAATTGGTGGGTCGACGTACAGAAAAAATGAGACGATCCATAAAGCAGACCAGGCTGAGGCTAAAAAAAATTATACATGTTGATAAACTCTCGACTTTCAAATCTGGGCGATTTGTGGTAATCACGGTATATATTCGAAACTAACGCTTTGAAATAGAGATGCACGGAACTACCACATGAGTTTTTTGAAATTTTTGGTCAGTATTCAACTTTAAAAACTATTGCCGGTTTTCTATTTTACCGGAACATTTGCCAGGATTACCGGTTGCTGGAAAACGGCTCTACCAATTTGTTTAAAAATCTGGTGACTAGATTCTGGTCCAAAGAAATGTCAAACAATGAAATCTGACACCGCTGGACGGTCATATAACATTATTTTTATATGAAATTAGCCAGTTTTCGTGGAATTAAAAAACGGTTCTGCAACTGCATCAAAAATATTTATTTTCCATTCATTCTTGATTTGATCAGTTACCATACACACGAAAATGTAATGTAAATTGTTGTAGTTATGCTGGTATTTTTAACCACCTTTAAACCACGGTACACACACAGATGTACTTTGATTAAAATAATCAAACGTAAAATGAAAAAAAAATTTGTTCTGTAACACAAAAAATTATTTTCAAATTAGTAACAAATTCGTAAAGCGTATTACGAAAACGAGTTTTGAAAATGCACAATTTCCCCAGCAGCAAAAAAACTCGAGCGGTTTATACAATATTAGTTGACAACTTTAAAAATAACACGGAAACATAAACGCCGACCAAAGTTGGGACAGAAGATATGAGTTTACGTTTAGGTGGTTCGTTATAAATGAAAAAACTGAATTTCGTAAACATTTTAAATCTCTCTTATATCATTATGAAATATGGTTTTTATTAAAGCGAAATATTGAGCGAATAAAATGCTAAAATGTTGTATGGAATTTGTGTTCTTTTTTTATACATATACGCGCGCATTTTCCTTTGGGCTGTTATATTATGAAAAGTAGCGTGTCCATAACAAATAATAAAAAGCTAATTTCCTTCAATAAAGGGGATGTAGCTATAAAATATACTTTTCTAGCCAGTTTTTTACAGAAATTAATTTTGCCATTTTAGATATTTTTATTAATTCAATATGCGAATTTTGGATGAAACTCCAAAATAGACTTTAACGTCGGATAAAGATTTTTTATAAGTCATAATAGATTTGTCAGACCCGATTTACCTACATGATATTTTTTATTAAATTAATCAAAGAAACTTTATTTGGTGCATGCACAATTGACATGCAGATCCCCTTAAAGCGCTCGGTGGAATTGTATACAGTGGGTTACAACATTTATTCTTGTGGGCGATTTGTGTTTTTTTTCGATAATAATAAACTTTTATGAAGATTTGGTTCCCCATTTTATTTTGAAAAAGATACCTAAAACAAGAATTATAAGTACTTTTGAGCAGTTTTGAGCCTACCCCTTTTAATGAAGGATCACTTCTCTACATCCGAAAACGTGGAACAAATATTTTATCAGTTGATATTTTATCTGTAATATGTATTCTGATTTGTTGATTTCTTAATTTTGTATTTGAAAGCTTCAAATAAGACATTAAATAACAACAGTATAACCTTTTTGAACTTTCTCAATAAAGAATTTTGAAAGTTAGTACACGACATGAGTTATCTGGTGGCGCGCCAGCTCTGGGCTGTCGTGTTATATTCAATATTATGTGTACAATATATTATGTATTCGAAGATTATACTGTATAATTATATACATACGGTCCCGTAGACTTTGACGTCAGGGACCTTAATGCGTGATTGCATTGGTCAATTACCGCATTCTTTAAATCTCTGACGTCCAAAAATTCTACGGAAACGTACGGAAACGTATTCGATTATAATACGGTCCGTTTTGAAATACTGACATGGGCGATAAGGTCAGCGAAAGTAGGCACACTCGATTTTTCTGATATTTGAGTCTAAATTATGACTCATTATACACAACTTTTCGCTACTGTTGCACTGCCAGAATTTTTTTTTTTTTTCGGTTTATTTGCCGAAAATTCGGTTTCTTCGGACAAAAATATCAAAAATACCGGTATCGAAAAAACCGCTTCCAGTGCCACGAAGCCCAAAAAGTTAAAAGTAGGCTCAAATTATTCGTATTACCAGTTTCGATCGTCACCGATTTGGAGCATATAAAAACAGACAGCATATCATATGCTGCATTATGCTGTTCTTTATTTTGCAAAATATAATCTAATAAATTTAACAAATTACGACACATGTTTCATATCATGATTATTTTATATGTATCACAGTAATCTTATAGGCAGAATTGACAAAATAGCTTTTTTTAGCTCCACCGCATGGGACCCCACGCTTTTATTACATGAAGATTTTGGCATTAACGGACAAATTTTGCCAAAACCCTGTTGTCTTGAAAACTACACAGGTGCGCTATTAAAAGTCATAGGTCAGGTGATAAATAATTAAGGTGCTCGATTTATATGTGATTTTTTAGCGAACCATGGATAAAGACGCCAATTATTTTAATTTTTCAATTTATTTTCAAAATTTTTTTTGCGGATTTTTATGGGTTCTCCAAAAAATCACTCAAATTCCAACAGAAGATTAAAAATATCGATTTCGGAAAGGAAAACGATAGCCTTAATCACTATTCAGTCATAAAACATGGTCTCTAAAGAGTATTTCACGCCAACAAAAAAGTCAGAAAAGCTTAATTTTCCTGAAAGACCACATTTGAAATCCCTCAAAATTCCCGAGACATAATTAAAAACCAGCGAATTTTACAGAATTTAGAGCGTTGTTATATCGCAAAGCCAAAAATTGGTCTTATCATAATGGTTTCGCCAAAAATCCCATTGACGTCGTTTTTTTTCTGTAATGCATAATTGTGCATTGAATAGATTGAAAAACTAGACCATAGGATGGAAGTGTGTACTGATAGCTAATTCGAAAGCTAGTGTTTCAAACTAACTAATGCCTCTAAGTCTGGGCTGTACCATCAACGCGGTTTACCGGTACCGGAGGTCTATATATAGGCATTTTTCGTATAAAATTTGAAAAAAAATAAGAAACTTGTTTTTTCTCTTCCAGGAATTCATCAAAAAATATATTTCAAGCAGGTAAAATATGTAGCATCATGAGTTATAAGAAGAACAAAACATAAAAATTAACTTTACGGCTAATTTTCAGAAAAAATTTTGGGCTCACCTCGAGATTCGAACTACGAAAAAATGAAATTCCGGTTTGTATCCGGTGAAACGGTTAATGGTACTGGTCACCTTTTAGGGTATTAGTTTAGTTTGAACCACAGCTTTCGAATGAGCTATCATACAACTTATCCTATGATCTATTTTTCATCTATTCAATGCAACAATTATGCATTACTAAAAAAACGACGTCATTTAAATCGTATAACCTAAATTATTAATTGGACTTTATACATTTGAACTTGTTAGCACATTACATACCTAAAGCAAACCAACTGCGGAATATTTTGTAACGTTCAATCTGTAAAAATCATCTGTAATTTTTCTAGAAAATGCAATTGTCGAGAAAATAAAATACAAATGAGGACACATACCATCCTAGTTGCGAGCCATTAGAAAAGGGCGAAACGGTGGTTTTACTTGCGGTGTTATACACCGACCAATTTTTGACCATAAGTGCACCTAAGGAACATTTAGAAAAAAAATAGATTTTATAAAATGAATTTTTATAAACAAATGGCGTTTAAATAATTTGGCGAGTTGATAAAAACGATTCTTGAAATTGTAAAAGTAACTTTTTTTAAATGGCACCCACCCCTGCAGGGCCCTGTAGACCAACTGAGAAGCTCCTGATGAGACATGAATATATCATCGAGATGCGCGAGAGTACATAATATCTATTTGTCCTGTTAACATAAGGTTGATAGTTTTCGCTAAAAAAATTTTTCGGCTACGTAGCCGAAAAACTAATTATAATTGCACAAAGTGTAGGCATAGAGTTTTTCGGCCTAAAGTAAGTTTACGGTCGAAAACTCAATGTTATTATAAAAGTTTGGGTTTAGCCGAAAAACTCTAGGAATACACATGATTTTCAAATTTAGCCGAAAAACTTTTAACACATCCTATTTTCATGGAATTAGCCGAAAAAAACTAATAAACAACACCCTAATTTATGAGTTTACCGAAGAAACCTTTTTAGATACACCATGTTTTTCAAAATTAGCCGAAAAACTTTTTAAATGTCACCAAAAAATCAAACATTAGCCGAAAAACTTTTAAACAACACCTATTTTTGGATCATTAGCCACAAAACTTTTGAAATGTCACTTAAAAAATCAAAATAGCCGAAAACTTTTATCACTTACCTAATCCATCTACATAGCCCGAACAAACTGAAATATTTGCTAGCCAGAAAAATTTAGCGAAAACACTATCAACCAAAAAATAGGGAATAGGTATTTATGTTACCCGGGATCATGGATGGATTACTGTATATATACGCTATTGGCGGGGTTGTAATGGGATCATTCCCTGGCCGATTTTCCGGTAAAAAACGAGAAATTAAAACCGGCTCTGCCAGTGCCACTACTTAAATTTTTTTTTATAATCTAGAAAAATTCAGAAAGTTGTATGCACCAGCTCAAACTATCTCACTGATGTTGAGATAACTTAAAGAAGAAAACCCTATGCAAAAAGGGGTGGAAAACCAACGCAAAAACCATCCCTTTCAAAAGCCTCCCAGGTGACTTTTCAAGAAAATTTCTGACAATATTTTTTTTTGACACCAGAACCAACATCGGTGGTGTTAAATGCTCTTTTTTAAAATTACAATTACTGGTGTTCGCTTATTAACCGGTCATCAGGGGTTAAAATCGAAAGAAAAAAATTGCACGTCAAACATTCTTGAGCTCTCTCACGGTTCACTTTTCCAAGGGCGGGTGCACATAAATATCAATAAGATCGTGATATTGAAAGATTTCCGGAACCGTGAGGATGAAGATTTGTGTCAGTCGATACAAAAATGACGAAATTTCTTCTTTCCGAACCTCTGCAGATACTACCATAAACATCACCTCCGAAAGGACTGTCGAAAGATATTTCCAGGATTTGGACCAAACTTGGTGCATTTGCACCTTTGGTTTCACTAGAGTGAGAAATCTCATTTTCAGCGAAAATAACAAACTTAACAATAGCAGTTTGAAAATAATGACCTTTAAAATCTTCGAGAACTACTTTTGAGTGCCTAGTGAGAACTTTTTTAAATGTCAACTTGAATTGCGGTAAAAACCCACCAGCCTTTTTTAACAATCTGTTCGATGGCTAAAAAACGCCACATTAAATTTTTATCTCTCGCTTTGATATTTTTAAGATCCTCAAGCCATTAAATTCTGAACTAACACGGACCCTGTGGGTTGGGTTTAATGTGGTGTGTGTTGAAATTTTAAAAAAAAATGACTTGAATTTTCCCCCCAATTCCTGTATTAGGTTCTAGCAGCCAACATAGCATTCTCTGCGGCCTTAGAAGTAATAAACAATTTCCAGATATTGAAAATAAGATTCCCGACTCTAGACATGCTCGCTGCTAGNATACCAAAAACATGTTTTTCCTACCCATATTGTTTTCGAAATCACCAAATTTTGGTACATGTTAATTTACACAATTATTGAAATAGGGATGAATATAAATAATTGTGTTCATTTTAAGACACACTTACTAGGACAACAGTACAGAATGTGCAGCCAAGCAATAAAGTTTGTCTATCATCCAGGCATTTTGAGACGAATTGCATACTAAAATAAAATTTTACATTTTTGAAAAATACAGACGTCTGAAAAAACAGTTTGATGATATCATGTCTGAGTTTCGACTTCGTCAGAATATTTCTTTTTGTCCTTTAAAGTAACAGCCACCTTACCTTAAGGGGGTTGTATAGGCTGGAATGGCTTTTTCAAAGGCTCATAACTTTTTATTCCTTCATAACAATCTTATAAAAAAGTCAAGAATGGTAGTTCGTAATCTCTAGAAGAAATTTGTATCCAAATTTTTATCATAGCATGTTCGACCAACCGGTAAATTAAGTCAACCGCGAGCAAAAATTTTTTTTTAAAAGTCGTATTTTTTTTCCACCTTATTTCAAAAGAATTTGATTTTTTTACAGAACAATGTATATTTTACAAACAAAAAAATAAATGTTGTTGTTTTTTTTATAATTACCCTCAAAGTGCTTCAAAAATAACGAAAAGTGCCTTTTAAGAAAATTTTAAATTTCCTCCACTAGGTGGCACCCAATCCTTTTTAATTGACATTTTTGGTTTCTTTGGGTCAGTTAACCCTAGAAACAAAATATTGTTGAAATCGGGAAACTTTAAAAAAATCGAGTCCCCAGCTGACGGTCTGATGGGCACGATCAAGCAAAAATCTTTTGGCCGAAAAATAATGACCTTTTTTTCGGTCAAAATTTTCTGAAAAACTTTCTCCGTATAAATTTTTTTTGGCAATTTCTCCTATAATTTAGGCTATAAATCATAGGCTATGAATGCTTCCAAATAAAGAACTTTTTTGCTCTTCCGTCAGAGTATTTATTAATGAAAATAAATTTGTATTAACCTGAGATATCCTAATAAAGCAGTTGTTCCCACCGCTATGTACATTATCGCATTTTGTTTCTCAGTCCATCCAAAATACCAATCTGTAAAGGGCGTGAGAAGCGTCTCCATTCCAGATTGCAAAACATAAGTCGAAAACGTACAACAGGACGCGACAATAATTGGCTCAGAAAGCAAACCAAGTCGTTTTGTAGCTCGAAATCGCATTTTTTGCGAAGGCAAATATTTTTGATGCTTTAACGAGTTTGAAGAAAGGCGAGAAGTGAGGCGTTCCCGAGCAGGGTCGCCATTGTTGTTGATTTCTGGGGAGTCCTGGCTTGGCTCCGTTTCAGTTTCAATTGGTGGGTCGACGTACAGAAAAAATGAGACGATCCATAAAGCAGACCAGGCTGAGGCTAAAAAAAAATTATACATGTTGGATAAACTCTCGAATTTCCAAATCTGGGGCGATTTGTGGTAACTCACGGTATATAATTCGAACTAACGCTTTGAAAATAGAGATAGCACGGAACTACCACATGAGGTTTTTGAAATTTTTGGTCAGTATTCAACTTTAAAAACTATTGCCGGTTTTCTATTTTACCGGACATTTGCCAGGATTACCGGTTGCTGGAAAACGGCTCTACCAATTTGTTTAAAATCTGGTGACTAGATTCTGGTCCAAAGAAATGTCAAACAATGAAATCTGACACCGCTGACGGGTCATATAACATTATTTTTATATGAAATTAGCAGTTTTGTGGAATTAAAAACGGTTCTGCAACTGCATCAAAAATATTTATTTTCCATTCATTCTTGATCTTGATCAGTTACCATACACACGAAAATGCTAATGTAAATTGTTGTAGTATTGCTGGGTATTTTTAACCACCTTTAAACACAGAGTACACACACAGATGTAACTTATGATTAAAATAATCAAACGTAAAAATGAAAAAAAATATTGTTCTGTAAACACAAAAAATTATTTTCAAATTAGTAACAAATTCGTTAAAGCGTATTACGAAAACGAGTTTTGAAAATGCACAATTTTTCCCCAGCAGCAAAAAAACTCGAGCAGTTTATACAAATTAGTTGACAACTTTAAAAATAACACGGAAACATAACAGCCGACCAAATGTTGGACAAGAGATATGAGTTTACGTTTAGGTGGTTCGTTATAAATGAAAAAACTGAATTTCGTAAACATTTTAAATCTCTCTTATATCATTATGAAATATTGGTTTTTATTAAAGCGAAATATTGAGCGAATAAAATGCTAACAAATGTTGTATGGAATTTGTGTTCATTTTTTTTATCACATATACGCGCGCCTGTTATATTATGAAAAGTAGCGTGTACATAACAAATAATAAAAAGCTAATTTCCTTCAATAAAGGGGATGTAGCTATAAAATATACTTTTCTAGCCAGTTTTTTACAGAAATTAATTTTGCCTTTTAGATATTTTTATTAATTTCAATAATGGCGAATTTTTGGATGAAACTCCAAAAATAGAACTTTAACGTCGTGATAAAGATTTTTTATAAGTCATAATAGATTTGTCAGACCCGATTTACCCATACATGATATTTTTTTATTAAATTAATCAAAAAAGAAACTTTATTTGTGCATGCAAATTGACATGCAGATCCCCCTTAAAGCGTTCGGTGGAATTGTATACAGTGGGTTACAACATTTATTCTTGTGGGGCGATTTGTGTTTTTTTTTCGATAATAATAAAACTTTTATTGAAGATTTGGTTACCCATTTTATTTTGAAAAAGATACCTAAAACAAGAATTATAAGTACTTTTGAGCAGTTTTGAGCCTACCCCTTTTAATGAAGGTATCACTTCTTCTAATCCGAAAACGTGGAACAAATATTTTATCAGTTGAATATTTTATCTTGTAAATATGTATTCTGATTTGTTGATATTTCTTAATTTTGTATTTGACAAGCTTCAAATAAGACATTAAATAACAACAGTAGATAACGCTTTTGAACTTTCTCAATAAAGAATTTTGAAAGTTAGTACACGACATGAGTTATCTGGTGGCGCGCCAGCTCTGGGCTGTCGTGTTATAACTTTCAATATTATGTGTACAATATATTATGTATATCGAAGATTATACTGTATAATTTATACATACGAGTCCCGTAGAACTTTGACGTCAGAGACCTTAATCGCGTGATTTGATTGGTCAATACGATTCTTTAAATCTCTGACGTCAAAGTTCTACGGAACGTAGGAATAGTATTCGATATATATATACGGTCCGTTTTTGAATAGCTCGAAATGGCGATCAAGGTCAGGCGAAATAGGCACATACGATTTTTCTGATATTTTGAGTCATAAATTATGACTCATTATACAACTTTTCGCTACCTGTTGCACTGCAGAATTTTTTTTTTTTTCGGTTTATTTGCCGAAAATTATCGGTTTCTCGGACAAAAATATCAAAAATTACCGGTAATCGAAAAAACCGCTCTCCAGTGCCACGAAGCCCAAAAAGTTAAAGTATGGCTCAAAATTATCGTATGTACCAGTTTCGATCTCACCGATTTGGAGGCATATAAAAAACAGACAGCATATCATATGCTGCATATGCTAGTTCTTTATTTTGCAAATATAATCTAAATAAATATTAACAAATTACGACACATGTTTACATATCATGATATATTTATATGTATACAGTAATCTTTATAGGCAGAATTGACCAGAACATAGCTTTTTTTAGCTCACCGCATGGGACCCCACGCTTTTATTACATGAGATTTTGGCATTAAGGACAATTTTGCCAAAACCTTTGTCTTGAAAAACTACACAGGTGCGCATATTAAAAGGTCGATAGGTCAGGTGATAAATAATTAAGGTCGTACGATTTTATATGTGATTTTTTAGCGAAACCATGATAAAGACCCAATTATTTTAATTTTTCAATTATTTTCAAATTTTTTTGCGGATTTTTATGGGGTTCTCCAAAAAATCACTCAAATTCCAACAGAAGATTAAAAAATTCGATTTCGAAAGGAAAACGATACCTAAATCACTATTCAGTCATAAACATGGTCTCTAAAGAGTATTTCACGCCAACAAAAAAGTCGAAAACTTAATTTTCCTGAAAATGACCACATTTGGAAAATCCCTCAAAATCCGCAGAATAATTAAAAAACCAGCGAATGTTACAGAATTTACGAGCGTTGTTATATCCAAATGCAAAAATTGGGTCTTTATAATGGTTTCGCCAAAAAATCACATTGACGTCGTTTTTTTT
>SCLH01000250.1:49930-70141 GCA_004367855.1 Oikopleura vanhoeffeni | reverse complement strand
AAAAAAATCAAAATTAGCCGAAAAACTTTATACTTACACTAAATCCATCTCATAGCCGAAAAACTAAATATTTGTAGCCGAAAAAAATTTTTAGCCGAAAAACTATCAACCCAAAATAATAGGGAATAGGATATTTATGTTACCCGGGCATCATGATGGATATACTGTATATCATATACATATTGGCGGGGTTTTAATAGGGATCATTCCTGGCCGATTTTCCGGTAAAAAACAGAAATTAAAAAACCCGGCTCTGCAGTGCCACGTACCTTAAATTTTTTTTATAATCTAGAAAAATTGCAGAAAGATTGTATGGACCAGCTCAAAACTATCTCACTGATGTGAGATAACTTAAAGAAAAACCCTATGCAAAAAGGGGGTGGAAAACCAACGCAAAACTCATCCCTTTCAAATGCCTCCCAGGTGACTTTTCAAGGAAAATTTCTGACAATATTTTTGTTTGACACCAGAACCAACATGGTGGTGTTAAATGCTCTTTTAAAATTACAATTAACTGGTGTTTCGCTTATTACCGGTCATCAGGGGTTAAAATCGAAAGAAAAAAAAATTGCAGCAAACATTTCTTGAGCTCTCTCACGGTTCACTTTCCAAGGGGCGGGTGCAATAAAAATATCAATAAGATCGTGATATGAAAGATTCCGAGACGTGAGAAGAAGATTTTGTGTCAAGTCGGATGACCGGTCACTTTGAAATTTGACCCTCGGATACCTTTGGTGATAATTTTTTTGATCTTACGATTGTAATTTTTTTTGAAAACCTCAATTTTTTTTGAAAACCTCAATGATAAATACCTCAATTTTTATTTGTGAATTTTCCAAAAATGACGAAATTTCTTCATTTCCGAACCTCGTCGATCACTACCATAAAAACATCACCTCCGAAAGACGTCAGAAATGATATTTCCAGGATTTTTGAAAAATTGGTGAATTTTGCACCTTTTGGTTTCACTAGAGTGAGAAATCTCATTTTCACGAAAATAACAAAAATTAACAATAGCATGTTTAAAATTAATGACCTTTGAAATTTCGAAACTACTTTTAGGTCCTAGTGAGAACTTTTTTTAAATGTCAACTTGAAATTGTCGAGTAAAAAAAACCCACCAGCTTTTTTAAAATCTGTCATGGCTAAAAAACGCCACATTAAATTTTTACCTCTCCTTTGATATTTTAATAATCCGTCAAGCCATTAAATTTGAACTGAACACGACCCGTGTTGAAATTTATAAAAAAAAATGTACCTTCAATTCCCCAGCCAATTCCTGATATTAGTCTAGCAGCAACAATAGCATATTTCTGCGGCCTTAGAAAGTATAAACAATTTCCAGATATTGAAAATAAGATTCCGACTCGTAGACATGCTCGTGCAGATTGTCTTTTGTCGGTAATAGTAGCATAAATTGGACTAGAAATCATCGCACCAAATGATAACGATGAAATTACATAACCTTGGATTTAGTTGAAAATATTCGAAAATTCATTTGATAAATGTAAACAAAATATTTTTCAAGACAACCATTTTAAGCGGTATATATGTTCCAGCGGGACCCAAAACACGAAATTTTGCATGTAAGTTTGCAATCTGCAAAATTTTCCTAACTTCATATTTTGATCACCTGACCAGAAATCAGCGATGAAAGTTGCTCATTATCACGTCATATAATTATGGTCACTCACCAAAAATACACAAAGCGAAGAATTTTTTCTCTATTTATTTTAGTTTATTGCTCAATATAAATAATCAAGGCTTATTATTCCAGGAAATCAGAGCAAATATGCAATTATTCCGGATGGTAAGAAAATTTTCCAGATTTACTTTTTACGGACTACTGTTTACATGCAAAAAATGTTTGATTCTGCCGTTTCCCGACAATTTTTAAACTCTAAATTTCAATTCTCTAGCATATTGGGAAATGAAAATTATCTAAAAAATGGTACAGTGAAGTCCGTTTATCAGGACGCGTCCTATCAATATTAAAAGTACTGTCCAGCGAAATGTACTAGACTTTTCCATGAAAATATGCCATAGTAAGATACGTATGTTAATATCATATTGCTAAAAATAATCAGTTTACTGAACATAATTAACCCGAAGAAATTTATTATTGCCGAAATTATGAAAAATTGATTCAAAACCGCCAGAATATTTTGATGAAATTAATAAATTAACAAAATATTTTGACAATTCTGAATAGCCTTCACCCAATTTCGTCGGTAATAAATTTCATTAGCTTATTATTTTTCATTAATTGACTACTTTTTAGCAAAATGAAATTAACTCGCACTTTGTTTAAAAACGATATTTTTCAAAGAATTGACACTTCTCAACATTTTAGAGAAAATTCAGATTTCTAAAATCCTTGGAAATTTTTAAATTTTAACCACCCCTTATTTTTTAGAAAAATGAAATAAATATTTTCACAATTTGTTTTTGAGAATAAATATATATTTTTGACGTTTCGAGCTTCATTTGATCAAGATAAAATAATTATTTTATTAGTACTGTTGAGTCTGGCTATAAGGACAGGCAAATTTTTGTCGTTTTGTCCATGTGAAAACGTGTCGTTTTGTCCATATAAAAAAAATTTCACTAAAAATGCTCTTAAAAATCGAAAAATAGCGCTAGAGTCCTTATAGCCAGACTCAACAGTAATTCTCTTGAATATTTTCAACATTCCTATATATTTAGTTTCTGCTTCAATAGACTTTAAGTAGTGGTGAATAGTCGGTATGACTATACTGTAATCAACACCACTTAAAAAGAACCATAATGCACACGAAAGTAAAAACGTCCTGCGCTGTCTGATCGCACTCTTGTCATCTTTAGCAAACATTTGGTGTACAATTTTTTTGTTTAATTTTTAAATATTATTTTCTCTAGATTCTGTATTTTTAAGACTTTTCCATTTTGGACGTGTTTTCCGACTGTTTCTGTTTTTCGGATTCTGCCAATTGCAGAAAAGAATTTGAAATTCGCCGACTCAGCAGAAAAACAATCGATTCTAAAATTCAAAAATAATATTAGAATAGCAATAACAATACAGGCCAAAAACCATAATTTCAAAAATTAATCGAAATTAGTGTACATTTCTTGAGAGATGATGATATAAAAAGTGGTAATTGGTTTATAAAACGACAATATGTCTCAATTATATTTAATCTATTATGTCTCAATTTTGACACGTATCATCGACATTTGTTATTCGTGAATATAGTATTAGTATACAGTGTAGATTAGAAAGTATTTTCAGAACATTTCAGCACTACTATTTTTAGACTTTTTCATAAATAGGTTGACAGTTTAAGTTGGCACCCGGCTAGACTGCCTCAGGTCACTCTCCTTTTTGATGTTTAACCCGAAACTTTGAAATCGAAAATGTATAAAAATTCGGCCTTTTCGTTTGTCAAAAACCGTTTCTGACGACTTAAAATCGTTAAATTGTACACCTTAATTTAGTAATAATCCCGTTATTTTTTAATCGGATTCGCAATAAAGCTCGACCTGAATTACCCTTCAAAATCGACGAAAAATGACGATTTTTCTGCAAAAAATAATAATAAAGCGTGCTTGCTTTGAGTTTGAACTGAACTATATTAACAAATGAATATCCCAAAATTATTGCGAGCTCCTGGAAAATGCAAATTAAGCATTTTTTCTCACAGTTCAAGATAGTATAAATTCATAGTCTCAAGCTTGACAGTGACTGTTCGAACTAACGCCTACTATTTTTGTCTTCGGAGAAATGTGTTTCAGACATTTTCTCAGAACTTTCAAGACGACCTGTTAATGGAAAAATGGCCAAAACGTTAATAATATTGTCTTCGAATATATTTAAAAAGGTGCGGATGCGGCACCAGCTTTTGATTAACCTCCTCACACCCAGAAACGAGAACTTCGCCTCACACCCAAAAGCCTATCTGAAGGCAATACTTTGAGCGCTTATCACGGGAAAACTGGGAAAGATATCAATTTACTTATTTGTCACTGATTGAGATCAAGGATAAAATTAAGTGAACAACACGTAACATTTATAAATTTCGAAGTTTGTAAACTAGATAACTGCGAGAGAAAAGAGAGGTTCACTCACCTTGTATTTCTTGAAAAACCATACATTTTTTACACTGACATATAAGTTACAAATTTAGGAGTGAAACTTTAGTTATTGAAAGCTGGTCTCAAATTTGAAATATGATATCTTGATCGCTTACAAAACAATTATTCATATCGCCGCGCGTCGAAATATATGCAGTAAAATGTGAAAAATNGGTTTTCGTTTTACGAAGGAATTTTGGAAATTGAAATATTTATATTGAAATTTCCAATAATACTTCGTAAATCGAAAAAAAAATTTAATAAATTATTTTGGGCGGGGATGAATTTTGTATCGAATTTTTAGATTTATGTTTGATATCAAACATAAATCTAAAAATTCGATACAAAATTCATCCCCGCCCAAAATAATTTATTAAATTTTTTTTTCGATTTACGAAGTATTATTGGAAATTTCAATATAAATATTTCAATTTCCAAAATTCCTTCGTAAAACGAAAACCACATATTACATGTTAATCTTTGAAAAAATTTTAAAGACGAATCTTTTTATCACGAGTTAGAAAAACGGCCACTATTTTGTGACAAATACTTTTTGATCATCAACGAGACTTTATTCAACGGAAACTGATATATTCCCAGTTCGCGCTTGGAAGAATTATTTAAATTCAGTAAGAACAATGGTGATAATTTTGTTCCAGCGTTCAAAAAATCACTTAATTATTTCGATGATATATTAAATAATCTGATCAAGAATATGCTTATTTTGAATAAATTGATCTATTGATTTGACATTAGACTGAGAAGTGTCCCCAAAAATGATGTTTAATAATCATCAAAATTCATTTCATCATTTCCAAGGGAAAATCAAAGATGATTGGTGTCGTCGATTAAACATGTTTTTCGAAGACAAGATGAAAAAACATGACCTTTGATTTTACAAGAAAAAGTTTGTCTTTCCGAAATATTTCCTTCGATTTCAAATTTTCGTCAAGTCAAGAAAAAAAAATTCACTGTGAAAACTTTTTTTATTTTCATCACGTGATCAATAATATTAGGATATGTTCTTTTCCTTCAGAAATAACGTCAAATTTTTTTGGAGCTTTGAAAGTTGGAATGAGGTTGTAAGTTTCACCAAAATGCTTTCAATTAAATACTCCACCAAACCGATTAATTTTTTTGTGAAATAGCGCCAAATAACTTTAATTCTTATTTTTGAGAGACTCGCTTCAAAAAATGAGATGTGTCAGGATTAAATGAACTCCTCGAGAGTCAAATTTACGATGAGTAAAGTGTAGGTTGTAATTTTTACGGTCGAGGAAATTGTGACGCATTTTAATTTTTGAAGCGAATTTCCCAAAAGAAAATAAATTATTTTAGCCCACAGGTAACATCTTCGATTTGGCCACATTTTGGTCCATTAAAAATGTAGAAATAATAGATACATTGATACTAACATTTTGAAGGCTAGAAGACGTTCTCTACAGTTTTGTGTTCTCTTTTTATTAATAAATAACCAATAAAAATTTTTTCAGCAGATCAATTTTTTGTTATAAGACAAATACCGAAATATTTATTAATAATTAAGATTTTCAAATTAAATAATTGTTGTCGTATTGGTTTGGACTATGATCTCAATAGTAAATAATCGTGATGGAAAAACGCAAGTAACCAGGGAGCACGAGCGCTTCCAAGATATACGAACTAATTTAGCCACAAAAACTAGATCACTTGAAACTAAGTACAGTGGATATTCTATATTATATGCGCTATATAAAACCGAAGTGCCCAACATAATAAAGTTTAGAGTTACAGATTTTTTTTATGAATAACTCTAGAACAAAATGAATTAGAAAGAGAAAACCAAAAAGTTGAAAGCAGCGAATCATTGTGTATTTATGGGGGTGCTTTAAGTGACCAAAATTTGTTCGCCGTGCTTGACCCCATTTCACATCTGTCAATTTTTTCTAAGCCATTTTGATGAGGGGAAATTTTATTTGGTCACTTAAAGCGCCGCGCTTTAAGTGACGGCAAATATTTCTAACTTTCAAGCCTTAATGAAATTGGTCAACTCAAAGCGGCGCGCTGGTCACTCGGAATTTTAAAACTTGATTTATTTTGAACATTTTTGCGAACTCTAGTTAGACACATCATTGCTTGGTTAGTATTTCCTCCCAGTTGACCAAGAATTTTGTTCGCTCCCGTGCTTGACCCCATTTTCACACTGTCATTCGTTTTCCAAGCCATTTTTGAAAAGGTTAAATTATCTTTCGGGGAAATTTTTCGATGTTAAATCGTCTCTTTATATGAGACTTTGAAATTATCGTTAGACTTTTAACGATTTTGATTGGAAGCTCTAAAGGTCCAATCAAGTTTGACTCTAGAGATTTTTGATTTAACCAATTAAATTTTGGATTTGATTTGAGTGCCGACGAATTTCGAACTTTTTTATATAGATGCGGGTCATAACTAGAGTTCGCAAAAAAAGTTCACAAGCTCATAAACAGAAGTTATAAATTACCTGAGTGACCAAAAAAATTGTCCACCAAAGCGCCGCGCTTTAAGTGCCCACAGTTTGAGCATTGAGAGCGCGCCGCTTTAAGGCCCAATTTTTGTCACTATTGAGCTCGCGCGCTTTAAGTGCCCATTTTTTGGTCACTTAAGGATGTGGCACGATATTGGGCTCTTTTAATACACTTTTTCCAGTGAAGTTTTTGAAACCTGGCTTCAGAATATAGATTATTTTTTCCAAATACGTAGTACAACTCGTAAGGAGGTGCCCAGTACTATTCAGAGCATCTGATACCTCAACCTAACGCTCAGAAGAATGGTTTTTAGTAGGGCGTCCCTAAAAGCACTAAAAGCCTATCCTCATTCTCTTCATCACTTTTTATGCATATATTTGCAATNGCTGAATTAAGGTTCAAATGGAAGCCTTTTTTCGATTTTTTTCTCCAAAGTCTCAGGAACGACTTGTGAATTTCTAGTTTTTGTTGAAATTCTTAACTTTTTTGAAATTAAAAAAAAATTAAAAATTGAAATTTAACGTTTTTTGGCAGTATTTCGAGTTAAGTGTCTACATTCGCAATTTTGAAAGGTGACAAATAAATTCTAGATCGAAATTGGTACCTTTCACTTCAAATTTCTCAAAAATCTCAAACTTACTTTTTTTTTGAAAAAAAATCAAAATTCAGAAAAAATCCTAAGCTTTAAAAAACTCAGTGAAAAATTCTCTACAAAATGGGGCTATCAAAAAAGTTTTCTGAGAAATCTCAATTATCGTGCCCCACATCCTTAAAGGTCACTCGTATTAATACAGTCTGAGGTTTTTTCATTGTCATATTTTTTGTCTGGCTAGACAATCAAAATTTACTATCTTTTGGCTTGAATTTTGACTGTCTGGCCACCAGATAATAAATGTGTCAATTAAAAACTCAGGCTGTATTAATATTACTGATTACGTTTGAATAGTGTTTATTCCGTTAACGTTACAAAAAAATAAGGCGCATGGTATGAGAACAAGACGAACACCCGAATTACGTTACATTGGGTTGTTTGGCTTTTTATGTATTTTTAATACCACGTGACAAGTGAACAACCGAAAACGGCGTAATTGGCATCTTTTTCGATATATCCAGGGTTGATTTTCTATCCTCATTTCCACATATTTAGCCTTTAATATTTAACCCTTTATAATAAATTTTATGGCTTTATTTAGAAGATTTGAAGTGAAAATATATGATCACAATCAACTTATGCAATATCTGGCAGAAATCACTCTAAATTATTGATAAACTCGAGGATATTTTATTTTAAATAAGTTATTGGATCTTCCGTTGGCCCAACTAAGACTACCCGATAATATTTTGGGATCTGTGTTTCAGAACACAGAAAACACGTGAGTTCACAAGTAATATCAGTACAGATATTATGTATAGAAAAATATTAATGTATAGAAAAACATTGCTTCGCGGATTTCAATTTTCTTGTTTTTTACTTTCTCATTTAATAACTCGGGTTCATAAAAAAACGCTATCGGTTTGGACAAATTTGTTTTATAAAGGATATTACTCAAAATAATATTATATTATCCTTTATAAAACGAAAGTGACCAAATCGATAGTGTTTTGAGATGAACCTGAGTTATTAAATGAGAAAGTTAAAATCAAGAAAATCCATTTATAAAACCAACTTATTGGCAATAGTTTCTTAATATATTCGAAAAAACGTGCTTCTCTGACAAATAGCAAAATTCAATCAATAAAAGTAACTTTCAAATAAGAATCCTCAAAATTTGAAAGTGTTCGTCTAATAAGAAACGGACTTTCGAATGACCTTTCCGAAACCTAGACGAAAAACGGAATCATTTTTCAATTTGGGGGCTTTCTAGAGTCCCAATGACGAGATTTTTTCGAAAATTTCATTAACGATGACATTTTGTCTCAGGAGTGCGATGTATAAGTCAATTTCGACATCATATTACATGATTCATACACGTCTATCAAAACTTTTTCCATAATTTTCCGTGAAATTAAAAAATAACGCTCTCTGATTGGTTCTTACTAGAGATCCTTCAAGAATACTCGGATTCATTGGTTCTTTTTCAACTGTTGAAGAAAATAATCGAATTTGAAAGTTACATAAAATAAATATTTCGAGTCATTCTACACTGTAGACACTTGTCAAATTTGAAATTATTTTATATGACCTTAGACTTGAAACTGGCATAGTGCGGTTTTCCAGAACCCTGTACAAAGCTGAATGGTTAAGGCGTAATCGTTACCCTTTGAGTTACGATTTAATTATATAAAGGAAATAAACTTTGATTTCAATTTTCTATTATTTGCATTCGATAGATTACTAACTCGATTAAATGTTTAATAATAATTAAGATGACAACTTGAAATTGTCAAGATAGATTATTAAATTTTCTTAAATATAGATATATCTATTACGGTACTTGCTGGGGCTTTTAGGCCACTTTTTTTAGCCAAAATTGTATATAATCCGGCTTTTGAAAACGAATCATCCGATTAACAACAATGATCTGATTCGGACCATTTTTTGTGTGCTCAGTTTGAGCTATCTAAGAACTCAATCGGATGAGTCGCTTTAAGAAGCCGAATTATATGAAAATGTTGGCTGAAAAAGTGACAAAACAGCCCCAGGAACCGTAATAGATATCTTGTGAAAAGGTGACTTATGAACAAAATCAGACTAAAATTGTGTAAAAAATATTCATAAATATTATAAAAAAGTCGGAAATTAAAAAAATACTTGACAAATAAAAGTTATTTTGCCCAAAAATGACAAACGTCTGTTCTTCAAATGGTCGATGAGATCGGAACTGGTAGATACGATCATTTCAAAATTGTGGGCAATACATTACCGGTAAAAAACCGGCTTTGCAGTGAAACGTGCTTGAAAAGTTATTTTTTTTGTGTTGAAATGCATTTATTAGAATGACTTTGTAGCAGTGAGAAAGATATTATGGGCAAATTAAAAAAATCATATACAGGTATATGTACCAGTTCTGATCTTACCGACCATTTGTAGACTTGAAAACATAATAAAAATCATTTGTAAACCTGTGTTTAATTATGGCGAAAACATTAACATCAACTACAAATTGTACATCAAAAACTAGACAAAAATAAATGGTCCATAACTAATGGTTGGTTTGAAATTTGACAATTTAAACCAGCGATAAAATTTGAATTTTTTTGAGTGACTTCTGAAAGGAGTTTTTAATTTTGTGGGAACAAATTATTTCGTATAGATCACGTGATAATTTTTGGACAGTACTGTAATGAGGAAAAATCTTATCGTTGTCTTAAAAATTCTGTCGTAATTTTAAAAATATATTAGGGGGGTTTTACAAGGAATATTCATAAAGGTCCCTCTTGGCTAAATTTGAACTTTAGCTTTTTTGTCAAGACTAGATTTGTTAACCCCCACCTGCACGATATGTCCTACCCCCTCACCTGCACGAGAGTGTTTCAGCCACAAACAATAGACTATGTGACATTAGCGTGATAGGGTGCGCGCAGCGGTTCACACACATTCTAGTTTTTAATTAGAAAGTGGACTCTAAGTTAACACATTGATTCCATCTTACAAAGTGTTCCGCTACGCATTTTTTTTCGCATCAAGCATGACAACAATTTTTTTCGAAAATTTTTGAACATTTTATTTTCAAAAATTTTTTATCTGAAAATAGCAAATTTTATGTGAACGATCTCTGGCACATGAAAACTAAAAATTGAGCTGATTACAGCTCTAAAACGAAATTTAGTGCTGAAAATGAGGGTTTTTGAAACTCACTTCTGACCACTAAAATGGCCCAAAAAAGATTGTTGCTCGGAATCGTCTTTTCGTGTGCGATAGCAAACAAATGTATATCACAGTTTATCTTCTTCCAGTACTGTTTAACTGCATAAACAAAAAATTGCATCCAAATAATGCATTTCCGGTCTGATGAGAATTTCTAGAACTCACCAAAGTCTGCGACAATTCAAAAATAAGGGGAACTATCGGGGGTCTGATATTCCGCCGGCCAGAATGACACTTCCCCAAAATATTTTTGGCCTCTGTGGTCTGAAACACGCTCGTGCAGGTGGGGATAAACTAAAAATAAGTGACCAAAAGTTAACGTAGATTTTTTTTCGTACAGTACTATACACTTTTTCCTGAATTTTAAGTTTGTTTATTTCTCTATTTTTCTCTGGGATCAAAATAATAGTATTTTAAGGGGTTCGTAAAATTGTAGGTGAGATGCGACGTTTGATTGGTGGAGCGGGTCTTCGATTAGGATGAGTTAACCAATAAGAGCGCAGTATTCAGTCGAGATACCAAAAAAATTTATTTTAACTTTTTTTTGGTTTAAAGATTTTTGATTAACTTGATAAGGAATGTTTTAGATAAAACTATATTTATTACATATATTTAATTTGGCAAAAATCTGATTTCATAAAAAATCGAAACGTTAAAAATGCATTTTTATAATTGATATTTAAATAACATTATATACTGAGTACTTAATGGAGGTTAATCATTTTCTGCTTAAACATCATTAAGCATTATTTTACTTTCGCAATCATTATGCCTCAATACCACAAAACAAAACTATTAAATTAAGTTGAATTCAAGTTGCACACTATTTAAAAGTCGGCTAAAATTAACTCTATTTTGCACAAACTATTTTAACACAAACTGTGAAAGATTTCGCAGTGTAAAATTTCTGAACTAACAAAAAATATGATTAGTTTGGAAATGAATTATCGAAACGTTGCTTTTTAGTAAAATTATATAATAATTATTTAAAAAAAAAATTGTACTTAGTATTTAAAAAATATTAAGTTTTCTATAATTTTATTTTTTTTTACTATTTTTTTTTAATTATTTTTTGATTTCTTCAGCTTAAAATTGATAACATCTTTTTTGCGAATTATATTTGGCTGGTAAACTAGTATTTTACGAAATGTGCTTCAATTGGCAATTTCCTAAAAAAAAAAATTTGTTAGATATTTTCCAAAAAAACGTTTCAACCTTAGAAAATTGAATAAAAACTGCAAAGAAAAATAATAAAGTAGCATAATGATTTCACATTCTCAAATTTTCTTGATCTGAGGCAATCGTTTGTATTATTAGAGGCAAGCCGTGACTCAACCCATGATTTTCGCGTGATGTAATGCTATTTTTCTCCAAAATACACATGTACAATGTACATATAATTTATAATGTATAATTTATCGAGTTGAGAAATTTTCAGCTCACGATGAGCCTCACAGAATTGAATTTGGGATCTTAGAATTGAAAATCGCAGGCGAACTCAAATGTTTATTTTCATTATAAAAACGTAGGCTTTCTAAGTGATGAAACCGCACTACTTGATACGAATTTTTTGCCTTTATTATTATCTGATCACCTGCCCGTATTAGTCTACTGAATTTGGGTCGGATAGGAACAACTTTGAAAAACGTATTCTTGAAATCCTGCCATAATCTGGCAACCAGACCGGTTGAACCGGTGTAAGATTTATAAAACAAAATTTACAAGCCGAAGCCGAATTTAGTTATATTTCTGTCAGTATATACATATTCTGTTAGGTATGCCGTCTATGATAGACGGTCTATCCCTTTAACAATCGAGAAGAGCTTAAAATCTTGCAGCTCGCGATTGGAGAGTCGCGACTCGCGAGTTGAGTCGTTTTCTTCAAATTAAATAGTTCGACCACTAATCGAGCCGAGTATAATACTCGGAGTATTTTAAAATTTCTCTTTCCCTATTTAATTTCAAGAAGAACGACTCGACTTGCGAGTTGCAAGATTACTAAGCTCTTGTCGATTCTCTAGTTTACGGGATGGGTAGGGAGTCCCTACTAAGGACCCTACCGTAGGGGTCAGAAATCTAATTTTAATGTAGCTTTAAATGCGTATTTCTTTGGTGGTTTTTAATATTTTTTAATTAGTGCAAAGTTCACTAATTAGAGTTAGCCACAAACTCGCAGGAATTAATTGAATGACAAAGTGATCCATTTTATCACCTTTTGATTGAAAGGCGCGTCGTATAAATTATTGCATTATACTGAAATCAGACTAAGTCTGCCAGACTTCGGCAGCCCGAAATTTTAATTATAAAACAGTACATAAAAAAGCTATAAAAGTAGTTTTTACAGTAAGCAATTTGAACGATGATGGATAATCTTAACTCGTAGAGTCGCCTAAAATAAATATTTTTAAGGATTAAAATTAAATAATAAAGAAAAAAACGTACTTTGCCAACTAGTTGGCTTGAGTCACTTCAAGACTCTCGAATCAAGATTCAAAAGAGGGCGCCAAAGAGGCAAATTTCAGTAATTTTGAAGTTTCTAAGAATAATACAGTTATGCCAGTAATACAGTTATGCCTAAGACTCTGATTTAATTAATTTCTTATTCAGCGTCACCGCAAAATGACCATCTTTAATATGTTCGGAGACATTTTTGATATAAGAGGTGTATATTGAAGATCATGCCTGGAATTTTTGCATATTACTATATTTTTTGCCTACATGTTTGCCTGTATGTTTGCAAAAATTCTAGGCATAGGCATAATCTTCGATATTCCTAGTGTAGATCTAGATCGAAAATTATGCCTATGCGTCAAATTTTATCAGGCGTCATAATTTTGAGACAGGGACCAATGAAATCACAGGATTCTTAAATTAAGTCAAAAATTGCGTGATGTGATTGTACACTGTCTCAAAGCTATGACGCCTGTTAAAATTCGACCCATAGCCTATGGGCCATAGGCATAATTTTCGATACAGATCTACACTAGAAATATTGATAAATGTGGCGGGATGATGCAGTTAACTGATTGGCTGAAGCCTATAAACTAATGTAAAATAGAGTACACCGCGACTAATCATCTTCACGCATTTTGCCTGATTTAAATTTGACTTACCGTCTACGGGTGAAGATCCATATAATTTACGTATGCCAATGTCACCAATTGTTGAATTAAGTGTTCGTCAAAACTTATTCGATACATTTGAATTCTTCTAGATAACTTTAAGAAAATTATTCGTATGTGTTTTGAGCTTCAAATTAAAAACAAAATTTCAACCAAAAAATGGACAAAATAAAAATTTTCACCAAAAAATTTTCCAAAAAAATTGAAAATCAAAGGACAGAAAATAGCGAAAGAAGCTGATAAACCAAATTATGGACGACATAATCATTTATAAATCGACATGCGTAAGGAAATATAATGGTTTGGCAAATAAAAGGCCAAAAATCGAAAAATTTCATTTTTTTGAATATAAAGAGAAGAATTGTTTTTTGAAAAAATGCTAATTTCTTGTTCGCAATCAAATTTTGCGTTTCTTAGAACACTTTTCAAAATGGAAAATCAAATTCAGGGATAACTTAAGGGGGTAGGTTCGCTTTTGTACCTTTCAATCACGCCTCAGAACAGTTCTAGGGCAGTTGTAAATCTGAGGATACTTTGTTGTAGATCTAGCCTTCGTCTTAACGAATTACACATCTCAAGTCCCAAATCTTGTACATCACACCACCTGGTGGTGAGTCTGATTCTAGAGCACTAAACGATTTTTGTTAAAATCTATCTTCTTTTTCACCCACCATAAAGCGTCCAAAAACCTACACAAAGTAGCAAATTTATGAGAGCAAAAAAGTGCATGAGAAGAATTTTTCGATTTTTTGCTTTTTTTCTTCTAAGAATCTCACTTGAAACGTGGGCGGCCGGATTTTGCCAATTTTTCGACTTCAAACTCTATCTTCTTTTTCATGAATGTTCAGATGAGCATTTTTTCGACTAAGGTAGATAAATATAATGCGGTAAAAGTGATGAGAAGATTTTTGAATAAAGATTCGAGAATTCAGAAAATTTTAATGAAAAGTGAACCGGAAATGGAAAAGTTCGAAAAAAAAAGTTCGTCCTGAACTCGGAACAAAAAGTACCACCAAAATTGAAGCTGAAGATTCACTGAATCAAAAAGTTGGTTTAACAGCTAATCAAAAATGTTTTAACCAATCAGCGTCAAATTCGATAATTAGGTTTGACATTTTTGGCTTTAAAAATAATTGAAATTTCTAGAAATCCGATTAAGACATTTCCCGATACATTTTAATGGTCATCATACTTTTTTCGTAAGTCATATTCACCAATAAAAAATGTTCATATCATAGTGGAATACCCCGGTTTTAATGCCGGGTAAAGCAAAAAATATATTCGAATTTTGAAAATTCTAAGATTTTGTTCTAGATTGTTTTGAAAAAAAATAATTGCCAACCAATGAAGATTCCTGTGGGTCAACTTTAGTATAACCGATATTAAATGTATGCATAATTAAATTCTATAAAGGGCTCAAAAAATAACCGACACCTACCCCCTGTAATTTTGAAATCGGCCTTTTAAAGAAAAATATTCGTTTTGTTGATTTTCTCGAGAAATTTTTATTCGAAATTTACTTTTTTGCTCCAAATTTACATAAATATCATATTTTTAAATAAACATGAGAAGATATAAAATATCGATTTTTTGGCCTTCAAAAAAACTGTGAATTACAGTATGTAATCGTTAAGTTTCAACTCTTAATCAATAATTTTATTTTCAGAATGAGAGTATGAGGCATGAGATTAAATCGATTTTTCATAGAAGTATTTCAAACTCAACAGACAGGTGTAAGCTTGAACAATTATCAAAAGTCTATTTTTCTGATAACTAGTAAAAATTAATTAATTCATTACAAATTGCTGCTAATTTGGTATTATTTAAACATACTCCAAGGAAATTTTGATAGCTGGCCCCAAATCACCATTTTGGTACACTAAGCACGCCCGTTCTTTCTGTACTCAAATTGGTCTAAATTAAAAATTTGGATTTTGACCAATTTGACTACATAAATCACGAGCGTGCGTTACATAAATAAAGCCTATAACAGAGCCTAATGAAATTGCTGAATATATGAAAATCGAAATTGATGAAATTTTTGAGGCAGAATTTCCATGGGAAGTCATAGTCGGCGTACAATTTGGCCAGGAAATAGAGCCAAAATTTATATATTTCTTGACGCGAATTTTTTGAAAATTTCGGCTCAGAGCAGCAATTACCTATCAACTAAATTTTATGATGTTCTTCAAGTTAGCTGATATGCGTGTTCTAGGATTGAGTTCAAATTTTGGGCGTGTACTTATCGTAGTTTTTTAAAAACTGTTTTTATCAAAATCCAAAAATTGACACAGTCAAAGCAGTAAATTTTAAAAGGGCATTTTTAATCAGAAAAACACCCGTGTGAAAAATTCAGTTTGAACTCCCGCGCTCTCATACATGTTATTCATCTTTTCTCACATATATTAAGGAAAATTCTACGGTATTAAAGAAATGATAAATTTCAGGTGAAATTGAAAACATATATATCTTGGCGACTAATTCTGATAACCACTTTAACTCAAAGTAAGTTTGGAGCTCAAGGTTAACCGAGATGGTGAAAACTATCAATCAACAAAAATTCCGAAAAAGAAAAGTACGAAAAAACTTACCGGTTTCTGAAACTGACTCTGAAAAATAAACGTTTCATGCAGCATTATCGAATTAACAAAATAAAAAAAATGACGAAAAAATGTTTTATACCTTGAAAAATCATTTTAGTTTGAGTTGTGTAATTTTTCGACTTATGTGAAAAAGCAATCTATGAGTTTTTAAATTATCACCCGTTGAGTGGATTTAAATAGAGTTATAACTGAGAGCTGCATACGAATTAGAATTCGATTAAGATGAAACCGACGGGGCTGTGTATCCTCTGTTCAGACTCATGTAAATCTAGGCAGCTTAATATGCGATTATACCTCAGAATTGCCTATTAAGCTGCCTAGATTCACATTCGTGTAAACATGAAATATTTTGAACCAAAATTAATAAAAAAATGATTTTTACTGCAATCGAATTTTTTGTTGGGGGTTATATCGAAAATCCTGCCTATGCGTCGAATTTTATCACTACGTCACAAGAAGTGACCGTAACCAATGAAATCACAGGATTCTCGACAATCGTGTGATGTGATTGGACTCTGTCTTTTCTTTTGACGTCATGATAAAATTCGACGCATAGGCAGGTATAGCCTATCATTCAAATTTTGGACCTTACAGCTTTGTGCACAAAATCTAAAAATGCTTTCACTGGCACTTGAAAATCCACTGGTAACAAAGTCGAACTTTATCTGAATGAAAATATTAAGGGTTTGTTTTGTAGGAAATTTCAGATTGGTTAAATCAGAAAAAAATATCGAAATATTCGTAAGATGAAATTTTAAAAGTTTAAAATGATTGAAGAAAATATATTTGACAATTTTAAAGAAAAAAAAGATATTTTTTCACTTTAAGGGGGTGGATGTCGCTTTTTGTTACCTTTCAATCACGCCTCAGAATAGTCCTAGGGCAGTTGAGAAAAATCTGAGGATACTCGTAACGAGTAACTCGTTTGTAGATCCATCCTCCGTCTAACGATTACACATCTCAAACTCAACATTGTTACATCACACCACCAGGTGGTGAGTCTATTCTAGAACACTAAACGTTTTTTTTAAATCAATCCTCTTTTAGACCCCACATAAAAAACGTCTTAAAATTTACACATAGTAGCGAATAAATGAGTACAAAAATACGATACTTTTTATTTTTTGAATTTCGACCTCTTATATTCTAGAATCTCACTTAAATGCCGATTTTTCCAATTTTTCGACTTCAAATTTTATCTTCTTTTAGACGAATGTTCAAAGCCGTTTTTTCGACTTATGTAGATAAATATAATGCCGTCAATATGATGGTTCTGAATTTTTAATTAATATTTTAGAATTCTGAAAAATTGATTTTAAGTAAACCGGAAATGAAAAGTCTGAAATCGGAAGTTCTGATCAGAACAAAATTACGACCAAATTGAAACTGAGAGTTTACTGATAAAAAAATCTGCTCACAGCTAATCGAAATTTAGAACCAATCAGCGTCGAATTCGATAATTGGGTTTAAAAAATTTTGCTTAAAAATAATTGAAATTTCTAGAATTCGATTCAGATAATTTTAATGTCATGCATCGTTTTAGACAGGTCATATTCACCAATAAAAAATGTTCATATCATGGTAAAATACCGGTTTTATGCAGGTTAAAGCTAAAAATATTCGAATTTTGAAAATTCTAGATTTTGTTCTAGATTGTTTTGAAAAAAATAATTGCCACCATGAGATTCCTTGGGTCAACTTAATGGAGACAAAAGCTTAACACTGCAAAACTCATTGTAAGAAGCATAAATAAGTGCTTAATAACCCCGAATTGCGGTGGAGTAACAGCTTTTTATGGCAATTTCGAACTCAATGAAAGTAATGTAACAATATCAAATGAGATGACGGCCAACTTGAACGCGTATTTAAAGCCCTCTAATGAAGAAAGGACCGAGTAAATATTCCTTTAACCCCCTCACTCATTTGACTATTGATATCCCCCTGAGGCACCAAAGCCACTTTTATGGCTCGACTTTAAAGCTCTATTATCCGAAAAGTATTAGTGCTTTCGATTAAATTTTTCAGTCATTGAGATAAAGGATAGACTTAACTTTATGGATGATTATATTTAGATAATTAACACGTTGAGTACTTAATTGGGGCTGTGGATTTTAGACCTTGTTTTCAGGAATAAATTATGAGGTAAAGCTGATAAAGAAAAATTTCAGAGAAATCCAGAAAAAAAAGTAGAATGAAATATATTTCGAACGACTAATCAAAAAAAAATTAATTTTCATTTTTCAAAAAGTAATCGCAAACTCTATGGGCGATTTGAACCTTCAACTTCTATTTCAATTATTTTTTGTCTTTTCCGGTCTTTTCAAAAAAAAATGAAAGCCACTTTTATGGCTCTATAGTGAGAGGGTTAACCCCCTGAGGCACCAAAGCCACTTTTATGGCTCAACTTTGAACCCTTATTATTGGAAAAGTATGAGTAATTGCGATTACATTATTTTTTAGTCATTGAGATTAAAGATAGATTTGAGTTTTTATATCATTTAATCAACATTTTGACTTTATTAACCCCGTAGAATAAGGACGTTTACAAATTGACCTGCAACATACGTAATTAATTTGTGATAATATAAGCGACGTCGAAATTATAAATGGACAAGATTCAGAATTACGTTTCCTAAAAAGTGATTTCCTCAAAAATAACCTGCAATTTCCGGTCTTCAATCTACAGGTGTTTTTTTAAATGGCTTCATGAGTCAGAGGGTTAACGGATTTATAGTGATTTAGGGTCATTTTTTGACCTGCACATCATTTCTGAGTCATAATAATTGTATTTGATAAAATATTTAAAATTCCCAAAAAACGACAAATTTGTGGATTGTCTGTCCGGTAGTTTTCTACAAAAAATTCGAATTTTTCGTAATAAATTTGCCGAAATTTTTTTTAGAATTTGGCTTTGAAGCAGCGCGCTACAAAGAAAAATCTTTGCAAATTTATCACGAAAACTCTTAATTTTTTGTAGAAACTACCGGACAGACAATCCGCAAATTTTTTTTTTGGGATTTTTAACATTCTATCAAATAAAATTAATATGACTTAAAATTGATGTGCAGGTCAAAAAACGACCCTAAATCACTATAAATCCGTTAAGAAATATCCTTTTATCACAATTTTGTAAAGATATCGTCCCTGATTAGCAAACGTAGTGTGTTTTTAAGTAGTAGGGACGGGATATTTACAAAAGTGTCATTGACGAACCAACTTGTCCGATCTAATAACCCATTGGGTGAAAATTTTACAAACCAACTTGTCCGATCTGACAACCCATTGGGTGAAAATGTTTCATGTAAAGAAATACGGTTACCCTGTACCGACACTTCATTGGTCAATCTGAACATGTATTTAAATTTTTCATTGTCGCGCCGACCGGATAATCTTGGTCTGAAAATCTGGTTAAAAACGCCTATCTTTTGCCTGGGAACGTTTGAAAAAAAAACCCTACCTTTTGCCTACAACTATATGCCGGACGTCAGGAACGAATAAATTTTATTTTCAAATGCGTAGGCTTACGAAGGTTTTTGCGTGGGTTCCAACTATCTGCATCCAACTATACGCTGCACCCTGCAGTAGTGGGACTTGGAAGATACTTCCGGCAAGAATGAGACAATCTTGGAACTCTTCCTAAATAAACAAACTAAAATCAGTCAGATTTTAGTTTGTTTATAATAAACAATTTTCTTCTCAATATACCACCAAAGTAATGTTTCATACTCCAGGCAACTTTTGTAACTAAAGAATTTTCGAGTTATTGCTTTTTAAGAAAATTTTAAGTTCGAATTAAACTTTTCGAATTCGACAAATTATGAGAAATTTTGGAAAAGACTTCCGAACATTATGAAAAAATGCCTTATTTTTCCTTCAAATTTTTTTACAGTATTTGTTTCAAATCAACGAAAAAAATTCTTCAAAATGGCCACTTTAACTTTTCGCGGAGGTGACCTCATATTTTTATATGCTATTTGAAAAATCATATGACATTTTTTGGGATTTTCGGTCGAAACTGTATGGAAATATATTGAAAATTTTCCTCATTTCTTGTTCAAAATTTTCCAAACTAATTTTTTTGGAAT
>SCLH01000250.1:13444-43057 GCA_004367855.1 Oikopleura vanhoeffeni | reverse complement strand
AATTTGAAGAAAAAATAAGCCATTTTTTCATAATGTTAGGAAGTGTTTTTCGAAAACTTTTCATAATTTGTCGAATTCGAAAAGTTTAATTCGAACTTAAAATTGTTCTTAAAAAGCAGTAATTTTACAATTCTGTAGTTACAAAAGTTGCCTGGAGTATGAAATTACTTTGGTGGTATATTGAGAAGAATATATAAACCCAGTAAAAAGTTTTTTATCAAGAGCCTTAAGGGGTATACGACTCTGATTTGACATTTTCTAGGTGAAATATACTGAAAACTAACAGTTCATGAGAAAAACCGAAAATGCTTTGTAGATCTATCCTTGATCTTGCAAAAAAATACATCACAAATTATTTTTGACCATTACACCGATAGGTACAGTATCGTAACAAGGTGAACTTTTCAAACTGCAAAAACTATCTCCTCCAGACGGTATATCAAAATCAGCTCAATTTTCACAGTCACGTAACGGGAGTAGTCAATCTTTCCTTCGAGTTCTTTTTGACTGAACAATTCTAGAACGCCAAATAACCGACGATTTTTCGCAATTTCAGACTTCAAAATCTATCTCCTCCGAGGATATATTTGCAAAATGGCTCAAATTTTTATCAAGTATTCCTTAGAACAATTGTGAAAGTTCTCGAGCGCTTTTTTGCAATTTCGAGCTAGAACTCGAAATATGATTTTTTGGTCATTTTCCAAAAAATTTCCGAAAAAAAGTGCTTCGATTTTTCGAAAGTAGGCTCAAAGAAAGCCAGTAAACACCTGATGAGAAAGTTGGCTTACGTCAAGTCGATATTTTGAAGTTTAGTGGTCAAATTCGAGCAAACGTTATTTTTTAACTTCATCTTTTTAAAAAATACTTAGAAAAAAATCGAAAAAAATGCGAAATTTCGAAAATTTTTTTGATGATTGTCTTTTAGTACACTTAATTATCACCCCGTATCAATTTGGAGCATTTTTAATGCCTCTAAGGCGTTATTAAATCAGAGTCGTATACCTCCTTAAGGGGGTCGGTGCATTTTGACAGATTTGGCACTTTTTCAATTTTTTTTTGTCTTGATGGGAAACTTTTTGCCACTTAATAATTTTCGAATAAAAAGTTTTCAAACGTAAGTTGCCACTTTTGAGCTCACTTTTGTTTATCTGATTTTTTTCAGATCGATTATTTTTACTTATAATCGTTTTTTGAAAAAAACACTCAGAAAACGCGCGTTTGCTACTTTAGGTGTCTAAATTTATAATTATTTTTTTTTTATTTATTAATTAGTAACTTCAAAAATGGTGTTGACCACCATCCGAAAATTTATTAATTTATATTTATAGATTTTACGTCAAAATCGAAAATTAAAATTTCCGAAAAAGACGAAAAAAACGAAACTTTAGCACATCGAAAGAAATATTTTTATTTTCATGAGTTTAATTTATTAAATTTTACGTAGTGGATGGTGGCGTTACCAATTGAGCAAGTCGCGGGGTGAAATATTTTTTTTTTAATTCTTGATTAAAGAGGGCTTACTAGATTTCGCGCAAACGTAATTTCATTCAAAAAGTATGATTCAGAGTATAAACAACAGCGAGAAACAAAACGAAAGCATATTTAAAATATGTGAAAAGTAGTCATTCCAAATATTTTTCAGCTAAGATTCAAAAAATTAGTTTGAGAAAATTTTGAACAAGAAATGAGGAAATTTTCAATATATTTCCATAAGTTTCGACGAAAATCCCAAAAAAATGTCATATGATTTTCATAATGCATAATAAAAATATGATGGTCTCCGCGAAGTTAAAGTGGCCATTTTTGAAGAGTTTTTTCGTTTTGATTTAAATAAATACTGTAAAAAAATTTGAAGAAAAAATAAGGCATTTTTTCATAATGTTCGGAAGTGTTTTCATAAATTTCTCATAATTTTGTCGAATTCGAAAGTTTAATTCGAACTTAAAAATTTTTGAAAAAGCAAGTAACATCGAAAATTCTTTAGTTTACAAAAGTTGCCTGGAGTATGAAACATTACTTTGGTGGTATATTGAGAGAAAATTGTTTATTATAAACAACTAAAAATCTGACTGATTTTAGTTTGTTATAGGAGGAGTTCAGATTGTTTCTCATTCTTGCCGGAAGTATCTTCCAAGTCCACTACTGACGGGTGCAGCGGATAGTTGGATTGAGATAAGTTGGAAACCACGCAAAAACCGTCGTAGCCTACGCATTTGAAATAAAATTTATTACGTTCCTGGACGTCCGGAATATAGTTGTAGGCAAAAGGTAGGGTTTTTTTCAAACGTTTCCCAGGCAAAGAGATAGAGCGTTTTTAACCAGATTTTCAGACCAAAGATTATGCCGGTCGGCGCGACAATGAAATTTTAATACATGTTCAGATTGACCAATGAAGTGTCGGCTGACAGTGGTAACCCGTATTCTTTACATGAAACATTTTCACCCATATGGGTTATCAGATGCGGACAAGTTTGGTTTTGTAAAATTTTTCACCCAATGGGTTATTAGATCGGACAGTTGGTTCGTCAATGACACTTTTGTAGAATATCCCGTCCCTTTACTACTTAAAAACACAAGACGTTTTGCCTAATCAGGGACTGATTATCTTATACAAATTGTGATAAAAAAGGATATTTCTTAACGGATTTATAGTGATTTAGGGTCGTGTTTTGGAACCATGCCACATCATTTTTAAGTCATGATTAATTTATTTAGAATAGGATGCTTAAAAATCCCAAAAAAAAAAGTTGCGGATTGTCTGTCCGGTAAGTTTCTACAAAAATAGAGTTTTCTGATAAATTGCAAAGATTTTCTTTGTAGCGCGGCTGCTTCAAAGCCAATTCTAAAAAAAATTTCGGCAATTTAGGTCGAAAATTCAATTTTTTTGTAGGAAACTACCGGACAGACAATCCACAAATTTGTCGGGTTTTTGGGGATTTAAATTTTTTATCAATACAATTATTATGATGCAGAAATTGATGTGCAGGTCAAAAAAATGACCACTAAATCGACATAAATCCGTTAACCCTTCTGACTCATGAAGCCATTTAAAAAACACCTGTAGATTGAAGACGGGAAATTGCAGGTTATTTTTGAGGAAATCACTTTTTAGGAACGTAATTCTGAATCTTGTCCATTTTTATAATTCTGACGGTCGCTTATCATTATCACAAATTAATTACGTATGTTGCAGGTTCAATTTTGTAAACGTCCTTATTCTACGGGGTTAAGAAGTCAAAATGTTGATTAATGATATAAAACTCCAAATCTATCTTTTAATCTCAATGACTAAAAAAATAATGTAATCGCACAATTACTCATACTTTTCCAATAATAAGGGTTCAAAGTTTGAGCATAAAAGTGGCTTTGGTGCCTCAGGGGCGTTAACCCTCTCACTATTTAGAGCCATAAAAGTGTGCTTTTCAGTTTTTTTGAAAAGACCGGAAAAGACAAAAAATAATTGAAATAGAAGTTGAAGGTTCAAATCGCCCATGAGAGTTTGCGATTACTTTTTAAAAATGAAAATTAATTTTTCTTTTTGATTAGTCGTTCGAAATATATGTCATATCTACTTTTTTTTCTGGATTTCTCTAAATTGTTCTTTATCGCTTTACCTCATAATTATTCCTGAAAACAAGGTCTAAATCCACGCCCCAATTTAAGTACTCAACGTGTTAATTATGCTAAATATAATCATTCCATAAGTTAAGTCTATCCTTTATCTCAATGGACTGAAAAAGTTAATCGAAAGCACTAATTACTTTTCGGATAATAGGCTTTAAAGTCGAAGCCATAAAGTGGCTTTGGTTGCACCAGGGGGATATCAATAGTCAATGAGTCGAGGGGGTTAAAAGAAGATTTACTGCGGTTCCTTTCTTCATTAGAGGGCTTAAATTACGCGTTTCAAGTTTGGCCTTCATCTCATTTTGATAATTGTTATTACTTTCATTGATGTTCGAAATTGCCTAAAAAGCTGTTACTCACCGCAGATTCGGGGTTATTAATCACTTATGTATGCTTCTTTTACAATGAGTTTTGCAGTGTTAAGCTTTTGTCTCATTAAGTTGACCCAAGGAATCTATGGTGGGCAATTATTTTTTTCAAAAAACAATCTAGAACAAATTCTAGAATCTTTCAAAATTCGAATGATTTTTAGCTTTCTAACCTGAATAAAACCGTATTTTACCATGATGATGAACATTTTTTATTGCGTGATATGACCTGTCTAAACGATGCATGGGACATTAAAAAATTATCTGAATCGAATCTAGAAATTGCAATTATTTTTTTAAGTCAAAATTTTTTAAAACCCAATTATCGAATTCGCGCGTGATTGGTTTAAATTTCGAATTAGCTGTGATCAGATTTTTTTATCAGTAAACTCTCAGTTTTCATTTGGGTCGTAATTTTGTTCTGAATCAGAACTTCCGAGTTCAGACTTTTTCATTTCCGGTTTACTTAAAATCAATTTTTCAAGAATTCGAAAAATATTAAGTGAAAAATCAGACCATCATATTGACGGCATTATATTTATCTACATAAGTTCGAAAAAAAAACGGCTTTGAACATTCGTCTAAAAGAAGAAAAATTTGAAGTCGAAAAATTGGAAAATCGGGCATTTGGAAAGGTAGGGGGGGATTCTAGATATAAGGAGGGCGAATTCAAAAATAAAAGAGTTATCGTATTTTGTACTCATTTATTTCGCTACTGATGTGTAATTTTAAGACGTGTTTGTATGTGGGGCTAAAACAGAGGATTTTGATTTAAAAAAACGATTTAGGTGTTCTAGAATAGAACTCACCCACCTGGTGGTGTGAGTAAACAATGTTGAGTTGAGATGTGTAAATCGTTAGACGGGAGGATGGATCTACAACACGAGTTACCTCGTTTACGAGTATCCTCATATTTTTCTCCAACTGCCCTAGGGACGTATTTCTGAGGCGTGATGAAAGGTAAACAAAAAGCGACATACCACCCCCCTTAAAGTGAAAAAATATCTTTTTTTTCTGTAAATTGTTCAAATATGATTTCTTCATCATTTTAACTTCTTTTAAAATTTCATCTTACGAATATTTCGATCTTTTTTCTTGATTTAACCAATCTTGAAATTCCTACAAAACAAACCCTTAATATTTTCATTCGATAAAGTTCGACTTTTGTTACCAGTGGATTTGTCAAGTGCCAGTGAAAGCATTTTAGAGTTTGTGCACAAAGCTTGTAAGGTCCAAAATTTGAATGATAGCTATACCTGCCTATCCGTCGAATTTTAATCATGACGTCAAAAAGAAAAGACAGAGTCCAATCACATTCACACGATTGTCGAGAAGCCATGTTGATTTCATTGTTACGGTTCACTTCTGTGTGAAGTAGTGATAAAATTCGACGCGATAGCAGGGATTTTCGATATAACCCCAACAAAAAATTCGATTGCAGTAAAATTCAGTTTGTTTTTATAATTTTGGTTCAAAATATTTCTGTTTACTACGCAAGTGTGAATCTAGGCAGCTTAAGGATTGCAATTCTGAGGTATAATCGGCATATTAAGCTGCCTAGAGTTTACATGAGTCTGAACAGAGGATACACAGCCCCCGTCGGTTTCATTCTTAATCGATTTCTAATTCGTATGCAGCTCTCAGTTATAACTCTATTGTTTAAATCCACTCCAACGGGTGATAATTTAAAAACCCATAGATTGCCTTTTTCACATAAGTCGAAAAATTACACCAACTCAAACTAAAAATGATTTTTCAAGGTATAAACAGTTTTTTCGTCATTTTTTTTATTTGTTTATTCGATAATGCCTGCATGAACGTTTTATTTTGTCAGAGTCAGTTTCAGAAACCGGAAGTTTTTTTCGTTGACTTTTCTTTTCGGAATTTTTGTTTTGATTTGATAGTTTTCACCATCTCGAGTTAACCTTGAGCTTTCCAAACTATACTTTGAGTTATAAAGTGTGTTATTCAGATTAGTCGCCAGATATATAGGTTGTTCAATTTCACCTGAAATTTATCATTTCTTCTAATACGTGAAGTTTCCTTAATATTATGTGAGAAAGTGAATACATAGTATGAAGCGCGGGAGTTCAAACTGAATTTTTCAACGGGTGTTTTTGGCTGATTAAAAATGCCCTTTTAAAATTTACTGCTTGACTGTGTCAATTTTTGATTTGATAAAAACATGTTTTTAAAAACTACGATAAGTACACGCCCAAAATTTGAACAATCCTAGAACACGCATAGCAGCTACTTGAAGACATCATAAAATTGGTTGTAGGTGAATTGCTGCTCTGAGCCGAAATTGTCAAAAATTTCGCGTTCAAGGAAATATATAAATTTTGGCTCTATTTCCTGGCCAAATTTGTACGCCGACTATGACTTCCATGGAAATTCTGCCTCAAAAATTTCATCAATTTCGATTTTCATATATTCAGCCAATTGCATTACGGCTCTGTTCATAGGCTTTTTTTTATGTAACGCACGCTCAGTGATTTACTGTAGTCAAATGGTCAATCCAAATTTTAATTAGACCAATTTGAGTACAGAAAAGAACGGCGCGTGTTGTGTACCAAAATGAGGTGATTTGGGGCCAGCTATCAAAATTCCTTGGAGTAGGTTTAAATAATACCAAATCGCAGCAATTTGTAATGAGATTAATTGAATTTTTACTAGTTATCAGAAAAATGACTTTGGTATATTGTTCAGCCTTACACCTGTCTGTTGAGTTTAAATACTTTCTATGAAAATCGATGTAATCCTCATGCTCCCATACTCTCATTCTGAAAAATAAAATTATGATTTAAGGTTGAAACTTAACATTACATGACTGTAATTCACAGTTTTTTTGAAAGGCCAAAAATCGATATATATCTTTCTTCAATGTTTATTTAAAAAATAATTGATATTTATGTGAATTGGAGCAAAAAGTAAATTTCGAATAAAATTTTCTCGGAGAAATGCAACAAAACGAATAATTTTTCTTTAAGGCCGATTTCAAATTATGTTATCCTGAAATTGATTTTTTCCATTTGAAAGTGTTCTAGAGAACGCAAATTTGATTTGCGAACAGAAAGAATTAGCATTTTTCAAAAAATTCTTCTTTTATAATTTCAAAAAAATGAAATTTTTCGATTGGTTTGGGCCTTTGTATTGCCAAACCATTATATTTGCCTTAGCATTGTCGATTTATAATGATTATGTCGTCCATAATTTGGTTTATCAGCTTCTTTGCGCTATTTTCTGTCCTTTGATTTCAATTTTTTCTGGAAATTTTTTTGGTGAAAATCTTTTATTTTGTCCATTTTTTGGTTGAAATTTTTTTAATTTGAAGGCTCAAACAACATACGAATAATTTTCTTTTAAAGTTATCTAGATCATCTCTCTTTTTCGAAAAAAATTCTTCAAAATGGCCACTTTAACTTTTAGCTTAGGTGACCACATATTTTTATATGTTATTTGAAAAATTATATGACATTTTCTTGGGATTTTCGGTCGAAACTATTTGGAAATATATTGAAAATTTTCCCCATTTCTTGACCAAAATTTTTCAAATTAATTTTTCTGGATTGCTTAGCTAAAAATATTGGGAATGGCTACTTTCACTATATTCAAATATGTCTTGGTTTTGTTTGTTTGCTCTTGTTTATACTCTGAATCGTATCTTTTGATGTAAAACTACGGTTTGGCAGAAGTCCATCGAAGCCCTTTTTTATCCAGAATTAAAAAAATTTTATCATACCCAAACTTGCCAAATTGGTGAACCGACCCATTCACCGTTTAAAATTTATTTCAATTAACTCATGAGAAAAAATATTTCTTTGGATGTGCTAAAATTTCGGGTTTTCCCGTCCTTTCTCAACAATTTAAATTTTCGATTTTGACGTAAAAATCGTATAAATCAAAATTTAATAAATTTACAACGGTGGTCGAGACCATTTTTAGAGTTTCTCATTAATAAAAAAAAAATTTACTGTAATTTAGACACCTTCGATAGCAAACGCGTGTTTTTTGAGTGTTATTTCAAAAGACGATTTATAAAGTAAAAATAATCGATCTGACAAAAATCAGATTATACAAAGTGAGCTCAGAAGTTCCAAGCTACGGTTTAAAAAGTTTTTTTCTATAATGTTTGAAGTGACTGAAAGTTTCCCATCAAGCAAAAAAATATGAAAAAGTGCCAATCTGCCAAAATGCACCGACCCCCTTAAGATAAAGTAACATTTCAGACGGCCCTTTTGAGTTTCAAATTTTTGGTCTAAAAATGTTACAAATTATCCTTTTCAATTTTTATAATATTTTCGCTGATGGCGCTAGAAAGCAAAAACTCACTAAATTTGATTGTAGGCCACCTTATAGTCGAAGTTAAAAAAAAATAAACCCACATTTTTTTTTAAGAAATTTATGACATTTTAACGGTAATTAACGATAAATACCTGGAAGTTTTTCGACCATTTTGAAACGTGGGCTTGTCAATTCCTAGATAATTTTTTTCTTCATCAATATCTGATAAAATTTTGAGAAAGATCTGATGGAAAACTTGAGATATACATGTATATGTATTTTGAGATTCAAATAGCAGTTATTGACTTTTACCAAGATGTGTAACAGTGAAGAAAAAATAAACGAATATTTTTAGAAAGTTGCAAAGCAGGGACTGTAACCCCCTTAAAAAACTTCATTTCTACAAAATTTACTTCTGATAAAAAGGCTGTCAAGTTCGACATTTTTCGTTTTAATTTCAAAACGCCTTCAGCGCGCTGCAGCGAACCTCAAAGGTTCAACCTCTGAGCCGAACTCACGCTTACGCTGTGAAGTTCAATTTGTTGACAAGATTAACTTGTGCAGTAACACGCCGCATAACATAATATGTTAAACATATATTTGTCTGCTTGCGTTTTGTTGGTATTACTCTCAGGTAGAGATTTGCTGATTTTTTTTAATTCGAACAAAAGTTCTTATGGACACAATTTTATTAAAAATCAGAATTGGAAGAATTTTTTTTGGATCTTTATAAAAGCAAACCCGAAATAGGTTTTTTTAAAAAAAATTTTTAACATAATTTGTCTTAAAAAAACTATTTTTAATCTAAAGCCCATTTATCAACCAAAACATTCTTAAGAACTCCTCATACAAAAAGACAATTTTGTGTTTTTTGAGGCCAAATAACTTTAAGACCACACATTGTCGTACCCAGGGTTGTAAAAGGGATGATCCCCGACCGGATTTCCTATCCTCATCCCCATTTTCCCCCTATCTTTTGCTTAAACCTACGCAAAAGGGGGATGGAAAACCCACGCAAAAGTCATTCCTTTTACAAGCCTTGTCGAACCCCATAGTTGAATATAATGTGTTGTGTGAACGAAAATATCACATCCTATAATATAATTGGAGATCACTCATTGCTCGACCAATCAGAACCGAGTTTCAAAATAGAGTGACATTTTGAGTTTAAAAGCCTACTCCTTCGTGAGTTGTAAATAAAGGAAAAATATTATTTAGATTTTATTAACCACAAAACACGTACGCAGGTCTGTTACTATCTTTTACAAAAATTGGAATAAATTTGTCCAAGAATGGCCAAAAAACGATTTTTGAGCTGATTTTCAGGGTCTCACGCCAAAACCTACTCCTCCCTGGATTTTTTAGTCAAAAATGTTCAACCTTTATGATTAAATACAGTAGTTAAATACATGTACATGTAGATGAGTTTGCGGAGAGCTGCTGCTATCGAAACAAAAATCTTTTGTTTTTTGTTTCCGAAAACGATACTTTGAATTTATGAAATTCTATAAATTTTGATAAAAATGCTAAAAATCACGACGACATATTTTCAGAACGCTGAAAAAGTACTTTCCTGGCGGAGTATGGAGATAAAAAGACCACCAATTTGTTTGTAATTGTCCATATATTTCTACAAAAAACATGAAAATAAAATTGTGAAAACCCCTTAACAATAAATACATTTTTTCAGGTTTCTTAACTTGTATTTATTTGTTGTTATAGTCAGATAATTAAATGAAGAGAAAGACAAAGACGAAAAAAACATGGAAAACACACAAATAAGAAAAACATGAAAAAGACTGTTAATATCCGTACTTTAACATTTGAGGTTTTTTAATGATCAAAATTAGATTTTTATTTCACAATTTTCGGAGAAATTAAAAAAAAAAATTAGTAAACGCTGTTTTCAATGCTAACATTGAACACCTCATATAATATTGATCATAGAAGATCTGCCTAGTGTTATTTTTATCTTGAGCGTCATCAATTTGATAAAGTGGCCAATCAAATCGCGGGATTCTTGAATTGAGTCCGACAATCGGTATTATGATTGGACACTGACTCAAAGTGATGACGCTCAAGATAAAAATTACACTAGGCAGGATCTTCGATATAGTTTGACACATACTGTGTTCGATTAGAATATTTAAAAGAGTATGAATGGTATTCAAACTACAGCATGAATTTTTCCATAACGTTTTCAATACGACGGTGAAATTTTATACGAGTGTCTACCGGGTAGACTCTACCCTCCGGTCTAAAAAAACCAAAGTGCCCGAGAAAACTCATACTGTATAATACAGCTTTATTCATTTTTCATTTTGCTTTAATTTTATCTGTTAGTTTTTAAAAGACAAATTTAGAAAATATTTATTGAATCATACAAAATCGTCTACGCTTTTTTGAAGTCGTTTGGCCTGTCTTGCCTATTTCTTCGAGTTTTCGTTTCCTGCTAGGCAATGTTTTATGGTTTGAATCGTCTAAAACTTCTTTCTCTTTTATGATAAGGTTTTCACTTGCCTCGTACCAAACCGTGTTATCGATTTCTGAGAGATTCTTGCTCAATAATTTTTCTGCTAAAATGTAGCTGAACGAAACTTTTAGTTTATATTTCTTATGCGGAAAAAGAAGATTCTTTAAAAGATAATATTATTTTAACCGAGGTATGATGTCAGCACATACAGTATGTAATTTTTTGTTCGAGAAAAACAAGGTAAGGTTATCGACATTTATGTTGTGAGCGCGCGCCTTATAATGAATTGACCAATCATGTGTCCGTTTTACTCGAGATTGTTATTCTCGATAAATTAATTTACAGCCTGTAATTATTTATTTCCAAAATAAATATTTTTTTTGGATATTTAAAATTTGAACGACTTCCTCAGAAGTTGCAAAATCTGTCGACTCCTGATTAATTTTCATTCGATTATTTTTAAATTATAATTTATTATCTTGATTCCTGAGTTTTGTGATTCTTGAATTTTCTGCAACTGTTCCATTCATTGTGATGTATTTCAATAATTGTATTTTTGTATTGCATGGTACTGATATGGTCTTTAAAAGGCTTGAAATATGAATTTGGAACCTTTAACCTCCTTACACCTAAAAACGAGAACTTCGCCTTACATTCCAAGGCCTATTTTTAGGCGCTTCTTTGAGCGCTTATAACGATGAAACTGGAAATGATATCAATTAATTTATTTCTGTGGTTTTAAGATCAAGGATTGAATTAATTTTATAATACATGAAAATTTTAATATTTGATGTCTGTGAGCTCGATAAATGCGGAAGAAAATTTAGGTCAAGTTTCACTTTTTCTTTTGGAAAACTAAACATTTTTCGATATCACATTTAACTCCCGTAGTGGCCGACAATCTCTGGACCCGACCGTAGTGTCTTTGCGCCATCCGTGGCGTTGCGTTTGAATTAAGCATTATAACCGAAGATTTCATTATCAACATATATTTTTTTCAATGATAATCATATTTTTTCAAAGAATTTTCTATCCGTCCTATAAAAACAATTTGTTAAAGAAGTTTATAAAAAGTCATCAAATGTGAAGAAAATTAAAAATTCTCTCATTTCGCGATTCTCACAAACAAGTGCATAAATAACACAAATTTAGGGTTAATTTGACATTTTAAAATTAAAAATATTAAACCGTCGCCAATTTGGGTATTGCATCTGCAAAAAAAATTCATTGTTTTAATCATCATTTTCATGTAAAATGAGTCTTAAATTTTTTTGGAATAATTATTTCTCGTGACTCTATTTAAACCGGAGGCCATACTGTAATGCAATAAAAGTTACAGATTATTTTATGGGGTCTTCCACGTGATTTGAGTACTTTTGAAAAAAAAACATAGTACAGTAATTTGAAAAAGTACTCAAATTACGTCAAAAAAATTCCAGGGTCAACTTCAAACGTTTTTAAAAGATTTTTTTCACATAACACCAAAGTCCGAATAAAATCACGTGACGAAATAATCCAAAAATAAGGTTTGGAATATGTCATAAATTAATCCTTATTTTCTCGAAAAAATAAGAACACGTGACGTTTTTGGAAAATATTATCATGTTCAAAACTCTTAAATTAGGTGTTTGATCGGCCAAAAATTTTTTTTGGCGTAATCTGATCACTATTTGTTTACTTGAACTAAAACCTAATTTGAATTCACGTGATCGCTTTGGACTTTGGTGTAATGGAAAGAAAGTTTAAAAACTTTTAAGGAACCACTTCTTTTTTTTCAAAAATTGATTAAAGCAATTTTGAAAAAAAAACAGTTCTATTTTACTAACCTTATTCCTTAAATATACGGTCACATGATTCATTTTGGGGCTATCGTGTAATGGGAAAAAGTCTTAGATTTTTTTTAATCCCGCTCAAAAGGCTTTTTTTGATGATTTAATTTTTTTTTTGCAAAAATAAGTACTGTAATACACTGTAAAAATTTTCGAAAAAAAACGCACAAAACGTCAATTATCCAAATAAGTTTGAATCGATCACTTTGTAAATTTTCATTCATACATGATTAAGGGTCCTGAATTGCGATTAAAGGCCATGCGCCACGGATGCGCAAAAAGACACTACGGGAGTTAAATTGCAAATAATTAAGTCGAACCCTGGCTATTCAAATTAGTTTTCAGATTCAAAATATCTTATCTCAATCGTTTAACAAACGATTATTTATATAATGCAGTGCAGATTCTGCACATCAAAATATATATACGCATTAAAATGTCAAAAAATATTTTTAACCAGCTGGTAAACTGAAAATAATTTGAATTAAATCATGGCTTCATTTTTTGGAAAATAATTCTATTGAAAAATATTATTTTTATTATTTGAGTTTCAGAGAAATCACTTGTGAAAACATAAAACTTCGTATAGAGTAGGGTGGGAAATGCGATTTGACATTTCATATATAGATATCTCATAGATATTTAGATGACTCAAGTGACTAAACAACTTGCCAGAAGTTCAAAAAAATATATGAAAAATTTTTTTTGAAAAGGTTACTATGGTCAAAATTGAAGTTGAAAAATCATGAAATTGAGGGGCGCGCTGCATATAATAGAGGCAGGTACTTTGTTATATATTATTGTTGTATATAGTATATATATCATTCCGTGATAAACACAGGATTTTGAAAAAAATATTATTATTAAATATATAAGAATAATTAAATTAAATGAATTTATTTTGTAAATGAATTTATTTTGTAAATGAATTTATTTTGTAAATGAATTGAAAAAGTAAAATTTAACATAAAGGAAGTTCTAAACCAAAGATGATCTTCAGGAATTTGAAAAATCGTTGAAAATTCTGGAGAATATGTTCTGAAAGACATTAAGCAGTACCAAATTTCAGAAAATATGAAATACCAGAATGACGATTTGCAAATCATTATTGAATAATGACCACTGGTCAAAATATTTTCAGAATTTCTTCGGTGTCGAGAGATAGTTTGACCATTTCCGTCGATTTTGAAGATTGTTTCCTGTGATTTGAAAATCGAATTCTCTGACATATTGAGTTTGAATGTGTGTAGAGTATGGCAAAAATTTGTGAAACGAATGAAAAACTCGCATTAAACGTAATTCATAAAAATAAATGCCAATTTTTATGTGGAAAAATTAAACTGCCTTTACGTTGTTCCACGTGAAAATATTGAACAAAAAAAGGCATTCATCTGTGGCCGGCTACTAGGTTTTTGTGTTCTGGATTAAAGTCGAACATTTTATAAATTTTTGGAAGGAAATTTGTATTTATATACTCTATAAATTTTTACCGCTAAAGTCACTGTTTAAAGTGACATCATTATTTTTTGTCGGCCCGCAATTTCCTGAAATTTTAACGAATTAATTGTAATTTCGTCAGCTGTAATAAGTCAGCTGTACCTCTCTGGTTTTGTCAGAAAATTTTCCTTAAAGACCCAAAATGTACAGTCAAATAAAAATGTGCTAATTCTCAATCTGTTTCTTTTTATCTAATTATTATGATTAACATTCAAGGAATTTCACTAACTTAAATTTTCCATATTTCCTGAAAGTCACCTTCAAATTATACTTTCTGTATGTTCAAATTTTTTATGAGAGATTTAATAAGACATTTCATTTATTCTTAATTTTTAAATATATTTTATCAAGCATTACAATTCATTCAATTCATTACAAAATAAATTCATTTAATTTAATTATTCTTATATATTTTTATAATATATTTTTTTCAAATCCTGTGTATATATATATACTATAGTACAACGATAATATATAACAAAGTACCTGCCTCTAGTATGTGAGCGCGCCCTCACCACACCAGGGGGCGCCAGGTGTGGTAATTATGTAGAGTCAAGATGGACGCTCTCAGTCAGGATCCTACCCCGCTGGCAGTGTGATAGAGCTGGCGTTGTGGTAGGGCAAGCGCTGTGAATACAAAAAGTCCAGTTTCTTTTGATACTGTATTTTTTTTACCAATTTTTATACACATAAATATATTTTTTGATAAAATAAATTGCTTTATGCAATATTTCCATCGCAAATAAGGAGATTTTCCCGAATTAAAAATTGTTGAAACTGACATGTNCTTCGAAGAAGAATAAAAAAATCTATAAGATAAATGCAATTTGAGTCAAATATTCATCAGGGTATCCGCTAGGGTGTCCGCAGTCGAGCAAAATTTTGAGAATCACACATTTTCAAAAACTAGCATTTTAGCGTAGAATTTTAATCAGTGATAGACGGAAATGAACTTTATTTTGAAAGGCATATCTCTGAACTCGCTAAAGCAGAACAAATCTATGGAAGTACAAATCAAATTTGGGAATTATTTCGTCGAATATTTTGTGTTCTGCAAAAATTCAATATTAATTAATCCCTATTTGAACACCGAAACCCGGAACAAAAATTAATAATTGAATTTTGTTATTTAAAAATTTTCCACCATCAGCAAATGAAGACATTTTCTACTTGATTTAGCACTTTTAATGCATAAAATATCTTTATCACGTTGAGGGGAAACTTCTTCATCTTAGAAATTGTCAGTAATTCTTACCAACTACTAAAATTAACTTTTGGTGTCCTTCTGAAAAAGCTCTAGCGAGTACAAAACAGCTCGTTTTTCTGATTCATATTTCTCAGAAGTTCTTTTTACTGTTAACAATCTTCTAGTTCAACATATTTCTATCAATAAACAAAAAAAAATACTTGTTTAAACTTTCACTCGATAAAATTTTTATTGAAAATTGGTATTATCTTAAGTTGTTCGCGCAAAAAATCGACCGCAGATGATAATTTTCCTCTATTATGAAAACTCATTGAAAGGGTCTGTTTTTAAGGGGGTACTGTCCGCTATAAAAGTTAGGCTAAAAATATGTTCATAATACTAAACCGACCAAAATTTTTTTTTCGAAAATAGGTCTTGGATCCTTAGCGGTTTGAATGAAATGAAAAACACATTTTCCGCGAAATTAGCCAAATATTTTTTCGATTCAGATTTTTCGATAGCTGAAAAAAAGAATATTATTTTGCGGTCTGTTAGACAAAAACATAATAAGAATCCGATATATATTTTTCGATCCAGAAGGGTTTTTAACTTTAACTTCAGCACCCTCTAGTGAGCGAACAGCTGATAAAAAAGCTGTGAGACCGAGACCAATTAATTTTTTCTGGTCGGTTTAGTATTATAAACATTTTTTAGCCTTACTTTTTTAGTGGACTTTTTTTAAAGCTTAATTTTTGACAGAATTTAAATTTTTGAGTTCCACAGTTGTAGCAGATAATGTACAACGGATTTAGTTACACGAAAACGATAGAATAATCACAATCAATTTCTGGGGGAACATCAAACTCATAACCAAATCCGCTCTCAGCGTCAGAACTGCCTTAAATTTAGAAATTATGAAAAAGTGACAAATTGTTGTGAATCTTACCGCCTCCGTCGTCTGATCATCAGACTCTGATGGGAAATCCATATTTTCGGCACCGTCATTAAAATCAAGTTCAGGGTCGCCACCTTCATCAGCTGTATCGGATCCACCATCTTCTTCCACAGCTAATAATCAAATAAATTCTACAGAAAAAACGTCCAAGCTGATTCAAATAGGAAGCTCCAATTAAAAACATAAGAAATTCAAACAGATTTGAACAACACAAACTTCGTTAAATTATTTAAAATCAATTGTGTAAATTAAATTTTGTTTGGCTATTGAAAAATGGAATTACAGGGGGAGGCTTCATATCGCCGGCCCAATATCGCAGAATTTTCCAATATCGCCAAAAAAACTTACACAATTTCACAATTTTCAGCTAAATTTTTGCCAGTGCCCATATCGCCAAAGTTTCCTTCAAAGACCCAAAATGTACAGTCAAATAAAAATGTGCTAATTCTCAATCTGTTTCTTTTCTGTATGTTCAATTTTTATGACAAGATTTAATAAGACACATTCATCTTATTCTTAATTTCTTAAAATATATTTACATATATTTTCATTACAAAATAATTCCATTTAATTTAATTATTCTTATATATTTTATAAATATATTTTTTGAAATCCTGTGTATATATACTAAGTACAACGATAATATATAAACAAAGTACCTGCCTCTATTATGTGCAGCGCGCCCCTCACCACACCAGGGGGCGCCAGGTTGGTAATTATGTAGAGTCAAGATGGACGGTCTCAGTCAGGATCCTACCTTATTTAAAACCATATTGTAAACGGCGTCGATAGTAAACCATTTTGCTTGAAACGTGAAAATGCTATAAATTTGTGATTTTTGTTAACTATAAGACTTGCAAAAACATACGATCCAATCTTTAATTTTTTTATTAAATTTTTTTGTAAAATAACCTTGACGGTCCAGTTAATATAGAGTGAATTAACCACTTGGCTTTTTTATACTAAGTGGTCTACATTTTAAAAAATCGACTTTCAGTCCTTTTCAAACATAACCGGAGAAAAAAATCACTGTTTGATGTACACATCTGACAAAACTAAAATTATTTCATTATTGAACTTTTTGGAGATATCTAGTACAATTATCTACTGCAGCGCCGGTTAAGATAATCAAGAAAAATGTACCTTGACTAAAAGTTAAAACTCGCCGAATCTTTTCACCCTGTTGAAAAATTAATTTTTCGATATTGTTCAGCGTTCAACTTATTTCGTTGCGTTAATTATCTGAGACAAGCGCTTATTTTTATTTTTTTTCGGATTTTTAAAAATGTTTAAGCCAAAATTTATTTGAGCTCAGTACCCTTCCAATTTTAACTGATTGAATGTGACTACGGCATTGACGATTTACACAGTCTGTCTGAACGCACTATTTCCAATACAAAGTTGATTATTAATCCGTCGAGAGAATATATATTTAATAATAATTAATTGGTTCAAGTTAACTTCAAGGTCGCCTTCGTCGATTATTGATTCCAATTAATCCAATTTACAATGAGATACTACTTTTAACGTTTGGCAAGGACGCGAATGGTTCTCAATCTTCTGGTTTATTGTTTCTATTAAATTTCAGTTTACAACCGATTTGAATGCGGATTGAAAGTTCCATTTTTTACAGATTTTTTTTATTTCTTTTGTACATTCATTTCAAAGACGTTCTAAGAATAATCGAAGATAATAATTTAACTTTCCGGATATAATTTGCTTGTTTAAGAATTTCGTCCGCAATATGATTTCCAAAAATGACAATTCACCAGAAAACAAACTTGGTCTAAGATTTTTTTGGTCAAACATAGTTCTCACCGCTAGAGGGCCTCAAAGACCAAATCTTAAAAACCTAATTCTCTCCTTGAATACAAAAGGATCAACCCAATTTTTTCCGGCTATGGCTGCATTACAAAAATATCTAAAATTTATTAACAAAAATGATTTAAAATTTGGAATTTTTCTATAGATTTATAACGAATTTATTATCCGGTCTCTGATTGATGTAAATGAAGTCCAAATCTTTAAGAAAAACTCGTAGATTTATACCAAAAATGCCGCTCACTCTTTCGCAATGGCCTACCAATTTGATAATTAATCAAAATTCAATGTTATTGCAAAAAAAATTTCGCAAGATAACATGCATTTTAATATATGACTCATCCATATAGATATTTATAAAAATTTCCATATATCAAAGTTGAAATCAAAAGCCGAAAAGCAATTTTTTATCACCGAATCCGCCTAAACATCGCCAGCAGGGAGTTTTGAGACTCTTGTTATATAAAAAAATGGTCATCTCCGGTCCAATAGGTCAGCATTATGACTCAAAATCCATAAAAAAAGGGAATATTGTCCCGCGATACAAAATAAAAATAATTCTAAAAGCAAGATAAACAATTCCATAATTCAGAATTCCTTAATTACAAAGCATATCGAAAAAGCATAAATAAAGCACTAATTTGGCATTCCTGCATATACGTCCCAGGTGATGTAAAGCGTTACAATGTATTCAAGGGTTATCTACTGTATGTTTCAGAAAAAAATTTTAAACCTTTAAATTAAAATTTTGATATTTTTTTGTAACTGCAGCCATTGCCGAAAAAATTGGGGTGTCCTATTTGTATTTAAGGAGTAGATAGGGTTTTTAAGATTTGGTCTTTCAGGCCATCTAGCGGTTGAACTTGTTGATAAAAAAAAATCTTTAGACGAGCTCATGTCATTTTTTGGCATTTTAGTATAGTGATTAAAATTAAAAGCCGAAATCTTATTTGCGACGGACTACCCCCTTAAGATTTTCAAATCAAATCAAATAAATCTTATAACGCCAAAATATATTAGTTTCAAGTTTTTCATTGTTCAAGAAAAATTTTTAGAGGTCAATATCTTGCACGAATTATCCCATCTTATCTTGATACTAACTTTCGGAAAAGATCAGGCGAACGATTCCTTAGAGAGGAACTATTCCATGAAATCAAGCACTGTATATAAATTGAATTAAGTTTTTTTGTTTTTATCATGCGTTCAAATGATAAATAAATTAAAAAAACAAGGGGGGGCGATATAAGCCCGGCTCAATATCGCCGATTATATCTCAAATTTTTTTTGAGCGTCATTGAATGACGTCATTTTCAGGATTAACTTTCTCAAATCTAGTCCTCTTTTAACTTGTTATTTTTGATTTTTGCGATAATTTATAAAACTTTATTTAAAGAGATTTGAGTGTACATTTTATAATTTGTATACGATCTTGTTGGCAAATGTATAATACTTTAACAAGAACCTTTGATAAAGTTATTTATTCTACGCATTTGTTTACTCCACTTATGCAAATTCTAATTGTGAAACGCTTTATTAAAATTCAAAAAAAATTCGACATATGACGTCATTTTCGGAATGCCTACGGACGTTTTTCATTTTTTAACAAATTTATTCAGTTTTTGTACCCATATCGCCGAATGTGCCAATATCAACGCGAATTTGCCAATATCGCCGAAAATTCTTTGGGCAAAAAAATTTTCGGCGCTATTGCCCCCCCTGTAACAATAAAAGTTGAAGAAAGTTCTATACTGTTGCATGATTTTAAAAATTGTTTTGGAAATATGTAAGTTTTCAAAAAAGTTCTGCTGACTTTTAGTGTTCAATATAAAATGTTTTTGAAACAATGAGCCTTCTAAGATTCTTAGAGCTTTTACCTTTATTCACGGGTGTACTGGTAATGGCTGACATGAATCTCGTTCAATTTCGATTAAAACGTTAACACAAACACTATTCTAGAGGCTCCGGGGGTTACAACAGTAATTATGGACTTAAAGAAAAGATTGGACATAATCAGAGCCAAAACTTTTACGATTATCAGCTGATGGTCAACGCTCACTCTGACACTTGTTTCTCCAGCACGTTTGTCTAAACAGCAAAGATCAAGAAAATGTGATATCATGATAATTCATGATGTAATACATAAAGCTGAGATCTAGTACTCCGAGATGTTATCTTTCGAAAATTTGACCCAAGAATTATATCAAAAAGTTTGAGTCTTACGAACGTGTTTAAGTGCCAAAATTACAAAGTTTTTTTGGTTTTAAGTTTCAAAGCATAGACTATCAGCATAGTGTAATTTTCTGATAAATTCATGGGGAACGCTATAATGAACCGAACTTACTTAAACTATGAAAAATCTAAAGCGATGATTATTAAATGATACCAAATATATCCACTTCTCAACTAAGTCCATCTAAAAAATGCTAACTATCTCTATACGCGTGTGACATCCCATAAGTTTGTCTTAATGATTGTCTAGTGATTGCACGATGATGACCACCAATTTAATTGCGCAATTGATTTTTGCAGGGCCTAATTTTACCCGGAAATTGTTTTGTTTGTTTAATTTACTTAACCCCGCTACACCCAAACGCCATTCGGGACGCGAGATTTTTTAAATACCTTAAAAACGAGATAGAAAAATAACTCCACCGACTTTAATCAATGTTCAAAATAAATAATTTTTTTTTAGGATTTCGCCTGATTCGAAAAAATCTTGCGTAAATACGAACACTTAAAATCTGAGGAGACTCAGATTTAGGAAATTACTTGAGGCTGCTCTTGGTATATTATTTTTTTTCTCTGCTTATTGAGTCTATTTTTTTCTCAAGGGATTTCTTCTCTATAAACCAAAAAATAAAACACATAATGGCGCGATAATTATTTTAAAATGATCCGTTTGATTTTTAGTTAGAATTCCGTGCAAAGCGGACAACAGAGACACAGCTGAAGATAATCATGCCGAGTATTCAAGCTTACAGCTGACCCAAATAATCAGTGTGTCTTCTTTTGTGGCAGCGCACCAGACTCTATATCCTTATCATTTACGGTTGGCTTACAATTTCAAAATTTAAAATTTTCGGCACACCGCGGAAACGGCAGCAGCTACTCATCCATGTCTAGACTATGAAGGAGATATATTTAAATCAGAAGAAAGATTCAGAAAGCCAAGGTTTGAGTATTTATATACCAGCTTTCGACTATACTAATAGTTACGTTTGTTTCAAAAAAACGATTCTCCATAGTGATACTCACTATGCGCCACACTCCGCGTTTTTGAAAAAAATAAAGTTCATTTTATGGCGAATTATATCATTCAAAGGATAATTAAATTTGGAAGTTTTTTTTCAATTATTCTCCAATCCCGTGGAAGAGCCTTCAAAATTCAAGTAATATAAACATTTATATTCAATTTTGTTCTGATTTTAGTGCGTGCATTGGCTCGAACAGTACGAAAACTTGTTTTTTCAAGACGATTCAGATAGGCTATTGAATTCGAGATCACATTTGAAAGCCAGTGGTGCACTTAATCTTTTGTAATTCATATGTGATTTAAAAAATGTATGGTTTTCCCCGATGAAGTACCTGAAACTAAACTCTATTGTTCTCTTGCATTTATCGATGCAAACAGAATAAAAATTTTGAAAAAATGATTGCCTCAATTTAAATCTATCCTTGGTCTCGGGCAAGTAAAAACAGATGATATCTATCGCATTTTATATCTCCGCAATACCGCTCAGAGGTGGCGTCCCCCGAATGGGCGTTTGGGTGTTAGGGGAATTTCAATGGTTTTGGGTGAAGGGGGTTAAGAAGGAAAGATAATTTTTGCATGTGATTCAGTACCCAGAACCGCTTTAAAGCTGTCCCTGGCCAAAGAACTAATTCCAGTGACCACGCTCCATGTTGATCATTGGTTTTACTTACTCAATCGGCCAGAAAATTAACACGACCACCTCCTTTTTTAAAAAATCCATTTCACCACCACCCTGCATTGTAGATAGATAACTCCATTTTTCATTATTAACCCACCTGCAACCGCTGTGTTTTAAAACACAGAGACCAAAAATATTTTGGGGAAGTATCATTTTGGCACCAAGAATATCGGAACAGACCCCCGAAAGTTCCCCTTATTTTGATTTCAAGAATTTTCGTGAGTTTCAGAAATGCGCATCATACTGGAAATTCAATTAATTGGATGCTAAATAGGCATTGCTATTATTTGTTTTATGCAATTAAAACAGCAACTGGAACCAGATGATAATTTACAAATATAACTTATACGGCTACCTTCGGAGAGGAATGTTTTTAAAGCAATATTTATTGACACCCCCGGGCAACCACCTAGTGTTAAAGAGCAATTTTTACTATCCGTGGATGGACCAAATTGAATCTATGAATATAACTATGGGAGTATTTTCCCAGCGAAAATGTTTTGGCATCAATTTTGGTTGTTATCAAATACTAACCTGGTTAATTTAACTCAAATTTCTGAATGTATTTTTTGAAATCAGCCATTTTTAATGTAAACAATACTCATAGTGTGTTTTTTAAAACACTCAGGTGCAGGTAGGTAATAGAAAACATCCGAGTTGAGGTTTAATCAAATTGTTGAACTATAAATTATCATTTAAAAGGATAGGAACGAGAATCTCGTACAGATAAAGCCCTTTTTTACTTTAGATTACCTGTTAATTTTTAAATCCTGCATTTGTATTGATAAAATGGTTTGAAAACTCATAATAACAAATTGAATAATAATAAAATAAATTTGTGTCTGAATTGTAAAATTTTAACCAGAAAATTCCGAAAATTTCTTTCGAAAACTCCAAACAAGGTCAAGACACTGTTTACGCAAATTATGGGCATGATGTTTTTAGTGTGAAAAATGATTGTCACTGTTCATCAGGATCTTCCAGTGGAGATTCCAACCAAATAACGGTCGGGAAGCCAATTCAAATATATCCTGTTCCAACCCCTTTGAATCACAAAACGGTTTTGTATTGTACAATACGTACAACTCGTATGTACAATACAAAACTGATATCAACGGGATTGGAGAGCAGGATAGTCATGAAATTTTCATGGAAAGCAAAAGAGAGTTCACTAAAATCATCTCCATGCTTCAATATAATGTGAATCGAGTTTGCCACCGGGGTAAAAAAAAAAACGGTGGAGAATCCAATATCTTTGACGAATGTATACTCGAAACGAATTATGGCCTGAAAGGTTATTTTTTTAATATTTATTTTCTAGGATAACTTATTGTTTTGAAAACGAACTAAATCCTTTTCCGAAACGGAACTCCATCTCAAAAACGCTACTATCCTCTATAGCGCGTGTTCGATCCCACGATGTTGTCTAAGTGATTGTCTTAGTGATTGCTTGAGTGATTACACATCGATAACATTTAGCGGTTCCATAGTAAGACCCTTGCTAAAATTCATTCAAGATAACGCTAGGCAACAGAGTGGGATTGAACACGCCTAAAGAGATAGGAAGCGTTTTTAAGGATGGAGTCCGTTCGGAAAAGGATATCAGGTTTGATCTTTTCGAAGTTTTCGTCGATAATCGCGTTAACTTAATTAGCGGTTACTTTGGGCCAATTTCAGAGAATTTTTTAGAACATCGAGTTATTTGTCGCAAATGAGCGGTTTTGGTATATACTCGAAAGAAATAAATGAGATTGACGTATAGGCAGAAACTTTGTTGGTCTTTATTAAATAACAATAGAAATTTCTAAAAACTGACTCCTCGAATTTTTTCATATAAGTCAGTCAGTTTTTAGAAATCGCCATTTTAGAGAAATTTTAGAGAAATCGGCAAAAAAAAGAAGATTTTTGAGCGGTCGGTGATATAACAATCAAACGAGATTGTTGAATTTTTCTTCGCAAACACTCGAAAGTTGGATCAATTTGAGATTTTGCTTCTTCACTTTGCCAATAGCTATGTAAAAAGGGGGAGACAATATCGCCGAAAGTTTTTGGCACATCGGCATTAATGGAACAAAATAAATTTTTGTTCAAAAAATAAAACGCGTAGGTTTCGAAATGACGTCTTATGTCGACAATTTCGTGACATGTGTATTAAAGGTTCGAATAAAGTGAATCACCAAAATGCGTAAGAATTAATACTACCAAACGCAGTCAAATAAAAGTTGAAAAGAGTGGATTTTGAAAATTAAATCCTGAAAATGAGTCATTCATGACGCCCACAAACAAATTGTAATTTTAAATCTCTATAAAAATTTGGCGATATTGCACTGAAATATAGCTAAAACTCGTAAATTGCGTTGTTTTTTTGGCGATTTCGTCAAATTTGGCAACATTAGGCGCCCGGCCGGCGTAACCGCCTCCCTGTATTTATTTTCTTGTGAAATGGCACTTATTTTAAATTTCATACAAAGCAAATATTTTGGGCAAGAATCTTCATGGTTCCGAAAAGCCTTAAATTCATTTCTAATGCATTTTTTAAGCTTATATCATATTCACAAACTCGGTTAGCGAACGCAGTCGCCGAACGACCAATGGTCGTTACCACCCGTTTCAATTCAATTTGAATAAAGGGCATATTTTTTTTCTTCAGTTTGTTGTCCTACAAATCGATTAAACTATTTTTGTTTGTTTTAAAGTTTATACCATAAAACGACAACAGTCATGCAATCTGTACATTTTTCGCCGAAACTCCTTATAATATGGCTGAACTTTCGATGTTCTAACCCGAAACTAAAATATTAAAAATGCATAAAAATTTTAAGGGGCATTTGATTAATACATTTTTATACCTGTTACCAGCCTGATCTACAAAAAAAAACTGTACCATTTTTTTAAACAAGGGCTCCACTGTTGTTAAGAGATCCGGGAGTATAATAATAAGCTAAGGTGGTTGCAGAGGCTCTGAGGCACTCTGATTATTCATTCAAACCCAGCATATAAAGGGGTAGAGAATCTCTTCTAGACATTGTTATCTCATCGGGATGCGCATCTACGTATATTCTCAATATCCTTTTATCAACTTTTGGTTAGAATGCGTAGCCACAACGTTAAAATCAGCACGTTAAAAGGAGTAGTGGCTACGCATTCTAAACCAAAAAAGTGATAAAGGGAATAGGCAAAAAGGATAAATTTACAGAATTTTAAAAAATCATATACACCACCTTCTCAAAACGTCCTGACACCTATGATTTGAAACTTTTGTCAAGGACGTTTGAGAAAACTGTCGGACTTTGTCAATAACCATTTTTTGGTAATTTTATCTAAAAAATAAATCATTTTAGCTTTTCATTCAGCTTTATGAGCAAAATAAAACTGTGACTTTTAATTAATGGGCTTTCAGATTTTGACAAAAATAAGAGAAAATCTTGAGCAACATTAAAACCCTGAATTTTGAAAAATAAATTGAACAATTTTGGTGAGAAATTCGGGTGAAATTTGTTCTATACTTCTTAGAGATAATGGTAAGGTGACAGCCTATTGATATCCAGAATACTCAGAGAGAATTTCACCGTACGGTTTTCGTATTTTTTGCACTGTATATCAGTTGTATTAAATTTTCCTAAAAAACGTGAATTTTTTATGAATATCGCGAAAGTGCCCATATCGCCAATTTTTTGGAAATTTTTTTCGGCGATAATTGGGCCTCTGACTGTAAAAACCACCTCTCAGTCATAAATAGGGTAGAGTTCTAACTCTTGTTCTGACTTTATATTTCGACTTTAAAACGACTCATCCGGTTGAGTTCTTTGATAGCCTAAAAAACTAAGTACTAAATTTGAAATGTTTTTCAAAAAGATGGTCGCGATTCTGACCAATTTTCTTCAATATGTTTGGTCGATGACCAACGGTTTTTTTGAGCTATCTAAGAACTTAATGAAATGAGTCCGGAGCCAGTCGGTTTCCGATTCGAAAACTTCCGAAGCCAAAATGTGAACGATTTGGAAGTCCACACCTGGATACGCTATTTACTACTGATAAGCTCTTTAGTTGGGAAAAAATATGATTTTAGTAGGCCTGCGGGGGCTTTTATTAAACATAGAACTAATTGATTAATAACATAATTATCTATTGTACACTGAATATAGGCTGTTTATTCATTAGAAAAAGTTAATTTTATATAAAAAAACACAGTTTTAATTTTCAATCATGAAAATCGAAAAGTGTCAGCACGTTAGTTTGTCAGGAGTCCTGACTCGGGACGTTGAGAAGCTGATTATTTTGAAATTTTTTGTCAGGACTTTTGAGAACTGTCAAGACGTTTTTGCAGGACGCTTTTTGTGGTTGTTTAAATTTTTTTTCATAAAATAGAGTTTTGTAAAACGGAAATAATTTTCAAAAAACACAAAACCGTCAATTATTTTTAAAGTTGATTGATACTTTAAATGATCTAACGTTCCCTATAATCTCATTTGTACAACTGTGCACTTTTGCGCACCTCCACACGCTATACTACCAAACGCCGGCCAATCAAGGCGCGGGTTCAAAAGCGGGGAAACACATTTGGGCGACGATACTGCATTAATGATTAAGAGTCGTGAAGTGCGATAAAAGAGCGATTGAGCTATCGCACCACTTTGCAACGCTACGAAGTTAAGTTATGTGAATGAATATGATTAATGATATAATAGCATATCAAATTTGAACATTTTTCTGAAGACAAATAATGCCAATGAGAACTTCCACGTAGGTGCTTCAAAAAATTTTTCGTAGCGTCAAAATAAACCAAAGAAAAAAAATACTGGTTGTTAAACATTGTACACTGATTTCATTGAAGAGAATTTTTGAAGCACGATCAAAAAGACTTCAATCCTAAAAATTACTGTCATCAAAAAAACTGTTTAATAGCTCAATTTGTTTTTTTACAGTAACAAAAAATTTCACCTTATTTTTTTGAAAATAAAGCTTCAACAATTATAACTCGATATATGCATGTCTTAACTCGTGAAATTTGTTTTTGCTCATTTTTTGAGATAAACAATGTTTTTTTGCTCATTTTTTTGAGATAAAGAAATTGTTTTTGCTCAAAATCTGATTCAAATTTTAAAAAAAATCGGCCGAATACGGGATGCTCCAGTGTAGAAGCGAAATTTCCTCGTACGGTTTTTGATACAACATTTTATTTTAACATTCTTATTTCTTCGAATATATCTTCAATAATATTCTTCAACCGAATGTACAACACAGGCTTGCGCATAAGATGCTGATTGTCGTAATTTAGAAGTTAAGGTAGTCACTCTTCTGTGAAGATTGTTTTTCCCTGAAATATTAAATGTCTCCATAGTTTATTATCTTTTTTTCAAAATTAAAATATTGACATTTAAAACTGCAGTTAATTAAGAAATTACTTTCTTACTATCTAAATAAATTTTCCCTTATATGCATTATATACGGAAATATTTGTCTAAAGAAATTTGGACTGCTGACATGATTCTTAATTATTGCTTTTTCATCAGAGTTATGGCGATGAATATCTGGAGCGGTAATGTATAGAAAATTAACTTTAATTTATGACGAGAAGACTTATTTAAACTCGTAGACTTGATTTCTGCCATCCAGCTGCCATTCACCATTTAATCGAAATTTTACCGAGCTTAATGAATTTGGTGACAAGATCAAGTTATAAAGTTATCGATGAACTTAAAACAAAATGACATTTGTGCGTTTTTTTTGGAAAATTTTTTACTGTATTACAGTACTTATTTTTGGCATAAATTTTGGAATCACCAATAACACCTTCAATCGTGATCAAAAAAAATATTCTGAAGACTTTTTTATCATAAACGATAGCCAATAAATGATCACCGTGACCGCGTATATCAAGAATAAGTTCGGCCAAAATAGTACTGTTTTTTTTCAAAAAATGGCTTAACCCTTGTAGCATACAAAAAAAGTTCCGCCAAAGCAACAAGAGCACAATTGTTGCCTACTTTGAATGTTGTTAACAGAAAGCTTTCAGGCGTTTGGAATAAATTTTTTGTAAGCAACAGTTTTCTGATTGGACGAGCCAATCCGTCACTTTTGATTTTTTTAGGATGCTAGATTTTTTTTCAAAATATATCAGAGAAAAGGAATATTTTGGTCCATCATGTACTTTTGGCGAAATTGGCGATTGAAAACCCCTTGTTTTGACTTAAAAGTGGCGACGACCACTCCCTTAAGTGGTCGGGTGCATTTTTACAGATCCGGATATGGGCGCTTCGATGAAAAACTTTCAGCTGTGTATATATATTTCCTTCATATACCAGCAAAGTTATGTTTTTAATCTAGGCAACTTTTTGTAAATTTTGAATTTCTCGTATGATGCTTTTTTACAAAATTTTGAGTTCCGAATTTAACTTTTTCGAAGTTCATCAATTTGAGATACATTTTGAAAAAATTATGAAAATTTTCCTTATTTTTTGTAATTTTTGTTTAGTTATTTGTTTCGAAATCGACAAAAAAAACTACTACCAAATGGCCACTTTTACTTGAGTAGGTGACGACAATATTTTATATGCTTTTTGAAAAAGCATGAATGACATTTTTTTAAGGATTTTTGGTCGAAATATTTTTAAATTGTTTGAAAAATTTTCCTCCATTCTGTTCAACACTTATTTTTCTGATTAACCGCTAAAATATCAGAATGCCATCTTTTATTTTTTTCAAATATGTCCTCGTTTTGGTTTTCTTCGCTTGTTTATATCTAATGAAAAAACAAATATTTCATTCGATGCGCTAAAAATTCGGATTTTTTCGTCTTTTTTGAAAAATTGAAATTTTGAATTTTGAAGTAGAAATCGTATAAAAAGAATCAATTACTTTTAATGGTAGTCGAGACCGTTTTTAGCGGACTCTAATTACCGTAACAATAGGGAGTAAAGTCTAGGTCTACGCTACGTCGGTAGGAGTACCGTAGACGGAACTGCCTATATGTTTTAACTTCTAAAGTTACTTGATAAACCTTCTAAGTGAACTTCTAAAAACAGTTTGCCTTGAATGGCTTATCTGCGATGGTCGACACAACACGTTTTGTATTTGGATATACGTAACCTTATTTATTAGTTTATTCAACCAGTTTAAATAAATCTATCTCTGTACTTACTCGGATATGTGAATCTCTCGATGTGCGAGTTATCTTAATAAATCTGATGAATACACAGTTGATGCCCTTATTCGCCTCCTATTGTCGAATAAGCAATCTTAGAATCTAGTGTAGTACTTCCACTTATGTAAGCTTACTCAACTAGCATACACGACTCGGTCGACTTCTCCAGGTCTACGACGCCTTGAGGTCTAGACCTCAAGCCCGTGACTTCGTCACCGACCCGTTGAGCTCCAAGGCTCGAGTAAAGACCGGTATCCTAAGTAGTTCTGCGCGTTACGTTAATAGAGAATATAAAAAAACTTAATTTAGAACACTTCGATAGCAAAAGCGCGTTTTTGTGGTGTTTTTTCAAAAGACGATTTAATAAAGTAAAAATAATCGATCTGAAAAAATCAGCCTAATACGAAGAAGCTCAAAACTGGCAACTTCGAAGTTTACCATCAAAAGAGAAAAAAAAACGAAAAAGTGAAAATCATCAAAATGCACCAACCCATTTAAGT
>SCLH01000249.1:344942-362473 GCA_004367855.1 Oikopleura vanhoeffeni | reverse complement strand
TTTGAACTCGAGATCTACAATTGGCGGCTTTTTTCTTTAGCTAATGCAAAAAAGTAGTGTCAGTTGCATCGAATGTATCTGACAGCCAATGAGTTGTAACGTGTTCAAAACTTTTTTTTAGAGACCAGATTTCCGGTTTACCGGTCAAATTTTGAAACCCCAGTTTTTCGAGGCCTGGACTATATATGGCTTTGTTTTTTTGACTAAATGTCTTGAAATTTTTTGGATAACATCATGAAGGGACGAAAAAAATTTGGTGGAATATGACCCGATTAGAGACAAAACAAGAGTTTTTGCTTTTGGAACAGTTATCGCCAACTTCTCGAGAAACATCATGAAGTGTCAAATTTTGTAATATGACACCAATGGGGTCAAATCTCAAAATGACTCATATGTAGGGTGTCCATGATTCGATATTGTGCAAAAATCAACCAATTAGGATCGGATTTCCAGATATAGGCATTTATGTAGAATTGTACGGTGCGTTAAGTAAGATGCAAAAATTGACTTTTTTCAAAAAAAGTTAAATTTTATTCTGGAAAACAGGCTGAAGGCCGATAAAGGCGATATTATATTTTTATTTTGTTGACAAATGAGCCCCAAATCGGCCGAAGGCCGATAAAGAGGGATATTATATTTATAATTCTATTTTGTTGAAAAATAAGGCCCCATTCGGCCGAAGGCCGATAAAAGGGGATTCTATGTTTTAAATTTGTTAAAAAATACTTTTTTCTCATTGAATATTTTTTTATTTAATTACAAAAAAAATACTTTTTTTCCATTAAATAGTGAAAAAAAAATATATTAAAGTCCAAAAATACTTAATGGAGATTAAGCTTGATTTAAGTTTTAAAAAAAGACATTAAGTTCTCAAATAAACCGTACTTAATGATGTTTAAGTAGAAAATGATTAACCTCCATTAAGAGGTATAATGTCCAATAAATAAGAGACAGCGCCTTTCTGACGATCAAAATAGGTTTTTTTAGTCTGATTAATGAAAATCCGCCTTCAAAGAACACTCAGCAGGTAACCAAATTTTTCATCAAAATTGTCAAAACTGTTTGATCAAAAGACTAATCAATGTGTTTCGCAATATTTTGTCGCGATTGATTAAAATTTGCCGAATTTTTATTTAAAGATAAGAGTATCCCTTTCAAATTCTGGATTTATATAAGGCAAGTACTACTATTAGATATCCTAGAAACTTAAAACATGTTTTTTGGAATCCTGAGAATAATTTTAAGTATAATTGAGTATAAAGGGAGTATAATCACCACTTTTGAATTCAATAAATGACTTTTTTCTTGAGATATTTCTTCTCGGCCATACGCTAGTTGAGGTTCTGCAAAATTTGATGGGCAACACTATTTGATCTCAAGTTCAACACCGCCTAGTGGAGAGCGTTTGTAAAAATGGAAAAATATGTTTATTTTCAGTTTTTTTAGGTTATCTACTGTACCAGATAAAAAATTTTTTGCTCGGCCTTATGCTAAATTAACTAAATCTCTAGTCACAACAAAAATAATTAGTAATTTGGGTTTGCAGGTCAGCTTGGAGGGCAGTTATAAGATGCCCTAGAATTTGCACTTCAACGCCACCTGGTGAGCAAACCAGTGATCGAAAAAGTCGAAGACTTAGCTCATTCTTACTTTTCTGGCCTGATTAGTGGGGAGAAAATTTTGAAGGAAAATCCTTTTGCGTACATTACCCCCTTATTAAAGCATTAATTTGCTATATTCAAAATTAAAAAAAAATGAAAATTGTCAAAATATCATGTTTGTGCCGTCTCGCGTCAAAAATTTGAATAAATTGAGCTGTTAACTTGAAAACATGAAAGAACTCTTCATAAAATCAATCTTTGACTCAAGCATTTTCGACAGCGCATTTTATCTAGTTTTGATTTAATCAGACTTTCGATGCACAAATATAATTGATCATGAAAGTATTTGATAATAGTTGATAGTATTCAATTCGAACATTTATTCGGTACAAAAAATAGTATTTCCCACCCTGATTCTGTTACTTCGCATTAAATGAAGACCCAATAATTTCATTGTATGTTGTAAACTTCCAGTTTTACGGGCAAATTTATTAACAGGAGTTTGAACTTGAATCTCGCGCAACAGATTTCGTGAGCCTTTCACTGCGCTTACTAAGATGCGAGGTGAATTAAGGTAAAATTTCCCAAGGTCAAGATATGTGAGCTTTGAATCTATCGCCATTACTAAAGTTGGGCTTTTTATACTGTAGCTTATGAAATATACATGTAAAAAGAAAAATCTCGAAGGAAAACTAAATAACTTAAGTCTTATCGTTGAAAAGTCGTATTTTGATTGATTTAAGAGCCTTAAGGAGGTTGTGAGTGTTAATAAAGCTTAAGGGGATTTCAGAGGCTTTGAACGGTGAGACAAATGCAGACTTGACATTTTTGACAAAAACAATTTTTTCGATTTTCAATTGTTTTATTTAAAAAGACTGGTACAAAAAAATAGTTTATCACTTCATGGAAAAATGTGTGATTTTTACAATTTCTTGAAATTTAAACAAGAATCTCAGAACAGTCATTTTCCTAACTGGCTCATTATTTGATTCAAGTTTTCGGAATGTTCGATGAACTGTTCTGAATTGTAGTCTTACCGGTACTTTCAAAGGACGATTCATTTCGAACCACAACATACATTTCACCCAAGCCGAAAGAAAGGGTGTGGTTTAGATATAGTCGAACTATAGGAGTACATCCAGTTTCCAGGCTTTTTCTGCCGTCTTCAAGTTAAAGTTGTCTAGGGAACACAATTAATGAAATTGTTTTTATATGAGAATGTGATGAATTTTATTAAAGTAAAGTAATGTTTTCTGTACAGGTCGATCCAATCATCTTATTTTTTGATATTTTGAGTTTGAATTTTTGATTTTCTGTGTGTTAAGAGCTGATGATCATTTTCAAGACATAATTGAAGTCGACTTGTCCTTAAATTGAATTTTTGCTGAAAATGAACATAATTAATATTGCTTGAGAACCAAAGAAAAATATTCCTTATAATTTTGGAAATTTTGAGTCTTAAGCTCAATTATCGTTTTAGCTTAAGGAGGGTACTGATCACTGGTTTTATTAGGCCTCCGGGACATTAAAAGTACTCCAAATTGATTTGAGGCGATAACAAAGTTTACTACAGAATAATTTTTAAAGGATTCAATTGTTTTTTTTGGATATTATTCTCAACATGAACTTCAAAAATAACTTTCGGTTTAATTTAATCACTACTATTTCAATAATAAATAAAAATATAAATATTTTTATCGAAAATTCTTGATTCGATGATGAGGATGCAGCCAATTATTATACCTTATAAAATTTTAGGTTGAGATTTTTTATAAATAAGATGTGACGAATAAATCTATTTCGATATTACAAAAAATTAAATGTGTTCACTTTCAGTTTATTAGATTTAAACTTGTTCGCGGTTGAGAAACCAAATTCGAATGATACCAAATGCACGAAGATGATTGACAGCGGTAAACTCTATTCTACTTATTTCGAGCAAATCAGCCGTACTGATCATTCTCGCCAAATTTCAAAAACTTGAATCGGGTTCCCAGACTGTATTTTGAGTGAAGATCTATACGATCAGCTGAAATATCCACCTTGTCTACAGCACCACCTCAGTCAGTTATCTTCGCGCAATCAGGGCCGCATACGGTATGTGGATAAATATTGTTCACCTTCTAAATGTGTGTGAAAGGCCGATAATGTTGGCTTAGCTCGATTTGATTCTACATGAATTACACTCCTGAAAACGCAAATTACCATGAAAACCACGGATCGGCAAAACTGGATTGGATTGTATTGGAATTATTGGATCGGATTTTTTTTCCGATAACGTTCGATCGAATATGATGTAAATTTAGCGGCAGTCTATCCGATCCGATCAAATATAATAAAATTAAGGGCAGATCCAATATGATTAAAATTTAGGGGCAGTCGATCCGATCCGGTCCAATATCCCTTTAACACCTTTTGAGTGATTTGATAAATGTAGGCTAAAAAGAAAAGAAAGCGGCCTCATGAGTGGCTAGAAGGGGTCTCAGGACTGTTAGGATTGGCCCCCCAACCTACATCTTTCAAATCACCCAAAAGGTGTTAAAGGGATATGATGGAAATAAGGGGTCAGTCGATCCGATCCAATCGAACCATATCGGAAAAGTCAATAAGTATCGAACCATATGGGAGAAGTCGATCCGTATCGAAAATCGAACCAGATCGAAAAATAAATACGTATCGAAAATTGAACCATATCGGAAAAGTCGATACGTTAATTTTCAAAAATGAAGTTTGACCGCAATTTTTAGAAAATTGACCGCCAATTTTAGCAATTTTCTGATGAGACCGCAAATTTTTATAATTGACCGCTAACAATGGAAATTTTATGGTTTGACCGCAATTTTAAGAAAATTGACTGCAAATTTGGTAATTTTATGATGAGACCGCAAATTTGATGGTTTGATTTTTTTTAATTTTATGACAAGACCGTAAATTTTCAAATTTTATAGTTTGATCGCAATTTTGAAAAAAATTGACCGCAAATTTGAAAAATTTTATGTTTAGACTAGCGTACCCATCGATGGAGCCAAAAAAAAGCTAAAATTTTGCATGGGTACCTTTTTCGGCCTAACTAAGCACGTCTGATGATCTGCACGAAATAAAATGTTCTGAAATTTTGAATTTCAGCTCTTTGAGAGAGTGTACGACAGCCTTTTACCATTTTTGAATATTTTTATCTTATTTTTGAATTTCTTTGGATCGATTCACCCCAAATACAAGTTTGTTAGTTATTTTTTAATTTTTAAATTATTTTCAAATTTCGAATTTCAGCTCTCTGAGGAAGCACAGGACAGCCTATGATCATTTTTGCAGAGTTTCGACTTTATTTTTGAATTTATTGGGGTCATTTTACCCGAAATACGATTTCGTGAGGAATTTTGTTTATTTTTTATATATTCTCAAAATTTGAATTTCAGGAAGCCTAGGACAGCCTATGATCATTTTTGGAAATTTCCAACAAGATTTTTGAAATCTTTGGGGTCGATTTACCCCACGCAAAAAATATTGATGCTCAGCGCCCCCGCAAAATTTGGTCGAATTCCACGGTGGGTACGCTAGTTCAGCCGCAAGTTTTAGAATTTAAATCGAATATTAACCGATATGGTCATCGAGAAAATCGTATTGGATCGGATCGGTACCGATACGATCCGATCCAATACAGTTAAAATTGAACCCCTTTCGATACGATCCGATCCAATCCAGTTAAAATTTCACCCCCTTCGATACGATCCGATCCAATCTAGTTTATTATTTCACCCCTCCTCGATCCGATCTGATCAAACGATTTTTTTCTTCATGCCGATCCTGATGAAAACCTTATTGAATGCCAACATGATGAGAAAACTAAAAAACTGAAATTTTAAGGACGATAAATTGGGCTCTTTTTACACATTTTCAACTGAAGTTTTCTGAGAAACCTGGCATCAGAAAATTTTTTTTTCCAAATACGTAGTACAACTCTTAAGGAAGGTGGCAGTACTATTCAGAGCATCTGATACCTCAACCTACGCTCAGAAAATAGTTTTTAGTTGGCGTCCCTAAAACCACTAAAAAGCCTACTCCTCATTCATCTTTCATCACTTTTTATTTATATTTGCAATTGAGAATGAATATATATAAATACAAATCACCAAATGTAGCCCTTTTTTGAAAATTTTGCCTCTAGTGGTCAAAACAGCTTATTTGGGAGCCTCGCGCAAACGCGTACTCCTCCTTTAAAAACTCAGTGACAAATTCTCTACAAAATAGGTCAAATTGACTTGGTCAATCAAAAAAGTTATCTGAGAAATCTTAATTATCGTCAGTGACGATTCGTCACCCTCAATTTAACCTTCAATTTCAACCCCCGAAAAATCGACTTTTCTTTGAAAAAACCTCAAAACCAAAAAAAATCTTATAATTGAAAAAACTTTGCAGAAAATTTTTCACAAAATGGGTGTTTCAAAAAAGTTTATTTTTAAAACCAGATCGGAAATCAAGAAATAATCTCACAAGCGTGAATCACGCTGCGTGACTACCGAGGATATCTCATTTCGACATGTTGCTTGTTTTCACCGATAAAATCAAGAAAATTGTTCCGATTCTTTAACGAGTGAAAATTCAAATGTTTTTTCTTGCATTCCACAAAAATAAGCTGGCAGTTTTGACAATTGTACTGGCACATCAAGAAAGATATAAAGTTGTCTACAGCAGGGATCGGATTGACTGACCGTAGCATTTTTATCATATTGGATCGGATCGACTGACCTCTAAATTTTAATCACATCGGATCGGATCAACTGACCCCTCAATTTCAATCATATTGGATCGGATCGACTAACCTCTTAATTTTAATGATATTGGATCGGATCGAATCGACTGACCCCTAAATTTAAATCATATTGGATCGACTGACCCAACAATTGTATCATATTGGATCGGATCATATTGGGAAAAAACGATACGATCCAATCCAATAATTCCAATACGATCCAATTCAGTTTTGCCGATCCCTGGTCTACAGACACAAATTTCGTTAAATGGTCACTACGAATTTATTTTTTGATGCTATGAATTTTGTTGTTCCGATCTTAACTTCGTTTTTTTTCAGTTTTATCTGACCACAATAAATTCAACAGTCGGAACTTTAGTCAGTTATGAAATCCCGAATGAAATAAAATCTTGTGAAGTTCACAAATTGTGTTAACTGTGAATTTGGTTGAAAAAAAATCAGTTTATTCATCTTGAAAATAAATTGAAACGTTACGAAGAAACAATTATTATATCGAAAATGTTTTTATTTTATTTGTCTGAACCAAGAAAAAGAAATAATAGTGTGGTTCTGATTTGTGTGGCAAAATTTTGCCAAGCCAATAATGGTATTTCTATGACGCATTGAAAGAAATTTGCGAAAAAAAATTTTCACCTGGATAATACAAGGTGAGAAGTTTTTCACGTAGGATAATTTCCTCTTCACTAACCTTAATAAAAGACGAGCCACTGATATCATTTTTTGTCTCGATACTATTTGTCACAAAACAACGATTTTCAAAATCTAGGTCACTAAGGGAACTTATTCAACCAATTAAGCCACTGGAACCAGGCGTTTTAAAGTGAGAGGGATAAGGGAAGATGGGTTTGATCTCTAGAGGTGAGATGGAATCGAGAAAATAATTCATACCTTGGAATGAGATGAAATTCGGAAAGGGAATGGAAAGTTTGCCAGGGATGCATGATGCATCATGCATCCCTTTACTAACCTGCCTGGAACCGCTCTTGACAATTTTTTTAGAAAACCCCTGTGAATAGAAATTAAGCAAAAATTAGGCCCGAATTGTCATATTTTTTTGCTTTTAAACAAACAAATATTTCTGCTTATAAATTTTGATTTTGTCTCATTCTGAAGACGCAAAAAGCGAAACATGTCAAAAAAACAATTTTTAAATTAAAATATAGATATAATGAATTAAAATTATTCCTTTCCATCACCCGGCAAGAATCCATTCGAAGGCATAGGCCAAAAACAACTTTGAACACAGTGAGGCCAAACTGTCTTCATTCGAATTTCAGATATTCCGGATAATTTCTCAAATTTAGTTTCAGTATATAAGCAACCGCCGCTGTATGTTTTATCTCCACGATCCGAGAAACTCATCACCACATTTCCATTTTCGCAACAATTCACATTATATTTCTCCCAATAACGAGGAATTCCATCTTTATATTGGGTATCATTTGATAAATTTTAGATATCTTGGGAAACAAAGACAACTTTGACTTTAGTATGGCTCTAAACAATAAATGATATGATAATATAAAAAAGGCAAGGCGTAGCCTTGCCTTTTTTATAGTTTTTATCAATAGTTGAATTATTTTCTTATCTATTTTACTGTCTAAATTCTTCTTTTCTCACAAATTTTTTGGCTTCGTCAACTTTGTCCTATAGAATCAAGTCGAGGTGGGCGCTAAAAAGTTGACACCTTTTCGAGGGGTATCTGAAGCGAAAAGCTCATTTTATTAGTTTAAGTCTTAAAATGCTGTACGGGAAAACCATAGACGACATGTAGAAACGTTTTGTGCATTCAACTAAAAAAGCTTGATAGAGAAATTTTATTAAGTTAATTTGAGATCCGGTTAACCGGATATAAACGGAATGTAATTTTTCGTAGGTTCGAATCGCGATGGGCCCTAAATTTTTGTTGTAAAATCAGCCGGAAAGTTAAATCTGTATGTGTAATTCTTTTTATATCATGATCGTCTACACATTTCTGCTTAAACTATACTTTTAATGAATTCCTTGAAGAAAAAAACGAGTTTTTAATTTTTTTTAATTTTATACTGAAAATACCTATATAGAAGATGTCCGGTTACCGGTAGTCCGATGAATAAGACAAAATTTCTCTATTGAGCTTTTTTAGTTGGCATTGATCACGTGACGATCAAAATGTTCTCCCGCTAATTATTTTTTCCATTTTCCCAAAATTATTATCCCCCTCTAAGAAATTTCGAACAACCATTATGTCAATTAGTCGATATTAATATGGACAGTCTAACTATGTTGAAACACTCTCGTGCAGGTGGGGGGTAGGACATCTCGTACAGGTGGGGGTTAACGACATTCAAATATTCAATATAATTCATAATTATTTTATAACGAAGGCAACACTTTCACAAAATTCTAATAGTTAAGGAAAATTAAAAGTTAGAGATTTTTTTAATTTTCAAATTTAATTTTTATTTAAATTTAATTTTCGAGATTGAAAATTATAAAATGACACTTTGTCTACCAAAATTTACAGTTTTAAGTACATTATTAATTTTTTAATGAATTAAATCTAAATTTTCTCAGCAGCGACAAATTTGTCTATATCACCACGAAAGATCTTTTGGTCACAATAAAAATTTTGAGATATCTTATACGATTCGTCTTGTGGTGCACAAGACAAAAATCTTAAATGCATCAAAATATCATTCTCAAAATTAACTTTTTAGATTGAATTTGAATCTTTAATTTTATTTAAATTGTAAGCTTGGGATTTTTCATCCTCGGATATAAAATTCTAATTTTTTTTAAAAATTTCCGTAATTTTCTGCGGAAATATTTTCTGTTACTGTTAATTTACACAAAACTATCTAAAATATATAAGTTCAGCGACCATACCGGCTGTAATTGATAACAATTCAATTTGGTATCATGATTACGTACAATTCAACGTTATTTTGGGATCCAGGATTAGATCAAATTAAAAAAAAATCAAACCTTGAACACAGGCATTTTCGAGCATTTTCATTTCTTGGAAACGTGGCCGAAAATGTATATACGTGTGTTATAACAAACTTTTTTGACATTAAAATTTTCAGTTTTTTTTTGTCATTCAATTTCCTGATTATATATAAATAATATATTATGATGAGTTTTAGTTAATATTATCTTCGAAAATTTTTCTTTTAAAATTTTATTAAAATTTTTTGAGTAATTTTGTCGGTAATTTGCTTAAGATGGAAAAATTTCCAAGCCACCAAAGTGCTTAGGTTATTCAACAATTAGAACCTTCATTGTTTAACAGAGCGTTTTTGCTATTCTGCGCCGATGAAACGCAAGGTAAAAATAGCCCAAGAGCAGATTCTCAGCCTTAAAAAAAAGGGCCAGTCGAAACATTTTTGTCACCTTTTGTTGGCCCGACTTATCTCATCTGATAAGGCGGCCGTTTGAAACACGTTTATATCATAGACAAAAATCGGCGTGAAAACCTACGCAACTTTCGATATATTGTAGGAGCCCCGTTGTTGATATGATATAGCACAAAGATTCGTATGATATTCAAGAGAGTTTTAACTTAGTACGCGCTAGTTAAAGATATAAACATAATATTTGAAAACAAAACATTTTTATCTTTTATTGAAAGTTTTAAGAGCAACATGAAGGAGAATGCTAAAAATTGATTCCCAAACGCATTTTAATTTTTCAACTCAAAATTTGCATTATGCAGTCCACCCAATTAAAACGAGGAAACAATTTTTTGTCAAGGTTAATATTGAAAACTCTCTTACATTTTATAAATAACATAATTGATACTACAAAACGAGGGCAAGTCAATTCGTCATAAAATCATCCGTTTAAAATTTAATTAGGCATAGATTTTTCAAATTGAATTTATCCGTCAAAATATCATCAGGCAAAGTTTTTCCAAATGAACTTATGCACAAATTTATTCTGCACAAAATTTTTAATAAAAAAATTAAGAAACACTAATTGATGAAAAAACACTTTAAGAATAATAGATAGTTTTTTTGAGATTCAAATCTCAAATAACTTTGTGTGCGTCATCAATGACGTAATTTTTAGAATTGAATATCCTGAATCTACTCTTATCAACTTTTATTTTATTGCGTTTGGTGGAGTATCAAATTCTACGCATTTTGGTCATAAGCGTCATTCAAACTTATCCTGAACCTCCTTATAAATTAAAAAATGACATATGACGTCATTTTCAATGCCTACGCGTTTTCATTTTTTTTCCATATACAAATCGGAGATATTGCCCCCCTGAACTAGCACAAAGACAAGCAGCCCAAAGTTCAGTTTTTGTAATATCCTTATATTTTTAACTGAAAAACAAGGTCCACAGAGTTCCCGGCAGTGTTTCTCACTTCAGAGTGATGTTTCAATATTTCATAAATCTTTCACACCGATTATCGCAGAAATCTGTGAGTAATCAAGTTATCTGAATAAAGTTATCGAATGAACGTTTCGCTTTAATGATGTCATTTCTTCGAAAGTCTGTCAACCAACCGACTCGAAGACACAAATGATGCGCATGTAGTTCATGAGTTGTCCCCTAGACAAAAATAATCCAAGTGGAGTTAAGCGACATTATACTATACACGTTGAAAGGCGAGGGAAAATCTTAGTGACGAAAATTGACAGACGAAAATTTTAAAATGTTATTAGCTGAAAATCTTCGATCCTGGCCACCTCAGTCGCGACAACAATTACAATTCAGCGACTTATTTTTTTTGGCGGATGAAACTTTTGACGGATTAACGTGCTCTCCACATAACCTGGGTTTTCAAATCTGGCCTCTGATTCCAAATATCTAGAATTGATTGGTTGAACAATGTTTTATGATCTTACGTTTCAGAGAAATTAATCCTGAAACTCTACCTAACATTTTCATATACCCTGGAGAATATATTTCAAATATTTCTACAAAATAACTGTGAATTTTCATTATTTATTCAATATATCAAAGCTTTGGCTTGAAAACGGAGAAAAGCAACCACGCGATTGTAAGGTATTAATATGAGGCAAATGATTCTAACGTTTTCACAAAATATTAGACAAAACAGTCAGAAAGGTAAAATAATTGCGTTTTATGGTAGAATAACATCTCATTTTGAAATTAATTAAGTAAATTAAATTTATTTAGAAACTCTTTTTCTTTCGTTCAAATAAACTTTTTTTGGTTACACAAAGTTTTGTTTACTCAATTTTATAATTAATAAGTTTGAGCCAGATATCGGGGCTTTTACGTCCATCTGCCTTTTTTTATTCGGAATTTGTTAAGGTTTATATTAAGATTAGCTATTCCACTATATATTCTGTCTTTTTAAATTATCCCATTCTAAAAACTTTCATAAAATAAGGGAGAAGTTTGAAACATGGCTGTTATGAACTTCTTGTTAAGATAAATGATAAGTGAGTAATCACAAGTGTACTTTAAAACGATTGATTATAAAATTTCACTTTTATGAAAATAAAGCGATTGAAAATCGAACAAAAGCTAGCTGCAGTGGCATCTATTAAAAGTAAGCGCCTCACTCAATGACTGACACAGTGTCACTGACACTCATCTCGTATTTGACATCATAACGAAATTATTTAATTTTCATAACGAGATTACGGTTAACCGTTAACGAGATGACTGTTGAAATTGGGCAACATTTATAATTTACGAGATGACAAGACTTGATTTTTGTCTGACAGGTCTCAGAATTCGTAAAATATACGTCAATATTTCCGGCTTAACAATCTTTATCACTGAATCATCATAATTCTCTTGTTTAATTGCAAATATGGTTTGTTGGCAATTATTTAACCCATTTAATAAATCAACTGTATAAGAGTTCAAGTTTCGTTGCTAACGTTTGAATGAAATGGAAAAACTCATGCATATTTAAACTCATACAGTTTTTATCAGAAAAACGAAAAAGAAATGCGTAAAGCATGAGTCTAGATCGTTCAAAAAATCCTAAATTTGATCGAACTTTGAAAACAAATATCCCTTTATCACTTTTTGGTTAGAATGCGTGGCCACAACGTTAAAATCACACGTTAAAAGGAGTAGTGGCTACGAATTCTAACCAAAAAGTGATAAAGAGATATATAGCCCAAGGCTCTCAGCCTAACTTTGCATTCACAGACAAATTTGAAGACGTACAAATTAAACAATAATTTCTCTGTCTTTCCAGCCTCTGTCCTTATAGACAATATTCTATCGGAAAGGATTCATAAAAGGACCGTTGAATTCATCACTGAACAATAAATTATTGTTCAAATTATTGTCAATAATTCAGTATTACCAGTTTGGAAATCGACAGTTGGTTTCACGTTTTGAGCTGTATCAGGATCGATAAGAGACTTAATATCGTTTTTTTATCAATGCATTTCGATAATAACTAAATTAAGAATAGATGTTATTATACACATGAGGTAGCCCGATCTTGATTAAGGGCCCTTGACCAACAGATCGTGACTATTTCAACAAGGTATCCTAGGATTTGATTGGTTGATCCGCCAAAATCTGCGCAATAAAATCCGCATATTCTGCAATCCCGGGTTGATTGAGTGCTGATATCTTGCGTAAAACTGCAATTGGATTCCTGCACACAGAGCTTAAATAAACGCAACACGTAGGTGGTTTTATACTGGTATTTTCTTTATTAGAAAATATGNCAGTTTATACCTGTAACAGTACTAGTAACTGTATGTTTTACCTCAAAAAAATCGGCATAAATGCAGTATATCCCTTTTATCACTTTTTGGTTAGAATGCGTAGCCACAACGTTAATATCACACGTTAAATGGAGTGGTGGCTACGTATTCTAACCAAAAAGTGATAAAGGGATATACAGTATGTAAAAATTATATGCTTTTATGAACTGTTTAGTGAAATGAGCAGTAACCATTGATCAATTTANAGGGCCGGGATATTAACAAAAGTGTGAATAAGGGATATATAGCCCAAGGATCTCAGCCTAACTTTGCATTCACAGACAAATTTGAAGACGTACAAATTAAACAATAATTTCTCTGTCTTTCCAGCCTCTGTCCTTATAGACAATATTCTATCGGAAAGGATTCATAAAAGGACCGTTGAATTCATCACTGAACAATAAATTATTGTTCAAATTATTGTCAATAATTCAGTATTACCAGTTTGGAAATCGACAGTTGGTTTCACGTTTTGAGCTGTGTCAGGATAGATTAGAGACTTAATATCGTTTTTTATCAATGCATTTCGATAATAACTAAATTAAGAATAGATATTATTATACACATGAGGTAGCCCGATCTTGATTAAGGGCCCTTGACCAACAGATCGTGACTATTTCAACAAGGTATCCTAGGATTTGATTGGCTGATCCGCCAAAATCTGAGCAATAAAATCCGCATATTCTGCAATCCCGGGTTGATTGAGTGCTGATATCTTGCATTGTTTGTATCCTTCAAATAGTTACGAGCTGTCAACTAAAGGCCCTTAATCTATATCACCGGCCAAACATCACCTAAAGAACCCACGTAATCTTACGATATTTGTCCTTTATTCTCCTATTGCCAATATGGTCGAATCGCTTAAAGGCGTTCGAGGTTTTTCTTTCAAATTGATAAGTGCGTCATAAAGGAAATTATTTTTCAAGATAGAATTATTTTTGTCCGAAGCCTAGACTGTCCGAAGACTATCTAGAAATTCTCGTTTTTTGTTAAATTTGCCTCGATGACATAGCTCTGAAACAAAAAAAAACATAAAAAACTGTTGTTTTATAAGAATAATTAGTCGGAAGACCACCCATAACGTTTTTATAGGGGTCTGAGTGGGGTAAGGAGTCATTTGCGGGGCATTTTTGCAAAACAAATTTGTTTATTCTAGAATCTCCGACAATTTTTGATTTTTTTTTNTGAGATATGAAATCGTTAGGCGAAGGCTAGGCCTATAAACGAGTATCCTCAGATTTTTCCAAACTGCCTTAGAATTATTATGAGGCGGGATTGAAAGGTACCAGATTACGACGCCCACCCCCTTAAGACCGGAAACGTGTTTTTGCGTGAGGTTAACTCAGCGCAACTGAATTCTGAAATAAACATGAGGATTTGAAATATGAAATTTCAAAATTCAAAAATTGGTACGGATTTTTCCAAAAAAAACGAGTGAGAGGTCCAACATTGAACTTTTTACCCCTCGGAAACTCCAGGGAGTTGAATTGCATGTAAAAATAGTACAAGTTAACCTATTCGAAAGTAAAGCTCCTTCTTAGGTGACATTTTTTTTCTTGTTATCTGATCATCAGATTCTGATGTTCGAAAGAGTTAACGGTCTAACGGCAGACCTCTAAACCGATTTTATTCGAAAAAAATCTAAAAACCAAATCCTTGGTATCCATCCTAAGGTTTTACAGGAAATGAGCCATTTGAGTTATGTGATAGTTATGAATAAACGGAAAAGTACATTTTGTGAAAAAAATTTTAGAGACCAAAATTGTTTTTTCAAATTTTCAATATTTTGTTATTATTTCAAAAAACAACCTCACCAAAAAAGTGAATTATTACCACAGACGTGTTCTTTTCAAATCTTGCGATTCTAACGATGATAAGTTTATTTTTTTTGAACCATTATTTTAGATGATGATGGCGTTACAAATATTGAAAAATTCCATTTTTGATAAAAATTCTGGCTTCTAATTTGTTGAATTTTATTTTTTGTTTAAATTGGGTAAAAAAGTTAAACTTTAGTACAAAATGTTTATCTTGTTAAGGGGTGGCATATACCCGGCAAATTGGAGTCAATATAACTCACGAAAGTAATAAGTTAATTTATTTTTTTGTGCTTTTTATTGTTAGCTTAACCATAATAAATGTGTTCCAGCTCATTAAAATAATTTTTTATCTATTTTAGGGAAGATTTGAGCTCGAGTTTTCATCTTTGAAATCGAAAAATTTGAAAAAAATCAAAGCATTATGAAAAATTTTCCGCATTTTTTGTCCAAATTTTTTATGTTCTTTTTATTTAAATCTGTGGGTAAAATCCAAAAAATAGCCACTTTAACTTTTTTTATAGATGCCTAAATATTTTCTGGCCGCTGTTTGAAAAATCATAAAATTTTTATTTTTTATTGACTTTTTTAGAAATATTATGAAAATTTTCCGCAAATCAAGACCAAAATTTTTCAGTGGTTTTTTGAATTCTTCATAAAAAATCAGGCAGAATCACTTATTGAATTTTCTGGTATCTATTAAATCTCTATATGTCAACTTATGGGATGGTCGCACGATTATCATTACTAAACTATTGATGAAATTTTTAACACTTGGCTGTACAACCGGTAAGTGCCATTCGGCACTCAATTTTAAAAAATTATATGCTTGCAAAAAATTCTCAATCAATGCGGGTGTTATAGGCGGCATTTCTTTTGATCGTCAGGACATTTTTTTAAATCAAAACGCGGTTGAAGGTCAATTTTTATCTCAAAAAAAGTTGTTTTTCTGTATTTTTGACCATTTTTCATGGAAAAAAACTTTGATATTCCGGAAATTTTTAATGTGCAGCATGATGCAAAAGTACTAAAGTTGGGTTTAGTTGAAAATGGATGTACCATGAAAAGTGGTTCTTTATATTTTTACAGATACTCAGTTCTGTTAAGAAAATCAAAATATGAAGGTTTGCAAGAATGAACACTTTTATTGAAGATAAAAAATAAAAAAATAAATTTTCAGATTTTTTTTCATATATTGCTTTGAAAAAATGTACCAATCAGCCGGACTTATGCCCCCCTTTAAATAAATAGTTAATATGAGCTAATCAGTGACGATTGATAATATTATACCGAATAGTACGTTTGGGGAGGCGAAGCCTCCACAAACGTACTATTCGAGATAAATAGTAGCTTTGTGGTTAACTTGACACTAATTGTGTCAATAAATTGATCTTATTGGTCCATGACTGAGGTTCAAACTTCTCTTCGTTAAGATAGTAGGTTTTAGGTTTCTCATAAAGTAACTCATGATAATATTGTTTGTTTGAGTAAGATAGTTAATTTCGGTCAATCAAAAAATAGCGCATGATAACAAAACAACAATTCCAACAATGATAACAATAACCAATTCCATGTAAAAACTTCGTTTTTGAAAATGCGTAATAAAGATATTTTTTCGAACCCTATTACAAAAATAAAAGCAGATACTGCCAGGTTCAATGCATGTGCTGAAAAATGGGAAATTGACACAAGAGAAACTTGATCGTCATTTTTGTCTTTCTAATTGATGCCCAGAATATTGAGACGTCTCGATATTGATCACGCTCGTCACGGAGTTGTATGAGTTACATTACTTCAGTAGGCGGGGAAATCTCTTATTCATTTCATCAATAAAAACCCTCATTGGGCGGCTCAAAAATTACTATACACTTCTTATTATAAGTTTTAAAATGGCAAGATAGTACGTATTAGACCACAATGCTTCTATTTATTCTTACATATATGGGAGCTGACAGCCTTCTGAAAATTAACTATTTTTATCGGATCCGGTTCAGCTATCGTGACAGCCAATCAGCGCTCAGGGATTCAAAAATTGCAGGAGATCGTACTTAGGAAATATAGAATATTACCGTTAAGTTAGAAGCCAGATTTTTATGGTTTTTTAAATCCTAGTTATATTTTTTGCGTGAAAGATTTAGGGGAAACAATAACAGAATTTCCCCTTCGACGGTTTTTATAATTTACATGCACTAATTCCCCGCCTACGCCAAAAAAATGTTTTAAGACTTTAAAACTGTTTTTCGGTTTAAAATATGAAGTTTTGGAATTTGGTATAACGAAATAATAGATCGCCATCCCTTAATTGACCCAGTTATATGGTCCGTTTAAATATTTTTCCGGTGCCCGACATTACCTGTAACACCAAGAAACGAATTTAAATCAGAAATCTTGAAAAACGACCCATCAAAAAATGGTGTTAATGTTTTTTAAGCTATTCTGTAGAGAATTTTTTGTGCCATGTAAATGACTATAAGATTTTTTGGTTTTGAGATTTTTTCAAAAAAAAAAAACGGTTTAGGTGCGAAAAGTGACCTTATTGAGTCCGCGGTTTCATGGGGAGTTAAAATAGCGGTATACAAATAAAATAAGCGACTCGACAGTCCGAAGGATTTTTCACAGCTGGTGTTGATTGCAACTTAT